>JAGTTD010000007.1:28573219-29173219 GCA_018398585.1 Simmondsia chinensis | reverse complement strand
AAGTATACCAAAGCACATCCGAAGAATCTGTCCTTCAAGGGGTATGTTGCATTGCCAAATCTTCTGGGTGGATGAAAGGAATAACAGACTATCTGAAGAAAGGTGTGCTACCTGAGGACCCCCTTAAAGCTAAAATGACCAGGTGCTAGGCAGCTCGACTTATAATCCTAGACAGCCAACTGTACAAAAGATCATTCTCCCACCCCCTATTAAAGCGTGTAGAAATAGGCGAGAGATACAAGATTTTGGACGAAATCCATAAAGGAGAAGGTGGGGGACACATTAGGAGATATGCTTTAGCCAATAAGACTCTCCGAGCAGGATACTTCTGGCATACTCTTAAGAGCGATGCGAAGGATCTAGTACACTGATGCAATGCCTGTCAAAAGTTCGAGCCTGTACATCATGCACCCCGCACGCGTCCGCAACCCTTAATTAGCCCGATGCCATTCGCGCAATGGGGGATAGACATACTGGGGGCTTTTCCTGTGGCTTCCAGGCAAAGAAAATTTGTTATAGCCGCGATTTACTATTTCAGTAAGTGGGTGAAGGCCGAACCCGTGGCCACAATAATTGACCAGGACACACAGAATTTCTTATGGAAAAGCAAGGTTGCGTGCTTCAGGAGTCCTCAAATTTTAGTGGCAGACAGTGGGTCATAGTTTACTTCTTCCTGATTTCAAGTTTATTGTGAGGAAACTACATTTCGCGGCTATCGTACACCCCCAAAGTAACGGTCAAGTTGAAGCTGTTAATAAGGACATCTTAAGAGGCCTAAAAAAGCGGCTAATCGACGCTAAGGGAATATGGGTGGAGGTATTTCCTAGCATCCTTTGGTCAATCAGAACAACGGTCAAAATGGCCACAGGGGAAACTCCTTTTATGCTAGTGTACGGTGCTGAAGCCGTACAGCCCATGGAGGTATGTAACCCAACCTTTCGAGTTAAGCATTATCACCCAGAGACCAAAGAAACTATCCTATGAGGAGCCTTAGATTTGGTGGACGAAGTTCGAGCAAATGCCCTAGTTAAAATAGTTGCCCAAAAATGGAGAATATCCACTTGCTTTAATCGTAAGGTTAGGCCAAGCAGCTTCCAGGTAGAAGACCTAGTCTTATGACTCGTAGAGCCCGGGGCTAAGAACTTAGGCACAAGAAAACTCACACCTAATTGGGAGGGCCCCTCCAGAGTAACTCGATTAATAGGAGAAGGCAGCTATGCGCTGTAATGAATGGACGGGACCGACTTTGTCTCGTAGTTGGAATGCGCATAACCTCCGTAAATATTAGCCCTTTAGTAGCGTAGGAAATGAACAAAAGTCATGTGCGGCGATCGGTATACGTATGATATATAAGGTCAATAATGTAGGGATAGAGGACACCAAAGATCTATAGTCCGCTTCGCTTAATGCTAATAGATCCTTGTATACTTAATCAATAATCTGAGAAAACTGTTGTATATGACATCCCCAAGAGTCGAATATTTTGGAAAAAGCACACATGTTCATCCCAAAGCTATAAAGAAGGACCGACCCGCACGCGTTCTCGAATGGCGAAGATGGGAAATCAATCATACCTCAAGGACCTAGGTAGTGCTAGCACAGGTGCAAGTCATTTGGTAATAACCGTTTGCTTGGAGTGACCCTGTTGGACATCAGAGACGAACTTTTAACTTTAACTTCCATTTAAGATACAATAAGAACACCCACCTCGTTGAAGGTGCAACAACGACTCACCTCATTAAAGGTGCAACCCCGACACCCACTTTATTGAAGGTGCAACAACGACACTCACCTTATTAAAGATGCAACCATGACACCCACCTTGCTCAAGGTGCAACGACAACACTCACCTCGTTAAAGGTGCAACCATGACAGCCACCTTGTTAAAAGGTGCGACAAAGATACACCTCATCAAAGGTGCAACCACCTTATTAACCCACCTTATTGAAGGTGAAATAATGAAACTCACCCCATTGAGAGAACAGTAATAACCACTTAATTAATAGTGTAGCTACAATAATTTTCACCTGCCTCTTTAGCACATCAATTGTATAAACTGGCAAAATAGAATGAAAATCGAAACAACTTTCGTGCATACTGACAAAGCATGCCAACAAGATAATATAAAATATCCCAGTCATAGCTAAAATGTAACAAGGCAGGGTAATAGCTTTTCCCTAACGAATTATATGATATTTACCTAACACGAGGAGAGAATTCCTTGTAAAAAGACTGCACAATAAGACCCTACGTGTAAATAAAGACCCAAAACAAAGTCATTCACCTAAAAAACACATAGATGATGCATCTCATCAAAAGACACTGCAACATCACACACCATAACACCACCTCCATTCCAAGTATCATAAATACCTTAGCAGAAAAATGATCACAACACCTACTCCTTTCCTAAGATACAAACAATGAAATATTGTCATGACACACACATAAGCAAACAATAACAAGGGCAAACACTATAGCCCTTCCCTACATATCACATCCACTAGCAACAGAAGTACAATATTTGCGATAAAGACATCACACCACCAAAGACGAAATCAATGCCCCATACATCGCAAATACCCGTAAAGAGGCTAAAAAGTAACGCAAAATAGAAAGTCAAATGGCAGATCTGGCATTCCCATCTACGTGACTACTTGGTAAAGTACTCAAGATCTTCGCATTGATGCAAGCTATGCAGCCAGCAATACTCTCGGGTGTGAGAGCAGGGCCACCTTCCTTAATTTTCTCCATGAAACGATTAAAAGCCCACTCTAGCCCAGCCAACAGTTGGCATCTCGCGCCGATTGATACTCGGCACTAGCCTTGAAAAAAGCCACAGTCTCTTCTTGAGCAGAGGATATCGGCACTCAATCTGACCAATTGATCTTCCTTACCCTTCGGAAAAGCATCTTTACTCACCAAATTCCCCTTCAAGACCTCCACTTCCTATGGAAGCTCAAAAGAGCGCAACTGGGACTCCCTAAGTTGTTGGAGCAATGCTTCCTCTCTACGCCAGCCAGCTTCCCGAAGGTGATTACCTGCCTCCTCACCTCATAATCCCAGGGCACATAAAGAAGCAAAAACACCGAAATATGTAAGCATAACTATGAGGCATATGTGCACAATATATAAAAATTACTACTATCCTTACCTCAGCCATCGGAGGAAAGCCATCCTGAAATAACGAGAAGGCAGGTGAGATAGCCTAAAAAACTTGACGTAAGGTATCAAGGTTAGGAATAGACGATGGTATTACCCGAACTCGTGATATATCCATAGGTTCAGCTGAAAACGTAGGAGCGGCTTCTGGTTCACTTATCGAAATAGGTAAGTAGGAGCGAGATGCTCCAAAGTGGGTAAAGAAGAAGTAGGGGGTGTACTAGAACGGGAACGGCTCCTCTCCCTCATCAAAAGGTTAGGCAAAGCGGAGTGACCTCTCCGGGGTGGAGGAGATCTGAAGGGAGAAGGAGTCACGCTCCTAAGAGGAAGTCGAGGTACCTCGAGACGCTCGCTCTCATGAAGCTGATGAGAAGAGCTAATAGGAGCAGCTCGGCTAGCAGCATTAGAGTTGGAGGTGCCCACACTGGACTGACTGGGATGCGAACTACTCGAAGAAGGATCCACCTCAAATTAATTGATAGTATCAAGGTTGGCCAACTCTTCAGCTGAAAATGCAAATAATATCTAATAAGAAAAAAAATAAAGAAACAACTCATAAAAGCCCTTTCATAGTAAAAATGAGGGAGTACCCGGGACAGGCTTTGTACTAAGCCCTACCTTAACTAGAATAACCTCCGATCTAAGATGGGCCCAAGTCGCCAAGAAATGTACATCCTCTCCATTCTTATCGAAGTAATCAATGAGGGGCCAATCTTCATCAGTAAAGCCATCAATACGTGGCCTATGGGGCCGGGTCAAGCCACTCCAAACTATAGTGTACTCAGGAAGGGTGGGGGGACGAACCCATATAAATTTTGGCATCCAATCTTTAACATATGGCGGGTTGCCGCATATAAAAGAAAAACCTACTTTACTCTCAAAGACCGCATGACACCCAGTTTGTTTAACTCTGACCAAATCATCAAAAATAGAATCGATCAACTCAAAACCGTTCACAAAGCATGATAATAAAAGCCTTTGATCATCCTTAAGCTATTTAGAGTCACCTGACCCGGACATAAGGAATACCGTGACATAACGCGAGCCACAAAAGGGGAAAGAGGAAGCCAAAGGCCAATGTTAAGGGCCTCTATAGGGGTTGCAAAACAATCATGTCAAGGGGCGATTAAAGGAGAAACATCCTCACAAGGCACCCATATGGTATAATCGGGGGGAAAATAGTACTTCTTTCGAAGGGCTAAAATTCTGGCTTCCCCGCGATATTTATGAATAAAACCCGGAGACGGCCAAACCCTTGTTGCCATAGGGAAATGAATTTCTAAATTCCCAACATTAAAAATAGCTACGCTGCCCGAAGGTGAGGAGAAGGATTCGAGGGAGCATTACTCTCCTCACGAGTACGTCGTGTCGAACTTCTCGTTCGACCCCTACCACACACTATGTTAATCTACATTGCACTTTTTCTAAATAAGTATGATGACAAGAGTCATGACAAAGAATACATACGTGTGTATAAGTGCGAGACATTAATAGAAGGCGAGCTCGATACAAGTGTTGAAGTAGAGACAGGAGCATTTTGATTAAGGGGCAATAAAAAATCATCCAGAATAGGATTTTCTAGAGGAATTAAAAAAAAAAATTATAACTAGGACTCGAACTTTCTGGATTCATCTTGATCAAATTTTCCTTTCTGGGGAAAACAAAGCCGAATAACTAAATTGCACAAAAACTCGACCACAAGACTTATAGACGAAAATGCATTTTCACAAAAGTCACTATTTTAGGATCCAAACTTAGCACCGTGAAAATTAGAACCCCCATTCGAGCATGCAAAAGTCACTATTTTAGGATTTCATTTTTAAGGCTAGAAAAATTCTTTTAGGTTCAAAATTACAGGCCAAAACAACCATTTGAACACATAAACCACCCCAGGTAGAAGCCCTAATTCATGAAGGCTAAACTTTCAGAAGAATTTTTAACACCCCCACTCAAAGTACAGCAAAAAAAAAAACCCCGAATCAAATATCACAACACCAATGCAAACACACAAAATCTAAGCATGACATAACTAAACCTCATCCTCAACCAGAATCATATCCACAAAATCCAAACCAAAAAACCAGAAAACTGCAAAGGAAATGAACAAATACCTCAGAAAAAGAAAAGCCAGAGAGTTTTGAGAGAAAGAACATGCGAAGGACAGAGACAAAAGGCAAGACAACGCATGGAGGAAGAAGGAGATGGAAATGGGGTCCCAGTTATAACACTTAAGTGAAATATCCCCCCCCCCCCCCCCGGGGGGGGGGGGGGGTGGCGAAGGTTGCTTGGAGACACTTGCGTTTTCCTCGTCAGGAGGGAGGTTTAGAGATTCGTCGCCTTGCCGAGTGGAACCGGGCTTCGATAATGAAGCACATCTGGTTTCTTCTTTCTGATCCTTCCTCTTTGTGGCCGCACTGGGTCCATATGAACCAGCTCCGAGGATGGAGTTTTTGGACGATTTGTATTCCGAAATCTGCTTCGTGGTGCCGGCATCAGATTTTGTCAGTTCGCTAGCTCTTTTCGGGTATGATCTTCCATGTCATTGGTGATGGCCTTGACACTGCTTTTTGGACTGATTTCTGGCTACCATGTGGCTGTCTGTTGGAGCTCTTCCCTGCTCGTCTACTCACTTCTTTAGGACTTTTTTAGGATTCTCGAGTCTCTGCTGTTATTGAGGGTGATCATTGAAGACTTCCATAGGGTTGTTCGGAGCTCCGACCCATTTGGGACATGATAGACTTCAGGCCTCGGGCAGGTGTAGCAGACACCATTAGGTGGATGGGTGACCCTTTGGAGAAATTCACCATCAAGTCTGCTTGAGAGATTGTACGGAGCAGGATAGAGGAGGAGACCATTCATCATCTTCTGTGGTTTCAGATGCATATTCCGAGACACTCCTTTCTTCTATGGATTGCTTCCCAGAAGCGACTTTGGACTAGAGACCATCTTTTACTTTTTGGAGTACTTGGAGCTCAGGGTGTTTATGTACTATGTGGCCTCGCCGATGAGACCCATGAGCACCTCTTATTTGCTTGTGTTTTTTCTGCATCGGTCTGGAGTTCCATCGTCCCACGTACATCTATTGCATGGCCGGCCCTTCCTTAGGATGATCTCGCCACTCGGGCTGCTCAGCACCTCAGGGGTTGAGAGATTGGCGCCATCATTGCTCGACTCTGCTTCTCAACGACAGTGTACATTATCTGGTATGAGCGTACCCTTCAGGTGCAACGCTCTCAATCCAGATCAGCTGCGGCTATGCGAGAGGAGATTACGGGTTTAGTTAGGAGCCGCCTTCTTGCGGCTCCCTCATTCAGAGGAGCTCATCGCCATGTGGATTTGCTTCGTCAGTGGGGCTTTGAGCCTTAGTTCCCTCTTTGTATCCATGTAATCCTTGGTTGATGTATGAACTATGTCTGGACTCTATTTTGATGTTAGTTCTTTTTTGTAGGCTTCGGCCGTGTCTTAGGGTATGCCCCTTCCAGCTTGTAAAAACTTTTCTTTCTTTTCTATATATTTTGCTGAATTACCAAAATAAAAAAAACACTTAAGTAAAATGCAAAGTGCAAAAGTAATGGTAAAAAAAAGTAAATGAAAGGGACAACTGATAAAAAAAATGAAGGGAAAGCAAATCTATACATATATATATATATATATATATATATATATATATATATATATATATATATATATATATATATATATATATATAGCCGACTGGAGAAGGGGAAGAAAAATTAAAAAAACTATTACTAGGCAGGAGTCGGAAAAATTATTACTAGGTAGGATTCGAAAAAATTATTACTAGGTGGGAGTCGGAAAAATCATTACTGGGCAGAAGTCGGAAAAATTATTATTGGGCAGGAATCGATTGCTAATGCAAATCTAGTACTAGGCACGAGCTGATTGTTAAAGCAAATTTAGTGCTGGGCAGGAATCGATTGTTAAAGCAAATTTAGTACTGGGCAGGAGTTGATTGTTAAAGCAAAATTGGTACTGGGCAGGAAACGATTGTTAAAGCAAATCTAGTACTAGGCAGGAGCCGATTATTAAAGCAAATTCAGTACTAGGCAGGAATCGATTGTTAAAACAAATTTAGTACTGGGTAGGAATCGATTGTTAAAGCAAATTTAAGTATTGAGTAGGAGTTGTTCAAACAGGGGCCTATAATCGAAAAGGCCATTACCAAATAGGGGGCTGTAATCGAAAAGGTTGTTACCAAATGTGGGGCTGTAATTGAAAAAGTCATTGCCAAACAGGGGGCTGTAATAGAAAAAGCCATTACCAAATAGGGGCTGAAATCAAAAAAACCGTTACTAAATAGGGGGCTGTAATCGAAAAATAACAAGAAAGCTATAAAATGTTACCAAAACAAAAAAAAGATATCCAAAAGAGTCATCTCCAGATGAAAAGACCACTACCAAGTCAAGTTGTCAAACAAAGATCTAACGAAGATTGTTACAAAACGATAACTTATATTACAACACTTGCAAAACTCACATTACTGATCCCAACACAGACCTAACTTTACATCAACTTCAGAACATATTACTCAAAAAGTATACAAAAAACATAACCTTGCATCTAAAAGCAACTTAATACTAGGGCCAATGATGGTAAAGCAGCCCGAGAGGAACCATAGGGGCACCACAAGGATGAGAAGAACCCCAATAAGCCCGAAGTCGAGCCCATTCACCATAACCATGTTGGCATATCACGCTCAATTTTTGGTGTTCAGGGCCTGCGAAATGATAACAGTAAACCTTGAATTCTGTAGAAAACACCAAACGATGACTAGTTACCAACAACCCCGTAATTCCGATACTCCGAGGTTCATCCGGATGCCATATGTTGAAATAAAGGTTGCAGACCACAAACCAAGAGTCGAGATCTTCCTTATCCTCTAAAGCCCATAATGCCAGAGCTGAACCATGTAGCCCGGCTAAGCAAAGACGGCCTTCATAATAGAAATTACCTTAATGATTACAACATATAGCTTTTGGGAAAAAATAACTCTGATGCCGACTGTTGGGTTCATACTTCTCAACTATGGTCACAACAAAAGATACATATTAGTGCACTTAGAGTAGGAGACTCTTCTCTCTACCTGAGCCAACCGTCGAAGAGTCACGCTTCGTGACACCTTATGTGCGAGACTCCCGAGAATAGGGTTATCTCTATAAATTCCTTTGCTCTAATACCGGTAGTTGGGATGAATTTCAAAAATTCTTCCAAATTTTATAAAGTTTAGGCAGCGGAAGGGGTTTAGAATTCATAATTCGTGACACCTCACGTGCGAGAGCTTCCAGGAATAGGGTTATCTACAAATCAAAATTCTTAATTGAGATATACAAACCTTTTACCCTAATACAGTCATAGCAATACATAAACTAAAACAAGAATAATAACGAATACTATAAATAAATAGAAAAGCGAAAACTAAAAGAAGAAGGAACGAAAACATACCTGAAATTGCTCCAATATAAGAATATCAGAAAGAAAATAATATTCTTCAAAGAAATACCAAAATCGAGACCCCGTGATCGTCTACGCAATGACCACGAGCTGCCCGGAGGGTGGGCTCCAAAAAATATTAAACTGAGGCAAGAAAAACTTCAACAACAATTTTTCTCCCCAATTAGGTCTCCGAAACAATTCCCAGAAACCCTAAATAATTTGTTTGATTGAATACCAATCCCCAAAATAGGTATCTCTATTTATAGTAGGGTGCCAGAGCGAAAAAAAAAATATGATTGTTTGATGTGGGATTCGCTAACTTTAAACCGAAACGCAATGTTTTATATACCAAAGTAACCACAACGCGACATTTCAAAATAGGTCAAAAATCGGGTATATTTTAAATTATATCATGTGACACATTGCCCGTGATTGGGCCCCGCGCGCGCACACGGATTTCACCCAGAACCAGCCAGCACGCGACACGTGTCGCTTACTGGTTGGTTCGTTTCCTTATGCACGGATTGATGAGCTGTTTGGCAATTTTTTGGATTTTTTTTAATTTCCCACGTGTACAAATTCATCTTATGAATTCTAATTTTTCCAAAATTATTTTATTTTATAATTTTTAATTTTTACTCATCTCGTGAATAATGTTTGGCAAAATTAAATTTACCCGTCTCTTGGATAAATAATTCATCTCGTGAATTCTTTAATATTTTTTCGATGGTAATAAATAAAGAGGCTTGCAGAGAGACCTCATGGATAATTTAAAACTAACTCCAAGTGGGTTAAATCAATCATCTCATAAAATAATTTAATTACCATTTAATGAGACTTAATTCCACTAAATAAATCTCGCAACACTTCAGACTTAAATCACTTATTCGATACCTCCCAAATAGACTGTATTGATAATAACCCCTCCACTTGATGTCCATGATAAAGAATAAATATAACTATTACCATTATCCTTCTCATAGCTTTTCCATTAGTTACCGATTCGCCCTTCATTGAATAATTCATTTATACTTGAACATAATCACAATATAAATTCCAAATGTCAAACACTTGGAATACTTTGGCCAATTATTCCGAACTACTCAAATATTTGCTAATCAAATAAGGGGACATCTGTATCTCATAAGATACTATAGCTTCCTTATTGAATAAACTGATCCTTGTCACACTTCAAGCCGCTATCCAGTATATGTGAGAATTCAATCGTGCATTTAGACCTTACTTATAGTACACCAAAGTAACTAACGCTTCATGCACAAGTTCAGAATACTCTCAAGATTTAGAGTGGTCGTTCAAATAGTACAACATAAATCACTTATCTCCAATAGTAATCTAAAACAAGTAATCCACATGGTCCAACTTAGTGTGTCAATCTTATTAAACACGCCAACCTAACACTTTGGATCAACATCCATATGACCAAGACAAGTCATCTAAAGTGTCACATTATAGTCGTAGCATACAAGTGATCCAAACTTGTCTTTGACTAGGAGTCTTTCAAACAACAATCTATAGCATTCGTTCCAAGTCTATCTGTTGGTTAATCTAATAAACTACTTAGAACAAACATGTAAATTGTCGTCAAAGAACTACACTCATCTCATGGATGTTTTCAAATAGAAAATCACGTGCAATATAAATACTCGCTTACACATATTTAATAAGGAAATGAATGGAACTTCAATTTTATTTTTTAATAAAATAATATTAACAAGATAAAAATGGATTTTAGGACACCATTCCTAATAGCACCTTCTTTTTGGATATGGGGAGGAAGGAACACAAGATAGTTAGAGTCTTCCGCCATATTCCACGCTACCTAGTAAGGATTGTTGGGAGAAAATGCTTTGCTTCGCTCCGAAAGGAGATACAAAACATTACCACAAAGCACCCACTTCGTAAAATCTACCGCACTACCTCCAGTACATATGAGAGTTGGATACCTCCATGCACCATGACTAAAATGGTACATCGAATAGCAATCCAGTTGAGGCCACTTTTCCGCCCAAAATACTACGTCCATATCCAAAATAAAAAGAAGGATGTGATAATTAAATGGGTATAGCTGGACATCCTCGACACAAGCAAAAATTATTTTCAAAGATGAGCCTAAGAAATGAAACCCGCCAGGGAGAAAAATAGGTAAGAAGGTTCGGGTAATTGGGTTACACACCTCTACGATCGAAGACCCAAAAAAAGGAGTGGCCCGGCATAAAACCAAATTGTTACTCACATTCACTATTTCCTTATCATACGACAGAAACTCAAAAAGCTCAATGGGGGTAAAGGGAGAAGAATAGGGACCGTCCAAAGTATAGGCCTCCATATAAATACCATAAGAAGGCCAGTGCCCATTTTGTATAAAAACACCATCGGCAAGATGTTTAAAACAAGCCAAAGCCTACTCCTTTATGAAATCCTTGCGAAGAAAAAGACCGCATAGGTGTTGAGATACAAGACGAAATTGACATAAAATCTTGGCAGAAAGTCAAGAAAACACAAGCATGAGAAGATATTCGGAAAAAATTGCTATCAGGACAAGGCAAAAAAATGAAATGGAAGGATAAACACGTATAAGTAGAATAATACAAATGAAGTAAGGCAAGCTAGTACAACGGTACAAGTAGAATGACAAGGATGAAGCAAGGCAAGCTAGTAAAAACATACAAGTAGAATGACAAGGATGAAGTAACGCAGGCTAGTAAAAACATATAAGTAGAATGACAAGGATGAAGCAAGCTATTTATAAGGATACACTTTCCAAATAAACTAACGTTTGTTTAGAAAGTGGGGGCTATTATGTTATACTAACCCCCCCCCCCCCCCCCCCCTCTCCCCCCGGTGAGCTAGACAAAGGCAGGCTAGACACCGGAGAGCTAGACACCCGGAGAGCTAGACACCGGCGAGCTAAACAAAGGTGAGCTGGGCACCGGCGGGCTAGACACCTGAAAGATGGGCACCGGCGGGCTAGACACCAACGAGCTAGACAAAGGCGAGTTGGGCATCGGCAAGCTAGACACCGATAAGATAGATGCCAACGAGCTAGAAAAAGGTGCCCAGAAGCAGATAGCCAAAAGCCCATAAATACCCAAGGCAAGGGGAGTAGCACCCAAAAGAAGAGAGGAAGGTTGGTGCTTTCTTTACCTCCTAAAGCTTAAGTTCAGCTTATCCTTACGACCCCCACCCTACACCGAACTCCACTGCGACCCATAAACACACTGGTCAAATCTATCGTAAACAACTCCTAACCTTTGCTAGTCCTCAAGCAAAGTATATGATAAAAACGTAGACTGAAGTGACCAAGTACCCCAACCTTCACTAAGTCTTTCAAGATTAACACATATATTATAATTGAAGACAAGATTGAATCACTCCAGGAATTCAAATGATTCAACTTCAAAACTCATCATAGAACTTCATTAGCCATGCATGAACTAATAGAAACTACTCAAGCATTTTAAGTTCACAAATGAAAGTCAATGGGATATCATGCCATGAAATCTCCTTAAATTCTTGCATTCTATGAAATATACCAAGGTTTTGTACAATCACACCATTGAATCAACTAAACACTTGTCCGTACATAAAGAATTCTAGGTGGCATATGAGTGACTACTTTACAACATTTTAATTTCAATACAGCACATAAGATGAACTTAATCATGAATACACAACAACTTCCAATTTCTTTTTTTTTCCCCATCTTTTCCTTTTCTTTTTCTTTTGTTTCTTCTTTTCTTTTTCTGTCTAACTTTTGGACTTTCGCGCAACAAGTACCTCAACATTACAATTGACAATTGATCAGCAAGTACTTTACATAGCATCGAGAGGGAAGGATTTGGATAAGCCAATAGGGAAAGCATATAAAACTCAAGACAAATAAGATTGTTTACACAAATTTTGTAAATTTCCTAAGACTAGAAGGCCCAGTGCATAGTGAATATGTGCACGGTGTGAGTAGAATCCATTAATATCACCAATGATCAACAATACTCACTAACAAGTATGGAAAAGAATCATTTGACTTCATGCAATGGGGATAAGGAAATAGACAATAAATCCCACCATCATCTTCACTTATGTATCGATCAAAGAAAAACATGACTAAAAGGTTAGAATGCATGCTCAACATGCACATAAATGTTCAAAATTTGACCAAAATTGAGCACATACAAATGGGACTCACCCCCACACCTAAGTGAGGAATTGTCCACACGGCAACAATATAAAGCATTAAAGCATGAGAAAGAGATGAGATGAAGCGATACAACCTGACAAGGCAATGATCGTGGAAGGGCGTGAACGAGTATGTATGGCTCCTCAAACAAGGAACAAGAACCTCAAAAGAAAAACAAGCCTCCAAATAACTTATTAGTTTAAAAAAAAAACTGAAAACAAGAAATAACAAACCTAGTCTACCTCCCAGTAGCACTAAGTTTTACGCCTTCAGCCAAATGTAATGGGTCTAGCAAAGATCAAATAAAGATGCCAACCAAAGAAACTACTTCAATTAGCTCACCTAAGATAGCACCTAAATCAAAATCTGAAGCATTGGACATGATTTCAGAAAGGACAGAGTAGTTGAGTGGCCGTATAGTGGGGGAGGCAACAAGCAAGGAGCGAAACTTTTCATAAGGTTCTAAGCAAGACTCATCAAACTCAATTGATATTTCCTTGGCATGCAAACTACTCAATGATCTGGCTAACTTCTTACGGTCCTTAATGAATCTTCAATTAAAACTCGCATAACCTAGGAAGGGTCTAACTTGCTTCACATTTGAGGGAGGCGGTGAGATAGCAATAAAATCTACCTCAGCCGTATCAATCTCAATATCCTTCTTAGACACCCTATGAGCCAATACAATTTCCTCTTGAACCATAAAGTGACCCCTTTTCCAACTCAACACTTCTTTCATGTTGGAGTTTGACCTTCATTTCATCTCTCTGGAAGGTGTAGCACTCTCCTCAAGAAAGCTCATATGCGTGCAAACAGAAGGGTCTATACCCTTCGACTTGGCCACACACCACCCAATGGAACTCCTATGATCATTATGCACTACCATCAATGCATCCTTTTATTCCTTAGACAATTAAAAAGAGATAATCACAGACAAAGTCACATCAGGTCCTAAAAAAGCATTCGTAAAAGTAGATGGCAAGGGCTTAAGCTCAAGTTTGAAAGGTGTGACTATGGAGGGTAAAGATGGAGAATCGAGAAAAGTAGGTAGGGGTTCCACTTTTGAGAACCAATGGCAAGTCTCTAAGGGAGCATATAACTCAAGCAAATCAGTCATCTCCCTAAAGTGACTCTCAACCTCAAAATCATCAATACAGTCATCTACCACTGCTCTCTCAAGGGGTCATTAGTGAGGTTATAGGCAAGTGTGTGGTACACCAAATCATCAATAATATCCACATATAAACACTCAGACTCATCCTCACTAGTGGGTAATGAAGAAGCCTTAAAAATGTTCAACCTAATAGTCATGTTTGCAAAACTAATATCCATTAATCTGGATCTAAAATTGATGGTAGAATTGGCCTTCGCTAAGAAAGGCCGACCTAGAATGACATAGACATGATTTTCTGAAGGATTAGAAGGTTTCATATCAAGCACAATCAAATCAGCAGCAAACAGGGCTTTATCTACCTTCACTAGCACATTAGTAAGCTCACCACGAGGACTCTAGTAGATCTATCTGCTAATTGCAAGGTCATGTGGTAGGTTGCAACTCTCCCAGGCCTAACTTCTCATACACCGAGTGAGGAATAAGATTAAAACTCGCTCCTAAGTCCAACAAAGCCTTATCAATCGGGTAGTCTTCAAGTGAGAAGACATGGTGCGGACACTAGGGTCTTTGTACTTAATTAGAGTGTCACACTTATAGCTGGAGCTCACTTGCTCGGCTAAAAACGATTTCTTAGGCAGATGTGTTCTAGATCTTCTTTTTAGGTTGAACAAGTCCTCAATGAACTTCGCATAGGGCAGGATTTGTTTGATCGCATTAAGAAGGGAAATGTTAATATTTAATTGCCTAAATGTCTCCAAATGCCTTCCCACTTCTTATCCTTCCCATGTGGATGCGGTGCAACCAAAGCTTGGGGGAAGAGCACTCTAGGTTCATAGGAGGAAGAAAGATCAAAGGCTTTAGGAATGGAAGAAGGGTTCATGACTTTATCAGTCTCCATCTCTCTTTCCTCGCTCTTCTCTTCTCCCTCACCACTCATGGGTACTTCACTCTCAATGCTCACTCCATCATCAATTTCCTTTCCACTTCCAAACACTATAATGAACTATACTTACTCATGATGAGCAGGACAGTTGTCTTGCCTCACATGGTTCCTAAGGTTCTCTACAGCTTGGCTGGGGAGTCTTCCCCCATCTCTCCTATTAAAACAATAGCTAGTCGACCTATTTGAGTTTCTGGTTTAGAGATCAATTGGGTATAGGAGTGGAGGAGTTTGAAATTGGCTTCTAAAGCCTTAAGTGCACTCAAGACCTTCTCTTCAAAATTCGAATTAGAGTTCAAATTAGAAGGCTAGTTAGAAGCATACCCTTGCGGCAGAAAATCGAGAGGTTTTGACATGCCAAATTGGTGAGGTCATGGGGGTTTCTATTGTTATTGATAACTGAATTGCCTCCTTGTCTCCAAGAGAAGTTCGAATGGTTTCTCCAACATGGATTGTATGTATATGAGTATGGGTCATTCCTTGAGAGTCCCTAGGCTGCATTAACCTACTTTTGCGAGCACTTAACAAAAGGCGAAGCAAAGAGGCAATCAAGTGTGTAATGAGAAACACTAAAAAGTGTAGAGCAAACACTATGCATTTTCGGAACATTAGACACATTAGGTAAAGTAAAAGTAGTCAATGTCATCTTAAATAAAGAAGTAAGTTGCTCAATAGAAGATTGGGAATCAACTTTCTTATCTAAGATGGAAGTATGAGCAATTTCATGCACTCCTCCTCTATTTAACCTAACAGTATTCAAACGTGCTTGTGCGACATTTTGTTATATTCAAATGTTCCAAAAGTTCCCACGCCTCATCCTCATTCTTCTTAAAGAATTGACCACCACATGAAACATCAATAGTTCATTGACTCTTTTCATTCAACCCATAATACAAATTTTGGACCAATTGCCATTTAGGAATAGCATGATGTGGACAAGCTCTTAAAAGTTCCCTAAACCTATCCCAACTCTCATGGAACTCTTCACTAGAAAGTTTGGCAAATGTATTAATGGCTCTCCTAGCAGTGTTGGTCTTACTAATAGAATATAATTTCTTAAGAAATTCTTGTTGCATTTGAGGCCAGGTACTAATCGTCCCACTAGGTAAGGTGCCTAACCAATACCTGACCTTATCCTTCAAAGAGAAAGGAAAAAGACAAAGTAGGATGGTTTCATCACTGACATTAAGAATCTTGAAGGTAGAGCAAACCTCCATCAAATTGTCCAAATGTGTGTACGGGGTTTTCATCTCCTAAGCCTTGGAATCAAGGAAGCATTTGTATGGTTCATGGCTTAAGCTCAAGCTGCTAGGCTACAAGTGGCAACCTAATGCACAAAAGTGAGGCATATGTGGTGGGTGTAAAATAATCCATAAGTACACGTGGCTGTTCGACCATTGCAAAATCGAGGTTAGCCTTGACGTGAAGCAAAGAGAGAACAATAACGAAAATTCTAAAACTAGAAAAACACAAAAAACTAAACAAAAACACAAGTAAGAATCAAGCCATAAACAAAATCACGAAAATAACAATCCTAAAGTGAATCAACAATGCTAAAGTAAATCCTAAGTCATAAGCTAAGAATAAAAGAAACTCACGAAGCAAAAAAATAAAATGAATTAAATAAAAATTCTAGCTTAAAATCCTACGTTAAGAATAAAAAGTAATTGATTAAAAATCAAAGAAAATCACAAAATAAACCATTAACATTGCCTAGTCCCGGCAAAGGTGCCAAAATTTTGATGTGCTTTTTTGTACACCAATCAAAATTTAATATAAAACCCTTTCCATTGAACACATCTAAATTGAAGTCTAGGGCAAGTGGGTGTTGAACCACAGAGACTAAGAGTATGTGAATCTATTCTACGACCTAAATTGATTTGAGGAAATTAAGGGATTTTGTGTTGATTAATCAAAGGAAACTACAATTAAACTAAGGAATTCTACTTTTAAAGGGGAAAAGAGTATGGGATTGGAACCTAGGGTTTTGAATTCATCATTAGCCAATTATTCTTACGTCAACTCTTAAATTGGGATTATTGAGTGTTATATGGCTAGTGATTTAGGCTACAAACTTCAACCTACTAAGCTAATATTGTTAGCATCACGTATGGAACCTATCTAACTAAAACATAGGGAAAATTGGCTTTACATAATGTAGTGTTATTTATCACGTATTGACCTATCTAACTAAAGCATAGGGAAGATAGGCCCTAATTAACAATTCGGTAAAAATTATTGCTTGATTAATTAATCCTAATGCTACAAGTGCAAAGAATTAATTTATAAATATCAACATCAATAATTAAAGGTTACAAACTTAATCATCATGTCAATTGAATAATCAATTAAATCATAATACTTCAAAGTATTTCTCAAATCAAGCAATTCATGTAAAAAAAAAAAAAATTATCCCAAAATTAAAAGTAATACAAGAATTGAAAGACTAAGACTTCATGTAATCCTAGAGAGCAAATTAGCTCTCCATCGAGGATGAACCGGTGAAGAAGGAGGTGAATGAGCCCATGTCGATCTTCATCCTAAAATTGTTCGCGTTCGAATTAAGAAAAGAGAAATAAATTGAGAGAGAGCGATGAACGAGGCGGTGAAAAAAAAAGGAATAATTTGAACAAAAATCAGAGTCGGCGACTCTCTTCTGCTGATAAACCAACAGCCTACTAATATTGGTGTGCCCCTAGGCATGCCATATAATCCAGGTCCTGTTGGGATACACTTCTTGTCCAACCAAGTGCATGGCCAAATTGATTAGGGGGAGACCCCAAATTCGGAGGACATCAATCTTTTCCACACCCGATTGTGATGGGTGCTCTGGGGTATCCTATGGATCCGCCTCGAGATGCTTACCCACTTAGGGGACAATGACAAGTGCATAACCATGTGCTTAACCTACCCCTTAAGGACCAACTAGCTTCCCCCATTGAGTAGATGTATGGGCCAGGCCTCAGAATCGTCAATAAACCCTTGTACAATAAACCTTACCTTGACTACATAGACAGAGACTATCCCTTTCCCTAAGATACAAAATTTTTGAGTTTACCCTCTTCTCCAGAGAAGGGACTGTGTCTACCCTCGAGCACTTAACAAGATTCAATTGCCAGTGTAGAGAAGCGGCTAATAATCAATGCCTCAAGCTAAGGCTATTCCCCGGCACCTTAACTAGGACCACTTTTTAGTGGTACCTTAGCTTGCCATCTAATTCCATCTATTGTTTGGATGGCATGGCAGCAAATTTCAGGCTCATTTTCCAAGAATTAAACTAGGAACTTCCATGTCTGACTTAGTTTGAATGAAATAAAAGCCGGGTGAATTAGTAGAAGATTACATTAACCGGTTCAATAAAGTCGGGTTAAAATGTATTATAGCCTTCCCTAAATTTGAATATGCCAAACTGGCCTTGAATGGCTTGGATAATGAGTTTAGGTAGAAATTCAAAGGCTTTAACTTCACAACGCTCTTACAGCTGGCAAGATTTCCGTTTGTTTCTGAAAAGCAGCATTTTGTCATGACACAACCTCGCATTTTGAAGTTCTTTTTCGCTAATAACATTATGATCATAATTTACTTCAGTTCTAAAGACATAACCTTGACACATGGATGGCAGTATAACAGTGTCACCGTTCCTTTTTCTTTTTCTAAATAAAATAATATTTTAAATTGAACTTTGTTAGAAACAGTGCCGTTGAATTGAAAAGAGAATTATTATTCGTAAACGAATGATACATAATAGAATAATGGATTTTAAAACACACTAAATAAGTGCTAATGATAAAAAAGTTCTATTGTTATGGCAAAAAGTTTCAATTTGTTGGTCAAAAGTACCATTGTTTGCCCAAAAGTACCATCTTAGCCCAACAAAGTACCATTTATGTGGTGAAAGTTCCGTTTATCTGTGAAGAGCGGCATTTTATCATGACATAATCTCACATTTTGTAATTCTTTGTCGCTGATAACATTATGATCACAATTCGTTGTAGTTCTACAGACATAACCTTGACACATTGATAAGCAGTATAACGGTGTCAACGTTCCTTTCTCTTTTTTCAAATAAAATAATATTTTTAAATTGAACTTTTTTAGAATAAATGCCTTTAAAGAGAATTGCTATTCATAAATGAAATGCATAAGTAACAAAATAATAGATTCTAAAATACAGTAAATAATTGTTAAGACTATCGTAGCAAAAAATTCCATTGTTATGGCAAAAAGTTCTAATTTGTTGATCAAAAGTACCATTGTTTGCCGAAAAGTACCATCCTAGCCCAACAAAGTAACATTTCTATGGTGAAAGTTTCGTTTGTTTATGAAAACCAGTATTTTGTCAAGATACAATCTCGCATTTGTAATTCTTTGATGCTAATAACATTATAATCACAATTCACTGCAGTTTTAAAAACATAGCCCTGACACATGGATGGGCAGTATAACGTTGTCAACGGTCCTTTTTCTTTTTCTAAATAAAATAATATTTTTCAATTCAACTTTTTTAGAAAAAATGCCGTCAAATTGAAAAGAGAATTATTATTCCGAAACGAAATGCATACATAATAGAATAATGGATTTCAAAACGCACTATATAAATGTTAAGACTATTGTGGCAAAAAGTACCATAGTGTGCTGGTCAAAAGCACCATAGTTTGCCCAAAAGTACCATCCTAGCCCAACGAAGTATCATTTGTGTGGTGAAAGTTACGTTTGTTTGTGAAAAACAGCATTTTATCGTGACACAACCTCGCATTTTGTAATTCTTTGCCGCTAATAACATTTTAATCACAATTCACTGCAGTTCTACAGACATAACCTTTACACATACTCGCAACATTCCTTTTCGCTTTTTTAAATAAAATAATATTTTTAATTCTTATGCCTTAAAAAAATGCCGTTACATTGAAAACAGAATTATTATTCCTAAGCGAAATGCATACATAATAGAATAACGGACTTTAAAACATATTAAATAAATGTTAAGACTGTCATGGCAAAAAATTCTATTGTTATGGCAAAAAGTTCAAATTTGTTGGTCAAAAGTACCATTGTTTGCTCAAAAGTACCTTCCTAGCCCAACAAAGTACCATTTCTGTGGTGAAAGTTCTATACAACAACAACAACAACAATCCTAGTACCTCGCGGCTCCCGCAAAAGCAGGGTCTGGGAGGGGTATATGTACGCAGCCATACCCCTTCCGAGTGGAAAGGAGACTGTTTCCAAGGACCCCCAACCTGAAGTACAGGAGCGCCTGCAAATAAAACCATCAATTTATCGCCAAATGAATGAAGGAAATAGACATGCAAGCATTTAAGTATGTATGTAAGCCAGGAAAACTGCCGAGTCATCAGAGAATAAACTAATCAGCATATAAGTGCACCACATGTGGTGAAAGTTCTATATGTTTGTGAAAAGCAGTATTTTGTCGTGACACAAGCGCATTTCGTAATTCTTTGCCACTGATAATATTATAATCACAATTCACCGCAGTTTTATAGACATAACCTTTACACATGCGTCCAACATTCCTTTTTGCTTTTTTAAATAAAATAATATTTTTTTAATTCTTATGTCTTAGAAAAAATGCCGTTACATTTAAAAGAGAATTATTATTCCTAAGCAAAATGCATACATAACAGAATAATGGACTTTAAAACATATTAAATAAATTTTAATACTATCATGGCAAAAAGTTCCATTGTTATGGCAAAAAGTTCAAATTTGTTGGTCAAAAGTATCATTGTTTGCCCAAAAATATCATCCTAGCCCAGCAAAATACAATTTGTGTGGTGAAAATTCCATTTGTTTGTGAAAAACAGCATTTTGTGGTGACACAATCACATTTCGTAATTCTTTGCCGCTGATAACATTATAATCACAATTCACTATAGTTCTACAAACATAACCTTGACTCATGGATAGCCAGGACAATGGTGTCAATATCCCTTTTTCTTTTTTAAATAAAATACTATTTTTAAATTATTACTTTCCAAAAAAAAAAATTTTATTTGCACCGAAAAGAGAATTGCTATTCATAAACGAAACACATACATAACAGAATAATAGACTTCGAAATGCACTAAATAAATGTTAAGTCTATCATGGTGAAAAGTTTCAATTTGTTGGTCAAAAGTACTACTATTTGCCAAAAAGTATCATTCTAACTCTACAAAGATACGAGGCTGTCCTGAAAGAAGAAAGCCTAAAGAAAAATAGCGTGTATGGGACTTACGTACACGATCTAATCGAAGAGGATGAGGCTAGTCCATATGAAATTCACGATGCTGGATATGTCAAGGGACCTCCTATGATTTGTAATCCTTTGGTTAAATAGGATGTCAAAGCAAAGAAGTCTTATCAATCCCAAGACTTGAGAAGATACTCGTTTGACCTCTCAAAAAGTGACGTAATATTTGATTGGCTTGAGGCAAAGAGCAAGCTTAAGATTAGGGGACAGCACAAAAAGCCTGACCCAAATTCTATTAAGGGGAAGATATACTATAAGTGGCACGATTCGTTGACCCATTCAATAAAGATCTGTGTCATCTTCAGAAAGGTGGTTCAAGATGCTATATAGGCAAGGGAATTGATCTTCTCGGGAGAAGGACAAATGGTTGATGATAACGATCCCTTCCTTAGTCTTCTCAGGTTAATATAATCAAAGTCGGAAAGCCTTACAATTCTTGTAAGAGCCAAACTAATGGCAGGTCTCTGCGTAGGATGCTTACAAACAGAGATAGTTTGGTTGCAGCCAACGCCTTGTTTGACAAGCTACTAGAGTCAAGAACGCTAAGGTTCCTGAAAACTTCGATGAGACTGCCAGAAGATTACTATAGGTGGCACATCACCGCTAAACATCTGACACGTGATTGTGTTACGTTGCAATTCCTAAAAATGTAATTAAAGGAAAGAATTATTCTTCTCTCCGGGAAAGAAGAGTTAGCCATTGGAATTCTTACTAACGAACACTGGCAAACTGCCTTCTCTTGCAAAAAAGAGGCATCAAGGAAGCTCTTGCACCTTACACATGACCTCTACAGTAAAGATGTCCAATAGGTCGGGCTGGCCTGACCCATGCCCGCCTGGGCATGGGTCTAGGTCCGGCCCATTGAGGGCTTTTATCCCCAATGTTTAGTGTCCGTTTGGGCATTATAACTTATTTTATGGTTGTATTTTGTATTTATATTGTTATAAATATATATTTTTTAATAAGTTATAATACATTTAATTTTATAAAATATATTTATAATTTAATAACATAAAACTTAAAACATCTGGTTTACTAAAATTGGGATATGTGAAATTACGAAAAGTATAAAATTACGAATTTTATTAAAGAAAAAAGATTATCCGGAATATTGTTGTTAAAAGAGTTTAATAACAAAATTAATGGGTCATTAAAGTTTTAAATTGTTTGAAATTTTGGATGAATCATGATTCAATCAAAAAGCGTAGTTATAAATTGGATCTAATAAGATTACATATTCAAAGAGTCGAATGATTTAAATTATTAGTCCAATGTGATTAGATTATGAATTTAGGTATGAAATATTCAATTATTAAATATTTTTTATAATTCAAAACAAAGAATACTTGATTGTATTATTAAAGAGTTTGATAACAAATCATGTTTCTCACATAACCATGTGTGACATTAACAAAAATGACATCGCTCTTGGGCCCTCCAATTTGTGGGACAAACGGGTAGAATTTGTATATAAGCGTAATAATACTTATTTTACACAGCAAACAATACAATCTAAGTGTTAAAATTTATCTGTTTGTGAACAATAATTATTTAATTATAAATTTCTCCCCAAATTACTTTTTTTCGATAATTATCGACAAAGCGTAGAACATACCAAACCTCGACAAAGCGAGACCACAACTATCTCGTAAACAGAGATGGGTACAAAAATCCAAAACAAAAAGGAAAAACTGACACCAAGACAACGGGACAACATGATACATACACGGGAGGACCAAAACTAGCAAGGCACCAGTTAAATCCGAAGTAGGCACACAAACAGCCACACCTTCCAATCAGAGACAAACAACCTCAACAGGGTAAAAAACATGAGAGGAAATTCCCCCCTCTCGCATTGCAAGGATGGTACTAGACATGGGACCAGACAGGGTGGTACCGAGCCTACAACACAAGGAAGGAGAAGGAAAATCTAGAATGGCGGTGAAGTCAGGAAGCCTTTTGAGAAATTACAATGTCCGTGAGATAGAGATGTAGCAGGTGATTCTCAAAATTACTTGAAAATTTCTTGTTTACATTAGGTAATAAAAATTAGGTTCACTTTTCAAGTACCTATAGCTTATTTGGTCTAAAAATCATCACCTTTTCATAAGGTAATAAATATTAAAGATTTAGTAAAAGTTTCATATACTTTATCGATTGTGTTAATTTAGTCTTATTATTCTTAATGTTAGATAAAAGTAACACAATATACGCCCACATCTTTGCTCAATTTAAATCCACTCGTGACTCGACCTTTAAAACTTCCTTTGTCAACATAACATTAATTCTAAAACTAAATTAACATAATGTAAATTATATAGTAATGAATTAGCATCATTAGAAACGTAAGGATTAAATTAGCATAATAAATAATGTATTGGGAAATATGCCATAAATTACACCATAATTGAAAATTAACAATAATAAATGTCAAAGTTAAATATATAGTCGGGGCATCCATATGCCTTGCTTATCTACCAGCAACGAAATTCATCAAGTTTTAGGCCTAATAATGGCACCCTTAACTATGAGCTCTTGCTTCCAGTGACCGCCATGCTCAAAAAAATCAAAACACATCTCTCCTTCCACATTAGCCTGGGCTACAAAACTGCCCAGGTTGAGTTCGAACCACTGCCCTCTTGGTTTCTCCAAGAGGCTCACTTGCCGGACGCTGCTGGTTTGTGCTTGGCCCGGCACAATTAGCTTCAATGTAATGGGAAGCTCCCAGCCCGAGGCTCCTTTTGTCAGCTTCACAACGTACACCACTTCATAGGTGACTCCGACAGATAACTCTGACATTTGAAGTTTTCCTCTCACGTCTAGCCAGCACACTGTCACCAACTTTGCTACCTCTATGTTTTCCTCACTGCAGTCATTGAAAGAAGTAATTAGACCATGCAGTTGGATCAGGATGGGCCAAGGTCAGATAACATTAGGATTTAGTTGAACAATGAATAGCTAAATCCAACAATTATGGGACATCATTAACCAAACGCTTGGGATTCAGGTCATATGGGGTTTATGTCATCAAATCCTCAACCTTAACCCTAATCTCATGGTTGATGCAAGCTCAAGTATTGTACACAATACTGTCCACTCTACAACATTATGAATTTTTGCCAAGCCAAGACTTAACTCATTAAATTGGCATGTGCGTTTTCATGTAAGCTGAAATGACAGTTCTTCTTAAAACTAAGAAGCATTAAATGGGTAGCTAACTAGCTCTTATCACAGCTTGAACATTTTTGTTACCGTACTCACATGGAAAGTCTTTAACAAATATCTTTTATTTGCGTCTATCCTCGTCATTCTAGCTGCCGCAGAAAGAAAGGAATTATTGTACATAATACATGATCTTCCCTCAATACAGGTTAGGCAAGGGAAAAATATGATAGTAATTCACTATTTTCTCTCATCATTAGACATAACACTATGAAAATATGCAAATATCAAGTTTTCTCATAAGAAAATAAAAAAATAAAATAAAATACACTTTCTTGTCTCTATAGAATCCACTAGATTGATTAAATTGCACTACAATATTATATCATGAATCATATTTTCACAGAAACAGTATTTTTCCAAATATGACATAATCATATCTTTAGGGTGTCTCTTTCACCATCGTGATATGGGCACATTGTCAGGCTCCCATCAACTCAATCCTTCTCCTCTCTACACAGGCAGGCAAGTTATGTGTTGCTGGGCTTCCTGTGAGGAACCTGGCTTTGAAGCACTAGGGTTCCCTTATGTTGATATAAAGTCCGTTTCGAGAGAATAGAGTAAACAAAAACAAAATTCATTGTAAAATCTTCCCGAAAATAGTGAAAATCCATACAACTTTGTCTTCATTGGCACAACTGGCCGAACCATGTAAATCTTGTTTATTGTTCTTTTTCTCGTCGAAGTTTTTGTTTTTCTTTTTGGTTGGTTTTCTTAACAATGTCTGCCACCTAAAGAGAGAGAGAGAGAGAGAGAGAGAGAATGAAAGTAGTCACCCAGTTTCTTTGAAGCAATTCCAAGTCCAATATTCTCGGTGACCCCAAGTTATAAACAATGACCGTGCATACAACATGAAGCTATAACTTCCTCCCTTCTTGTCGAGCCGTTTCTTCTGCACATTCATAATAATTGGCATTACAATTCTACAACCAACAATATATACTTGTATTTCAAAAACATCTACCGTCAAAATAAATTCTCATTGATGTTATTAGACTTCTAGTATTAGATTTTCCGGATATTTTTCTTGTTTTAGTTATTTTGTTAATACTAAGATATTTTTAGTTATTAATGTCTAGCTTTTCTTTTCTCTTGGAGGTTAGTCTTTTCCCGCTCTTTTGCCTACTTGTATATAAGGAGGTGTCTCCTTTATTTTTGAAGTAAAGTTAATATTTGGCTCTTCTTTTTGCCATAATTCTCTCTTTCCTCTTCTCTGCCACTTTCCACTGTAGCATGTAGGGATTTTTGGACAAAATCTGATATGGTATCAGATCCCTAGCTTCCTTCTGCTGTAATCTATACCTTGGGTGCTTCATTACCTCCTTTTCTCTCTTATCTTTTCATTCCTTTCTTTGTTTCTTCCCCTGTATGCTTTTTCTCTCTTTCTCAAGCTTTAATGGCGAACTCAAGGTTTGAGAGTATAACGAATGCGATCAGAGAGCAGGAGATCAGAATGAAGCTCCTTAGAGATTCTAATGTAGCGCGATAGTGGGAAATAGGGGTATGGGAAGAATTCAACAGCCTTTCCTTTAATTTTATTAATCTCTAATAAAAATTACAAGGGGAAAGATAAAATTCATCCTAATTCTGACACTAGATAATAGAAAGAATAAAAAAACGCAAAATAATTCTAAACAATTGGTCCTTAGCCCCTAATCTCGTCTTCCTTTATATAGGAAGGCACTTGGAAGATGATAAATAAGGCAAAAAAATCAAAAATAAAAGCAAAAAGGAAAGAAATAAAGTTCAACGGAAAGAAATTAAAATCGGATCCAAACCCCGTCTGCCAAGCTGTGAATCCTGCGTATGAGTTTAGCCGCGTTCCTGGTGCTGTCAACCATCGTGATGCCAATCATTACTAGCTGTGTCAAGGTCGAATGCTTGCCAGCCGTTAATCTATGCCCGCTACTCGGCACTGTCGACCTGTGTTCCACCAAGCAATGCGCCAATCACGAACGTGAAGCCGCCTCTTCCCGTCTAAACTTAGCGTCTTCATCCCGCCTATCCCTGGCTCGCCCGTCTTGACCCGCTTAATCTGCCAAAGGCTATTTGGCGGCCGCATCATATTCGAATATGCAACTCGTACAGTTTGATGATCCATATGCTTCACCTTGTTTCTTGAGTAACAATGACAATCTTGATACGATCCTTGTCACACAACCTTTGGTTGAGCTAGCAAAGTACAATACTTGGGCGAGATCAATGAGAACTGCTCGTTGTTCGAAGAATAAGCTAGGGTTTATATATGACGCAATAGATGAACCTGAAAAAGACAATCCTCTCCATGAACCGTGCAATAGATGCGATTCAATGATTACCTCAATTACCAAAAAAAAAAAAAAAAAAAAAAAATTTACTAACTCAGCTTCAGCGGATATTGGCTCTAGTGTGATTAGCGCTTGCACATCTGTGGAGATGTGGGCAAACATTAGAGACCGATACTCAAAGAAGAATAGGCCATGAGTTTTCCATGTAAAACAAGTTATCTCTGAGTTGAAGCAAGGATTTATGACTGTAACCGCTTATTCTGGCATAGATGAAGACTCTTTAGGATTAATTTGTTGGTTATAAAACCATTGCATCTTGTGCATGTAGTGTTAAATGATGCAGATGTGTTCAGGCAATGCAAGAAGCTTATCAGGAGGAATACATTATGGCTTTTCTGATGGGGCTTAATGATCGTTACATACCCTTGAGAGATCAAACTCTTCTGATGAAACCTCTGCCTCCAAATAACACTGCCATTTCAAAGGTCACATAGTAGAGGTGCAGAATGAGATCAATAGTATAAAGCCTCAACCTATTCATCTTGTTGAGAACATAGCAATGCTAAGCAAAGCAGAAGAAAACAAAATGCAGGCAAAACGCTACAAGAAGGATCATCCATACTGCATCATTGTGGCATGAATGGCCACATAATGGACAAATGCTTCAAGCTGCACTGCTACCCCCTGGCTATAAGCCAGAGGGAAGGGAAATGCTAATATGAGGAATGTTGGGTGTCCTTCAATGGAGCCAAAAGGCAAAAGGCTCTGTTATGTTGTCTATCGCACCAGAACAGTGACAACAACTTATGACTTTGTTCAGTGGACATATGGCTAGGTCTCTCATGGGAAATGTTAGTAGAGGGTCATCTCAGCTCAAGCTGGTACTATCTCTAGTTTTCCTCTATCTATGTTAGGTATAAAATCTTTTTACTCTTTCCAGTCTTTTGCCTCATCCCGTTCTACACGTGACATCTTCATCAACTCATGGATCATTGATTCAGGTGCATCTCATCACATGTGTGGTAATATCTTATTCTTTGAAAACATAACACACGGAAGGGAATGTAGTTCTTTCTAATGGAGTCTCCACTCCAATCACTCATAATGGTACTGTTAGGATAAAGCCTGATTTACACCTCAAAGATGTCCTTGTCATACCAAATTTCAAGTACAATTTACTCTCTGTTGGACAATTATGCTAATCTCTGAGCTATACTTGTATGTTCACACCTGAAGGACCACACCTATTTGAATACGATTGGAGTGGGTAAGAGATGTCTTGACTTGTATCTCTTCATGCTACAAAGTGGCCCTACAGCTATATGTGATGCATCATCTTCTCTCCCTACTGAAATGCAAGATTTCCGTCCTATTATTGTTCCTAGTATATGGTACATCCGTCTTGGTCATCCCTTCAAAGGGAGGATGCAAGCTTTACAAAGGTTTATACCAAATGTAAGGAACGAAGTCTCAAATTCTCCTTATTTAGTCTATCCTGTAACTAAACAAAAACGTTTACCTTTTACTTTCAATAACGATCTTCCCCCATCTCTTTGATCTTAGCCATTGCGACATATGGGGACCTTTTCATGTGGACTCTATCAGTAGTTTTAGATATTTTCTCACTATAGTTGACAATTATTTGGTTAATTAAATAAAATTGTTTCATTTATTTATTTTCTGATTATGTTTTATGAGTCAAATATGCGTGTGATTATTTTCTAAAATGTTCCATGAGATGTATGAAATCCAAGATGACATGTCAAGTTTGGTTTAAGTGGTCAGTGAGATTAAGCCACAGATAGACTTAAATCAAATTAGTGATATGTAGTCAAAATATGTTTATAGTTGGTGATAAGTTTAGATAACTTGTCTTATAAAACTATAAGATAATACTTTAGATGCCTTATCTTGGTCATGTGGATCGAGATCTAAAAGTATTAGATCGGTGTTGTCTATAAGATTAGATCACAGAGTAGGACCATCAGAATTACTTGTCTCTCAATTACTATCAGAAATAACTAATTCTGTAAGACGGTAACTCTAAATCTAAAAAATAGTCCAGACTCCTGCATGCAATGTTCGTCACTTTGATTTGCTAAAATGATCAGGTCACAATACATGACTTAAATCTTATGTGCTATGGGTAACGGCATGAAATGTAGCGGGAACAAGTATTTTATTAGAAGTCTCGTACGAGATAAAGAAGTCCCCTTAGTTGATTTACAACATACGAATAGATTCGAGAATGTTTGACCAAAGTGTTCTATATGTTTAACATTTGGAATTAGTACACAAAATATTTTCTGTATTAATGAATTGTTCCGAAAGGGCTCGTCGGGAATTAAGGTGAAAGATGTGAGAAAAATAACAATAGTAATTAAAGTTATTTTTTGTCATTGATATCTAATAGAGGAGTTAATTATCACAATAAAAGTTATTTGTGAATTATTTTATAATTATATTTAATTTTAGAGTGCAATAATATTTATCTAATAGAATTAAATATTATTAAAGGGTAATCAATGCTATCAAAGTGCTAATAATTAGATTTGACCATTTGGAGTTAGAAATAAATTGTTCCCGAAGTCCCTTTGCAAGCTTCTAGAAGTACATTGGTTGAAAATATTTTAAAATAAATTAATGAAATGAATAAATTTATTTTGCTAAACATAATTTATTAGATGAATTATATATCCATAAGGTGAATAAATTTATTTTACTAAATAATATTCAAAAGACGTACTTATACATGTGGAAATTCAAAAAAAAAAAAAAGGAAAAACGCTTGTTAACAGGCCACTATCCGTGACTTCGTGAAAGAGCCAATGTGTGGCGCCGTGAATGGCCCAAGGCTTATCCTCGCCTGTTGGTGTTAACCAACTGGATTGTGGCACGTGTCACATTTGACACGACCCGCCCGATTTGCATGCGTTTTGAAAGATCTCGTTTCTTTTTATGTAAATGCGTTTTCAACTTTTTACGGAATCCCCACATTGAGTTTTTTTAAAATTTTTCTATCCCATGACCTACTATAGATAGGGGTCTTGGTTATTGAGTTTAACAGTCTAACAATTTTTTAAAAATTTATTTTTTCATAAAATTAAAAAAGAGGAGTTTCTTTTTGAAATTCTTCCTAGTAAATAGTTTTAGAGCCCAGAACATTCTAGGTGTCAAGGGGTTATTACGAAAAAGATCTTGCAGTTTTTATGATTCTTCTTAGGCGATAAATGCAGTCTACAATCTAGGTTTTTTTTTTTTTTTTTTTTTTTTTACTTTTAATCTTTCCTTTAATTTTCACCATTTATTTATGCTTTTAATTTAATGTTTATTATACTTAGGTATTCTATATTATTATGTATATATTAGAATAGAGGTCCTTAGATTTAAAATTAGAGTATTTTAAAATTCTTTCCACTGCACCAAATTAGCCATTTTAGGAAAATTTTAATTTTAAAAACTAAATTTTCCAAACATGGTCTATATGATGAAGTTCAAGTCTTTTGTGTCTCATTTGATTCCTATCTTTCATGCCTATGTGATGAATCAATTCAAAGCTTCCATTAAATGTTTGAGAAGTGATAATGGAAAGGAATTTCAACTTAATTACTTGTTCCAAACCCATGAGATCATACATCAACTTTCAAGTGTAGAAAGATCTCAACAAAATATTGTTAGAAAGGAAACACCAACACATTATTAGTGTAGCTCGTGCCCTGCATTTTCAGGTTAACACTCCTCTTTCACTTTGGAGTGAAGGTGTTCTTACTGCCATCTACATCATAAATAGGATTCCATCTCGCTTGCTTAATAAACGCAACCCTTATGAACTGCTCCATAAAAAAAAAAATATATAGTACAGCCATTTTAAGGCTTTTGTCTGTCTTTGTTTTGCCTCTACCCCAACTTCCCAAAGACAAAAATTCTCTCCTAAGGCTAGAATTGCTATGTTTTTGGGATATCCTTTTGGGATGAAGGGATATAAGTTGTATGACTTGCAAAAGATGGAACTTTTCTAATCCAGACATGTAGTATTTCATAAAAATGTCTTTTCCTTGAAGACTTTACCACTTCTTGATGATCCGTTTTCCCACATTGCCTTTCCTAGGCCTTACACTATTCAGGATGATGCCCCTAGTACTTCCTTTACTCCTCGTACTTTACTTCATGTAACATCTGATACGTTACCTACCCCCTCTACCTCATTACCTAATGGACAAAATGGCAGCCCTCCATCCCCTTCCTAGTTAACAGGTGAGTTGCCTGCTAAACCACAAATTTTACCTTCATCCCCTTCCCAATCCATTGCTCAGTCCCTATCTACCCTTCATGTATCACATGCTCCTATTAGTCCTAATTCTTCTTGAGTACCTTCTTCTTCCCCTGATGAGACTTCTACTCAACAAAATCCTCCACCATCCCTCAAAAAATCTACTCGCTTTGGCCATCCTCCCATGATCTCCATGATTATCATTGTGATCTTCTTTCTTCATCTTCCCCTTCTTTCACTGCCTTTCCTTGGCTAATGCTGTCAGCTACACACAACTCTCACATTCCTACAAAGCCTTTTTAGTTGCCCTTTCTAGCTAATGAGGAACTAGAGTACTACCACAAGGCTGTAGGGATGGTAATAGGCCAAGTAAAACCCATTACCCACGAGTACCCGCCCCAAACAGGTGAGGCGGGTAGAGGGTACGGATTGGATGTACCCGCCACGGTATGAGGGCGGGTACGGGTATAGTGTTGCACCCACCTCGTCAGGCTCCATACCCACTCTGCCCTACCTTATAGCTACCATACCCGCTTTATTTTATATTTAGTTAACTTCTATATTAAAAAACACAAGTTCATATTCAATTATTTAAATTATTTATTAATGTTATAAAAAAAAATATAATTGAATTTTTAAGAATAGAATTAAATAATTAATATGGACGAGTATGAATAATAGTTTTGTACTCATCATAATGGATACCTGCGTGTAACGGGGCGGGCATGGTGATGAATTTATACTCGCCGGGGCGGGTGTGGGTATCCACTTCATAAACATAACTGGTAATGGGGCAGGTATGGTTATGGATTTGGATGACAGGTACGGGTATGGAGGAGGCATACCCCTCCTACCCTATTGCTGTCCCTACCAGGCTGTGAAGTATTCTCCCTAGTGTGAGGCCATGGCCCCGGAGACTAAGGCTTTAGAGGACAATGGTACTTGGAGACTGCTCCTCTTCCTCCTCACAAGAAGCTTGTTGGGTGCAGGTGGGTTTATAAGGTAAAGTTCGGGTCTAATGGCTACTTGGAGCATTAGAAAGCCTGTTTTGTTGCTAAGGGCTATACTAAACAAGAAGGGTTAGACTATTTGATACATTTTCTCCTGTTGCTAAACTTACTAGCCATCAAGGACTAGCATCTCTCTTAGCTAGATGTCAACAATGCCTTCCTTCATGGAGACTTAGGTGAGGACATGTACATGGCTTTACCTCCTAGTTTCTAGATTTGGGGCGTCTCAACCTCTTGCTTGTTGTCTCAGAAAGAGCCTTTATGGTCTCAAACAGCCTTCCAAGCAATGGTTTGCCAAGTTGTCTCAGGCTTTGTTGCAGTTTGACTTTGTTCAATCCAAGAATGACTACAACCTTTTCATTTTGTCTTTCTCTTCCCACTTAATGTTGTGTTAGTCTATGTTGATGACATAATCACTGCAAGCAACATCCCCAGCTTTATTGCAGACTTCAAATAGGACCTTCATCACTCGTTCAAGCTCAAAGGTTTAGGTTCTTTGAAATACTTCCTTGGTCTTGAAGTTGCCCACAGGCCTTTTGGGATTACTATGTGTCAATGTCATTATGCTATGATCATCCTTGAGTTTGCTGGTATGTTGGGTTTGTTGGCCTTGCTCCACTCCTATGGATCCTAATATTTGTCTTAGTCGTGATGATGGTGTGCTGATCTCTAATCCTAAATTCTACCGCCAGCTCTTCGTAGATTATTGTACTTAACTGTCACTCATCTTAATCTATCTTTTGTTGTCAGCAAGCTTAATCAATTTGTTTTAGCTCCACGACAACCTCATCTTGATGCTGCCTTGCATGTTCTTAGCTATGTTAAAGGCTTTCCAAGCCAAGGGCTATTTTATTCATCATCTTCTTCTCTCCATTTAAAGGCCTTTGCTGATGCTGACTAGGGCTTTTGTCTTGACACCCATCGCTCTGTTACTAGCTACTGCATTTTTTGAATAATTCTCTTGTTTCTTGGATGTCCAAGAAACAATCACTGTGTCCCGCTCCTCTACTTAATCTGAGCACCCGCAGTCTTGCAGTTGCCACTTGTGAAGTCATTCGGCTCCTGCGTTTGCTCTTGGATCTTGGAGTTCACCATTCTCAATATGCTCTCCTCTTTTGTGACAGCCAATGTTGTTTACATCACTTGAAATCCAGTCTTTCACAAACGTACCAAGCACATTGAGCTGGATTGCCATTTCGTTCATAAAAAGGTTCAAGTTGTTGTTCTTAAAGTTCTTCATCTAGCCTCTCAACATCTGCTGGCTGATGTCCTTGCCAAGCCACTTCCTGCTCCTTCTTTACAGTCTTTCCTGCACTAGTTGATCTTTTGGATATTTTTGCCCCAACTTAAGGGGGTATATTAGACTTCTAGTATTAGATTTTCAGACATTTTTCTTATTTTAGATATTTTGTTAATAGCTAGATATTTTTAGTTGTTAATAGTCAGCTTTTCTTTTTTCTTGTCGATTAGCATTTTCCTGTTCTTTTGCCTACTTGTATATAAGTAGGTCTCTCATTTATTTTTGCGGTAATGTTAATATCTGGCTCCCCTTTTAGCCATCATTCTCTCTCTCCCCTTTTCGCACCCACTTTTCACTGTAGCATGCAGGGATTTTTGACAAAATTTGATATATGTAGGATGAGTAACCGAAGAGTTTCTAGAGCAATTGGACCATTAGAAACCTAAACGGGTGGACCGGAAGCATTAATTTGCACAAAATTTGCCATAAGTTTCGATCCGTATGGAGTTACTGGGCCCATAACCTGTCAAATCGAAGCTCTCAGGCAAACTTATGTAAACCCAAGCCCTTCTCTGCTAGCCCGCCTGTTCTCCCCAAATTTGGCCTCTAAATGTGTTTTTGGGCCACTTTTATGTTTTGCAAACAGTTTAGTAGCATTTTTGCAATTTCGCATGTTTTTTAGTGGCATTTTCGTAATTTGTTATTTTAGGGTTTTCTTTGTGTTGCCTATAACTAGTAATGCTCATTATCCAATTACTCAATACAAGGCACCCTAGTTTCTCTTCTCTTTCGGTGAATTCCGAGTTTATTCTTCAAATTTGACGTACTCGTCTCAAACATTACGCTTCCATTTTGCATCATTCATCCAAAATTAAAACATCCCAGAAACCGTTTCAATTTGATCCAAAGGCCTGATAATTAGTACCTTTTAAGTGGCTTAGAATCTTTAGATTGGTTGGCGCAAGGGGATTTAAATTTGAGACCTCTAAACTGTATGCCTCTTAAACTTGAACACAATATGGCTGCTAACTTCCATAATGAATATTTAAACCCATTTGACTTGGATTTTTGCATACTCTTCGGAATCCAGAATTAGTAACGGGCCATGCATTTAGAGCCATGAAGTTCTTATTTGTAATTTTTAGTTTAAATAAATTAAAAATTACAATGAAAATGAGCTTTTTAAATTTTTAGTTTTCTTCAAGTTTGACTAAAAACTAAAAATAGAAAAACCAAAAATAAAAAGAAATCATTCTCAAAACCTAATTTTAATTCATAAAAACCTAAAATTTATAAATAAAGAACAATATCAAACAAGCCCTTGAAAATTGAAACAGAAACAACTATTGTTGAAAAACCAAGCTACAAGATGGAAGCCATCAGTTCTTCGAGAATTTGTTTATTGGTAGAAAGTGATTCTATCAGCAAATCCAAACCAAATTATCACAAAACTAACAATCTCAAAATCTCAAATTGTTAGGTAACAACTCAAGATGTAGAAGTTCTCAATCAAATATGCTCAAAAATCATATCAACGAACCAACCCAAGTGAGTGTGCGGGAATAATTTTAATATAAACAAAGTTCTTATACATGTGCTTAATTACAGAGTGAAGGAAAAAGGAACGAACTTAGCAGAAAGTGCACCTTCCTTTTGTGTTCGAGAAATACTTCCTCTGGTTCGGATGCCTTCTTCACCATTATCACAGATCTATGAATCACTAGTACTTCACTGTGAGTCCAGCTTCACCAAGTCGCTGTATAAGGATCTATTTATCACTTAAAACTTTCTAAGACGAATGGTACCTGAAAAAAAAATAATAAAAAAAAAGAACCCTCAAAAGTTAATGAATTCGAATAGTAATTCAAATAAATATCAAAAAAATTGAGAGCAGTATTTGTAAAAATTTGACAAACAAAACTAAACAACAAAGAACACTTTTGAATGGGAAAAAATTGGATGATCTCCATTGATAAGAAAACTAGCCTATTTATAATTACATTAAAGGAAAATGAAAAGATGCAAAAGAAAGAATCCTAGGCTAATTACATAAGACATTAAAAACAAAAATTGAAGAGGACAATGGTGGTGGCCTTTCCTCCCTTTGGCCGGTTACACTTGAGCAAGGAAAGGAGGAAATGCTCCCAATTAACTACCCTAAATTTAATTCTAGACCCAATTAAATTCTATGTATTTACATCAAAACAAATACGAGTACAAAATACACATGTACATGTGGTATATTTTCAACACATCCCCTCAAATTGGAGCATGCAAGTTGACAATGCCCGAAGAAGGGATGTGAACGAAGATAACCTGAGTGCCTTTGTGAATACATCCGCTACATGACCTGAGGACCGAACAAAGGAAGTGGAAATTTCCTTTGCTAACAATTTCTCTCGAACGAAGTGGCAATCGATTTCTATGTGTTTCGTTCTCTCGTGAAACGCAGAATTGGAGGCGATATGAAGGGCTGCGTGATTATCACAAAACAAGATGGCAGGTTGATCAGTGCTAACTTGCAGATCACGAAGTATGCGCCTCAACCACACTAACTCACTAGTAACTGTGGCCATGGCCCGATACTCTGCTTCAGCGGAAGAACGAGAAATGACATATTATTTCTTAGAACGCCATGAGATTGGGGAGTCTCCCAAAAATATAACAAAACCTGTAATGGAATGTTTAGAAGTTAGACAACCTGCCCAGTCAGCATCACAATAAGTACGAAGAGACAAGTCACATGCATGGGGTAGAAAAATACCATGGCCTGGTGCCCCCTTAGCGTAGCGTAGGAAATGATAGGCACCTTCTAAGTGCGGTACCCACGGATCATGCATAAATTGACTAAGAATTTTAACGGCATAACAGATGTCGGGTCGAGAGATAGTAAGGCAGAAAAGTCTTCCTACTATTCATCGATACTGTCCCGGATCTTCTACACGGTCCCCTTCCCCATCAGTTAACCGATGGTTTTGGACTATAGGGGTGGAAGTAGGCTTAGCTCCTAAAAGACCGGTTTCACTTAAAATGTTAAGCGCATATTTTCTTTGATTCAAAGCAATTCCATCCTTCGAGCGTGCAACCTTTATTCCAAGAAAATACTTAACTGGGCCTAAGTTCTTAATCCCAAACTGTTTATCAAGTGAGACCTTGACTTCCTTTATGTGACTTATGTCATTTCCAGTTATGATGACATCATCAACATACACCAATATACAAGTAAAAATTGACCCACGAGTATATATAAACAAATAATATTCCGACTTTGACTGCACGAAACCCATAGCAACCAAAAATGACACAAATTTTTTGTTCCAGTTACAAGATGCCTGTTTAAGTCTATAAACAGACTTACGTAAACGACAAACTTTACCCTTATGTTGCTTCTCAAACTCTTGAGGGAGTTTCATATAAACCTCTTCATCTAAGTCACTATGCAAGAAGGCGTTATTAACATCCAATTGATGTATAATCCAATCCCTAACGGCTGCAACTGCAAGAACACATCTAACTGGGACAAGTTTAGCGACGGGGGCAAAAGTGTCATGATAATCGATACATTCGATCTGAGTGTATCCCTTGGCAACCAAACGTGCCTTGTAACGGTCAATGGTACCATCTGACTTGTATTTTATTTTGTAGACCCACTTGGAGTCTATGGCTCATTTCCCGGGGGGTAATTTTTCCAATGTCCACAACCTATCCCGTTCGAGTGCTGAAATTTCTTTCTCCATAGCATCTCTCCAATGTTTATGACCTATAGCCTGAGAAAAATGTTGTGGCTCATCACCTGAAGGGATGGCTTTAAGCAAAGTCGAGTGTGAGTTAGAAAATCGTGCATTAGACACAAAATTTGACAAGGAGTAAACCATACCTAAGTCAGCAGAAAGAGCAGTAACACGAGAATAGGCTATAGAAGCAGGAACATCCACAATAAAATCTTGATACTTTGCTGGCATTGAGCGAACCCAACTCGGTCTACCTAAACTTCCTAGCGCAGCGGCCTCCTGGGGTCTGTCAAACCCCTGTTCTGGTGCTGCAGCACCCGATTCTGGTGCTGCAGCACCAGTATCTGTCGGTGGTTCTGCCACCGACAGATTTGTAACACCCGGTGGTAGTTCGGCCACCACCGGTCCCTCCTGTACACATGTCCTCCCATGATCTTTGTCATCCACATATTGTATTAGATCAACTTCGTTATCATCATTTCTTTTCCCTTCCTTTTCAAGATAAGGAAACTTATTCTCACAAAAAATAACATCACGCGAAACAACCATTTTCTTGTTATATAAATCAAAAACTTTGTACCCTTTATTCCCATGTGGATACCCAATGAAAATACACATATTTTTACGATAACCGAATTTATCCTTGCTACGATCTTTATGATGAACATAGCACAAAAAGCCAAAAACACAAATGACCGAAAGAAGGAGCTTTTCTGAGTAATACCTCATAAGGACTCCGATTCCCTAGACGTTGTGTAGACATGACATTGATCAAATAGGCTGCCGTTAGGACACACTCTTCCCAAAGCTAAATAGGAAGACCCGCTTCAAAACGAAGTGCATGAGCCGCCTCAAGGAGGTGCCTATGCTTCCTTTCGACAACCCCATTCTGTTAAGGAGTATCATTGCATGAATTTTGTAATTGAATTCCTTTTCCTGCATAAAAATCGAGCAAAGGACCAAAAAGTAATTCTGCACCATTATCACTCATTACTTGCTTTACACACATGTTGTACTAAGTTTGTACAACTTGGCAAAAATCCATTAGTATCCTATGAGATTGCGACTTATCTCTCATCAAATAAACCCATGTACACCTGCTATAATCATGCTCTATGGTGAGAAAAAAACGAGCACCAGTCATGGACACGATACGATAAGGACCCCAAATGTCACAATGATTTAACTCAAAACATCGAGTAGTCTTGCTAACAGAAACGGGAAAAGGTAAACGAGTTTGTTTTGCCCGATGGCAAGAATCACAAACAGCATTAATAGAAGTACCAAAATCCAAATTCAAAAAATTCGACAATTTATAAAATGGGACATGCCCCATTCTACAGTCCCATATCAAGAACTTCTCTTCAGAACCCCTCACGTGCGTAACCTTGGGAGCAACCAGTCCCTCTAAAATGTATCGCCTATCTCGCTGTCTACCCACTCCAATCAGCTTCCTCGATAGTATGTCCTGTATGACACAAAAATTTGTTTTTGGACCACTTTTATGTTTTGCAGACAATTTAGTAGCATTTTTGCAATTTCGCATGTTTTTTAGTGGCATTTTCGTAATTTGTTATTTTAGGGTTTTCGTTGTTTTGCCTATAAATAGTAATGCTCATTATCCAATTACTCAATACAAGGCACCCTAGTTTCTCTTCTCTTTCGGTGAATTCCGAGTTCATTCTTCGAATTTGACGTACTCGTCTCAAACATTACGCTTCCATTTCGTATCATTCATCCAAGATTAAAACATCCCAGAAACCGTTTCAATTTGATCCAAAGGCCTGATAATTAGTGCCTTTTCAGTGGATTAGAATCTTTAGATGGGTTGGCGTAAGGGGATTTAAATTTGAGACCTCTAAACTGTATGCCTGTTAAACTTGAACACAATATGGCTGCTAACTTCCATAATGAATATTTAAACCCATTTGACTTGGATTTTTGCATACTCTTCGGAATCCAGAATTAGTAACGGGCCATGCACTTAGAGCAATGAAGTTCTTATTTGTAATTTTTAGTTTAAATAAATTAAAAATTACTATGAAAATGAGCTTTTTAAATTTTTAGTTTTCTTCAAGTTTGACTAAAAACTAAAAATAGAAAAACCAAAAATAAAAAGAAATAATTCTCAAAACCTAATTTTAATTCACAAAAACCTAAAATTTATAAATAAAGAACAATATCAAACAACCCTTGAAAATTGAAACAGAAACAACTATTGTTGAAAAACCAAGCTACAAGATGGAAGCCTTCAGTTCTTCGAGAATCTGTTTATTGGGAGAAAGCGATTCTATCAGCAAATCCAAACCAAATTATCGCAAAACTAACAATCTCAAAATCTCAAATTGTGAGGTAACAACTCAAGATGTCGAAGTTCTCAATCAAATATGCTCAAAAATTGTCGTTATTCATTTTAAATTGCGTAAAATAACACAAATAAAACAACTAATATAAAAATTTTGCCTTACAGTGGGGTGCAGCAAGAACACGGTCAGCAATTCGGGTGAAGCAAAGACATGAGCGGCAATTTGGATCTAAACCCGCTCTAATACCATATAGAAATTTGACAAACTAAACTAAACAACAAAGAACACTTTTGAATGGGAGAAAATTGGATGATCTCTATTGATAAGAAAACTGGCCTATTTATAATTACATCAAAGGAAAATGAAAAGATGCAAAAGAAAGAATCCTAGGCTAATTACACTAGGCTAATTACATAAGACATTAAAAACAAAAATTGAAGAGGACAATGATGGTGGCCTTTCCTCCCTTTGGCCAGTTACACTTGAGCAAGGAGAGGAGGAAATGCTCCCAATTAACTACCCTAAATTTAATTCTAGACCCAATTAAATTCTATGTATTTACATCAAAACAAATACGAGTACAAAATACACATGTACGTGTGGTATATTTTCAATACTTCCCCTCAAATTGGGGCATGCAAGTTGACAATGCCCGAAGAAGGGATGTGAATGAGGATAACCCGAGTGCCTTTGTGAATACATCCGCTACATGACCTGAAGACCGAACAAAGGAGGTGGAAATTTCCTTTGCTAATGATTTCTCTCGAACGAAGTGGCAATTGATTTCTATGTGTTTCGTTCTCTTGTGAAACACAGGATTGGAGGCGATATGAAGGGCTGCCTGATTATCACAAAACAAGATGGCAGGTTGATCAGTGCTAACTTGCAGATCACGAAGTATGCGCCTCAACCACACTAACTCACTAGTAACTGTAGCCATGGCCCGATACTTTGTTTCAGCGGAAGAACGAGAAATGACAGATTGTTTCTTAGAACGCCATGAGATTGGGGAGTCTCCCAAAAATATAACAAAACCTGTAATGGAATGTCTAGAAGTTAGACAACCTGCCCAGTCAGCATCACAATAAGTACGAAGAGACAAGTCACATGCATGGGGTAGAAAAATACCCTAGCCTGGTGCCCCCTTAACGTAGCGTAGGACACGATAGGCGCCTTCTATATGCAAGACCCGCGGATCATGCATAAATTGACTAAGAATTTTAACGGCATCACAGATGTCGGGTCGAGTGATAGTAAGGTAGAAAAGTCTTCCTACTATTCATCGATACTGTCCCGGATCTTCTACATGGTCCCCTCAATGGTTTTGGACTATAGGGGTGGAAGTAGGCTTAGCTCCTAAAAGTCCGGTTTCACTTAAAATGTTAAGCGTATATTTTCTTTGATTCAAAGCAATTCCATCCTTCGAGCGTGCAACCTTTATTCCAAGAAAATACTTAACTGGGCCTAAGTTCTTAATCCCAAATTGTTTATCAAGTGAGACCTTGACTTCCTTTATGTGACTTATGTCATTTCCAGTTATGATGACATCATCAACATACACCAATATACTAGTAAAAATTGACCCACGAGTATATATAAACAAAGAATATTCCGACTTTGACTGCACAAAACCCATGGCAACCAAAAAGGACACAAATTTTTTGTTCCAGTTACAAGATGCCTGTTTAAGTCCATAAACAGACTTACATAAACGACAAACTTTACCCTTATGTTGCTTCTCAAACTCTTGAGGGAGTTTCATATAAACCTCTTCATCTAAGTCACTATGCAAGAAGGCGTTATTAACATCCAATTGATGTATAATCCAATCCCTAGCGGCTGCAACTGCATGAACACATCTAACTGGGACAAGTTTAGCGACGGGGCAAAAGTGTCATGATAATCGATACATTCAATCTGAGTGTATCCCTTGGCAACCAAACGTGCATTGTAACGCTCAATGGTACCATCTGACTTGTATTTTATTTTGTAGACCCACTTGGAGTCTATGGCTCGTTTCACGGGGGGTAATTTTTCCAATATCCACAACCTATTCCGTTCGAGTGCTGAAATTTCTTTCTCCATAGCATCTCTCCAATGTTTATGACCTATAGCCTGAGAAAAATGTTGTGGCTCATCAGTTGAAGTGATGGCTTTAAGCAAAGTCGAGTGTGAGTTAGAAAATTGTGCATTAGACACAAAATTTGACAAGGAGTAAACCATACCTGAGTCAGCAGAAAGAGCAGTAACACGAGAATAGGCTATAGAAGCAGGAACATCCACAATAAAATCTTGATACTTAGCTGGCATTGAGCGAACCTGACTCGGTCTACCTAAACTTCCTGGCGCAGCGGCCTCCTGGGGTCTGTCAAACCCCTGTTCTGGTGCTGCAGCACCAGTATCTGTCTGTGGTTCTGCCACCGACAAATCTGTAACACCCGGTGGTGGTTCAGCCACCACCGGTCCCTCCTGTACATGTGTCCTCCCATGATCTTTGTCATCCACATATTGTATTAGATGAAATTCGTTATCATCATTTCTTTTCCCTTGCTTTTCAAGATAAGGAAACTTATTCTCACAAAAAATAACATCATGTGAAACAACCATTTTCTTGTTATCTAAATCAAAAACTTTGCACCCTTTCTTCCCATGTGGATACCCAATGAAAATACACTTATTTGCACGATAACCGAATTTATCCTTGCTACGATCTTTGTGATGAACATAGCACAAAAAACCAAAAACACAAATGACCGAAAGAAGGAGCTTTTCTGAGTAATACCTCATAAGGACTCTGATTCCCTAGATGTTGTGTAGGCATGAGATTGATCAAATAGGCTGCCGTTAGGACACACTCTCCCCAAAACTAAATAGGAAGACCCGCTTCAAAACGAAGTGCACGAGCCACCTCAAGGAGGTGCCTATGCTTCCTTTCGACAACCCCATTCTGTTAAGGAGTATCATTGCATAAATTTTGTAATTGAATTCCTTTTCCTGCATAAAAATCGAGCAAAGGACCAAAAAGAAATTTTGCACCGTTATCACTCCTTACTTGCTTTACACACATGTTGTACTAAGTTTGTACAACTTGGCAAAAATCCATTAGTATCCTATGAGATTGCGACTTATCTCTTATCAAATAAACCCATGTACACCTGCTATAATCATGCTCTATGGTGAGAAAAAAACGAGCACCAGTCATGGACACGATACGATAAGGACCCCAAATGTCACAATGAATTAACTCAAAACATCGTGTAGTCTTGCTAATAGAAACGGGAAAGGTAAACGAGTTTGTTTTGCCCGATGGCAAGAATCACAAACAGCATTAATAGAAGTACCAAAATCCAAATTCAAAAAATTCGACAATTTATTAAATGGGACATGCCCCATTCTACGGTCCCATATCAAGAACTTCTCTTCAGAACCCCTCACGTGTGTAACCTTGGGAGTAACCGGTCCCTCTAAAATGTATAGCCCATCTCGCTATCTACCCACTCCAATCAGCTTCCTCGATAGTAGGTCCTGTATGACACAAAAATTTGAATAAAATGTCAATGCACAATTCCTATCTCTAGTCAACTTGCTAACTGAAAGAAGATTGCATTGGAATCCGGGAATACACAAAACATTCTCAAGTGTGAGACTGCTTGAAATGGTGGCACGCCCCACATGGGAGACTGACAATGAATTTCCATTTGGAAGTCTAACTGGCTTGATTTTAGTGTTAACTTGGACATTATCTAACACAAAATCTGAACAAACCATGTGGTCGGAAGCACCCGTATCAATAATCCAAACGATATTAAACAAAACCTGACCTGACACATTAACACAAGGTGAACTTCCCTCGGTATTAAGTAGAGATAACAGCTGCTGATATTGAGATGCCGACAACCCCACAACGGGGCTGTCGTTCTGCAGGAACGGCGCACCACCAGTCGCTGCCGGCAGTAGCAGCGGCTGCTAGTGGCCCGCTGCTGCTGCTGCCCGGTTTTGTCCATGGTTCTTCCATCCCGAGGGGTATCCTATGAGCTCGAAACAACGTTTTTTTAGTGTGCCCCTATCTTTTGCAATGAGAACAAGAAAACCGATTATTGCACCTGGGGGTTGCCCATTAGAATTGGGCAAATCCCCCTCGGTTGTACCAACATTCCCTTTGACTACGAGAGCCGTAGCTTCAGGGACAACAATACTGCCCGAAGCAACACTCTGTTGCTTCTCCTCCTGACATAAGGTAGCATATGCATTGGACACATTTGGAAGTGGCTTGGTGTTCATGAGTTGGGATCTAACGCTAGAAAAGGAGGGATCCAATCCCATTAACAAGTCGAGCAACCTATCCATGTCCCTTATGACCGCAAAGGCTTGTCCCGAGCCACAAATACATGGAGGGATTGCTAAAAGGGTATAAAGCTCGTCCCATAAGGAATTTAGTTTGGTGAAATAATCAAACATTGACATATTATCTTGTTTTAAGTGTGAAATCTCACACTTAATTTCATAAACCCATGGTACATTTCCTTGGGAAAACCGATCATTCAAGTCAAGCCAAACATCACGCGTTGTTCCAAAATATGCAATATTTGCATTGATTTCTTTAGAAACGGAATTGGAAAGCCAAGAAGACACCATCAAATCACAGGCACTCCAATTTTCAAAATCCGAAGAATCTTCCTCCGGTTTCTTGATACTACCATCAAGAAAACCAATTTTTAGTTTGGCCTTAAAAACTTTAAAAACAAAGCGCCTCCAAGCCGGAAAATTGGGGCCAATTAAAACATCTTGCACAAATACGAGCCCCGGGTGATCCAAGGGGTGAAGATAATAAGGTGAGTTCACATCGGGAACTTCCCCTGAAGCTTGAAACAGTTTGGCCAGAGCTTTCACTAGAATTGTCGTTATTCATTTTAAATTGCGTAAAATAACACAAATAAAACAACTAATATGAAAATTTTGCCTTACAGTGGGGTGCAGCAAGAACACGGTCAGCAATTCGGGTGAAGCAAAGACATGAGCGGCAATTTGGATCTAAACCCGCTCTAATACCATGTAGAAATTTGACAAACTAAACTAAACAACAAAGAACACTTTTGAATAGGAGAAAATTGGATGATCTCTATTGATAAGAAAACTAGCCTATTCATAATTACATCAAAGGAAAATGAAAAGATGCAAAAGAAAGAATCCTAGGCTAATTACACTAAGCTAATTACATAAGATATTAAAAACAAAAATTGAAGAGGACAATGATGGTGGCCTTTCCTCCCTTTGGCTGGTTACACTTGAGCAAGGAGAGGAGGAAATGCTCCTAATTAGCTACCCTAAATTTAATTCTAGACCCAATTAAATTCTATGTATTTACATCAAAATAAATACGAGTACAAAATACACATGTACATGTGGTATATTTTCAACAATATTGACCTTAGACACCTTATGGCTAGCTGTGACAATGCTACTTGCAAGACTGGCAAGGACATGGAACTACATGGACAGCAGTACCGCACCAGGCTATTTCTTCTGACAATCACTGAGTTGACCTTCTAAAATATAAAGAAGTTGGACTCTCTCAAAGTCAATAAGTAGCTTTGCTTTATTTGCAACGTGAGTACCGATAAGGGAAACAGAACTTACAGTTTATTATGTGTATTTGATACGCAAATGTTACCTTAGATTGAGCACATGAAGTATTTTCCATCCGCAGTCACCGACAATTTTTCGAGATCACAAAGTCATATTATCTTTTCATGAGCTATAGAGATTTTTTATTGTATGTTTCATACCTAAATGGGGCCTTTTGTTTAGATTGCATGCAGCATTTCCATCCTCAATTCACCTACAACTTCAAAAAACGTAAGTGTAATTATCTACTATGATTAGCCGGTAGTTATATTGGAAACTTTGCCGCAACTAACCATGCTAAGGCTATAAGAACTCCAACATATAGTTCGGACAAATTCTAATCCTCTACAAAAAGGGGTTGCAATATCCTTCACATAAAACTTCATCAGATCTTGTACCTTAAGACCACAGTGGTGAATCCTAGTTCATATATTCGACCCTGGCAAGTGGGGAAAAGTTTAAATTCTACAATATGTGGGACAAGTAACCGAAGAGTTCATGCAGTGATTGGACTGTCGGAAACCCAAACGGGTGGGTCGGATACACTGATCCGTGGTTACTACATTATGAAAACGAAGTTCTCAGACAGAACTATACAAAACCAACCATTTTGCCATTGGCCCCAGCAATTTTTGCCAAATTCATCTTCTATACGTGCTTTTGGGCCACTTTTATATCATGTATGGTGCAGTGGCATTTTAGTAAATTTATAATTTTGGGTTTTGCCAGTTCATATATCGTCTACAGGTGGGGAAAGGCTTAAATTGTACAATGAAAGAAAAAAAAAAATTAGAATAAGAAAAGACCCAGCCAAAGAAAATGCATACTAGTATTTTGGGCTTGACTTTATCATTGTTGTATCCAAACGACCAATTGGAAATTTTCTATGATTTACAAAATATAAGAAAAGAATTAGCTAATATATTATCCTCTTGTTAGCAAGTGGCAACTTTCAATATAAGCATGTTTATGCTATCAAACTCCAAAATGGCATGGATATTCAATTGTTTTCCCTACTTCCATATAAACTTAAAATATGACTTAGGAGCTTCAAGTTGACTTCTAGGTTAAAATTGAATATTGCAAACATCAAGTGCAAGTTGCCAAAACCACGTGCTTGGACTTGGCTTGGCTTCCTTTGGATGTGACGTCCAAAAACAATTATAACAAAAGAATTAGTTAATATATTATGCTCTTGTTGGCAAGTGGCATGACTTAGCAGCTTCAAGTTGACTTCTAGGTTAAAATTGTATATTGCAAACATAAAGTGCAAGTTGCCAAAACCACGTGCTTAGATTTGGCTTGGCTTCCTTTGGATGTGACGTCCAAAAACAATTATAACAAAAGAATTAGTTAATATATTATTCTCTTGTTGGCAAGTGGCATGACTTAGCAGTTTCAAATTGACTTCTAGGTTAAAATTGTATATTGCAGACATCAAGTGCAAGTTGCCAAAACCACGTGCTTGGACTTGGCTTGGCTTCCTTTGGATGTGATGTCCAAAAACAATTATAACAAAAAAATTAGTTAATATATTATCCTCTTGTTGACAAGTGGTATGGCTTAGCAGCTTCAAGTTGACTTCTAAGTTAAAATTGTAAATTGCAGGCACCAAGTGCAAGTTGCCAAAACCGCATGCTTGGACTTGGCTTGGCTTCCTTAGGGTGTGATGTCAAAAAAACAATTATAAACTAGGAAATTATCAATAGAGTAAAGAAATGTGATGAATGCCCAATCTACGGTTGTAAATGAGCCAAACCTAAGCTCATTAGACTCTTTAGCCTCATAGTTTAGCCTAATTGAGACTCTAACATGACTTAAGACTATGAGACTAGCTCATTAGCTCGAGGCCAGGCAAAACCATGAGATTCAAAGTTTTCGCTTGATTTCGCAAATTGAGACTAATAGTCTAGCTCAATATTGGTTATTTAGGCCTACTTAAGCTCGTGAATTGTTGAATTCAATCTTTAAAAGCTTAGGATTGGTCGTGTAACCTTGCAAGCGGCTTGCAAGGGCTCATTTAGCTCATGACCCGACTCAACTCATTTACTATCCTCTCTGACCCGCAATTAGCTCCCACCCCAGAACCAGTAGCTAGTTTTCTTCTAATTATCAAAAAAAGCTAGTTTTCTTCTTTATTTTACACTTTTGTCAATTTAGTTAACCGTAGTTGTAAGAAACTCCAAAAATGCTAACGTTTCAGCTTTGGAAAAGCAATTTAGCGTTTCAAAGTAAGATTCGTGTTTCCCAAGCATATCAAACTCGATAGACACACGATTCAAACAATTATGGACTCATTTTTATAAGAAGATGCTAATTAGATTATTTGTTGGCTAATTACATCACTTGATTTTAAAGAATGATTGAATTATGTGAACATGTTAGAGTCAATTTTCTAGATCTTATGCATTAAAGTACTTAATTTTCTTGGTTATTGCTTAATATTAACTTGTTTTGATATTTATGCTATAGTGGCTCAATTGATAACAATGTATTACATTTATACAGAGTATACAACAACAACAAACCCAGTGTCACAAGAGCTCCCACCAAAGCAAGGTCGGAAGGGGTGAGATGTATGCAATCTTACCCCTTTAAGGTGCTCTCCTAAAGGGAGGTGGTTTTCGAGAACCCCTAACCCTAAAAGCATGAAAGCCTTGTATACATAGTATATAGTAATATAATTGCTCCATCCACACTCCAAGTTGTAGGAACCTTCTACGATTGCCCGCTGCCCGGTCCCGCTTCCTTTTCCGCTCCTGCTCCTGCTCCTGCTCCATGCAACTATTTCAAACAAGAAAAACATAATGTTTCCCTTCTTTTTCTTTTCCTTGCGTTTTTCCTTTCTGCAGATTTTCTTTGGTCCTAACACAGCCTTAACACTAACAAAAAATTTTCAAGGAGATTGTGTGAATGCAACTTGCAATATTGGCATATAGATAAAAACTACTTGAACAGCGCCATGTAATTCCTTCTAAGTTCTAACCAACTTTCAAATTGACCTTCTTGAATGATTATAAGGATCTAGACACCTTCAACGCCAATAATAAGACAGCAACTTCTACTTCTCAGGCATTAGAGCATGCCTGTCAATATTAAATTCAACCCCGTGTTTTCTCATAGAATATGGACTCTTTCAACATTCTTTGTCGATCACAGCTTGCTTGAATTAGTATACTGACCCCACACATGATACCCACTTGGGTTGTGGCCTAGTCCAACAAATGCGACTATATAAGGTTCAAGGAAAGTGAAATTCACATAAACACATATTTTAAAATCGTGACCCCACACGGTTGTTGCCTGGTCCAACAAATTTGACTATATAAAGGTTCAAGGAAAGTGAAATTCACACAAACACATATTTTAAAATCATACTTTGATATTGCACAGCACTAGTCCAAAGTTCATCTTCTCTATATTTCCTCCTGTTGATCTCAACTTCTTTCCTTTCTGTACCATCTTGTTTTCTTTATAAACACCTGCGTATTCAACACAAAATTGTAGCTTGGATCCTTCAAATCCATTCATTTTTCTATTGCAAAACGCTCAAAAACCCAACTAGAACAATGGATTTTTCAATTTCACATGTAGCGGATCCTATAATCACAAAAATCATAAATGAATTGTCCTCATTTACTAAAAAGAAGTACCATGAACTATATGGTGTCGAGGCTGAGATAGAAAATCTGACAAGCAACTTACAATCAATCAAGGCTGTGCTGAATGATGCTCAACGCAAGCTGTATGATTCAGACTCCGAGCAGCTTGCTGATTGGCTAACTAAGCTTAGAGCTGCAGCTCTGGATGCTGAGGATATACTGGAAACATATGCAGCTGAAGCATTCCTTAGAGAGAAAAAGAAGCGCCCTGATCCCCTAGCATGGGTTCACTCCCGGCTTGATGCTGCAAAAAAGATAAAGAAGGTTGTGGCCACCATAGGAATAATTTCCAAGGAAAAGAATGACTTTCATTTTAGAGAAAGTGACTATGGTGTTACCAGGGAATACACCCCTCAAACTACCAGAAACGGCCTGCGCGAAATGCTTTCTTTCAGAGAAAGATCTGACATCATTGGAAGAGAAAATGAGAAGGATGAAATTGTAAAATGGTTACTATCCTCACAGGGTTCGTGCAATGAAGGTAGCATCCCAGTCATTCCCATCATAGGTATGGGAGGCCTAGGTAAAACCACGTTAGCTCAGCTTGTCTATAATGACAATAGGGTTTACAACAAGGATGAAGAATCGGGCCATTTTAAGGTTCGTATGTGGGTTAGCGTCACAATAAATTTCAACCTACATAGGATCCTCCAAAAGATGGCTGAAATTCTCACAGAAATGAGGCATGATGGAGTGCCAGAGAGCTCAATTCGGTCCAGGATTCTTGAAGCCTTGGATGGAAGGACTTTCCTACTTGTTTTGGATGATATTTGGCCAGAGACATTAGACTGGGAGACCCTTCATCGCTTCTTAAGACAAGGGGCAAGAGGAAGCAAAGTCTTGGTCACCAGTCGAAGTCAGCACGTTGCACAGAGAATGAGCGCAACCCATAGCCATTCTCTGGGCGGCTTGCCTGAGGAGGAATGTTGGTCTTTATTTGCCAAGATAGCTTTCAAAGATGGCGAGCCATCAAAAGATCAGGAGGATATTGGGAGACAGATTGTTACCAAGTGCAATTGCCTGCCCTTGGCAGTAAAGGCGATGGCCGGTCTGCTGCGAGGCATTGATGATGTAAACAAATGGGAGAGGATCCTGAGAAATGGAGTATGGGAAGCAGAGCTGCTAGATCTTGGGAACGGAGCGCCTAACATTTTGCCTTCTTTAAAGTTGAGTTACAACCATCTTCCTCCTACGTTGAAGCAGTGCTTTGCATACTGTTACATACTCCCAAAGGGTTACATGTTTGACAGGAGTGAGCTTATCAAACTCTGGGTAGGAGAAGGCTTTATTCTATCCCAAGGTCAAGATAAGTTGGAGGAGACAGGAGGTGACTATTTTGATGAGCTACTGATGAGGTCCTTCTTTCAACGTTTAGAGATCGACAACTGTGAAAGGTACAAGATGCATGATCTTATTCATGATCTAGCAAAATCAGTCTCAAGCAGTTGTTACCAAGTTGAGGAAGACGATGCACACTCCATTCTCATAGATTCGCGCCACATATCATTACTTTGCAAAGATGTCCAGGGGCCATCCCGAGAGGTTCTCAAAGCAACTAAGTTGCGCACTCTTCTGTCACCCACTAGCTACCTCAAAGATTTTGGGCAATCCCTTGACAAGATGTTTCGTTCGCTACCTTACCTGCGCATTTTAGATCTCAGTTCAAGCACTGTAGTTGATTTACCAAAATCTATTGGACAACTCAAGTTGCTACGCTATCTTGACCTCTCACGCACAGAGATAAGAGCACTTCCAAACACAATATGTGACCTTTATAATCTGCAAACACTGAAACTCTTGGGGTGCCTTTGGCTTCTTGAGTTGCCAAAGGACCTTGGAAACCTAGAGAACCTACGGCATCTTGAATTAGATGCCATGTTTTGGTTCAAGTGCTCTACCTCGCCACCGCGAATTGGGGCCTTAACAGTCCTTCACAATCTCCACCTTTTCCGTGTGGGTCATCAAAAGGGATATGGAATTGAAGAGTTAAAGGGAATGAAATATCTACAAGGGACACTACACATTTCAAAACTTGAAAATGTGAAACAAGCAGAGAGAGCTGAACTCAAAGAGAAGAAGAATCTTCACAGATTGGTGCTTGAGTGGAGCAATGAGGGTACTAGTCAACAAGATCAAACAGTACAAGAGAGGGAACTCGAGAACCTCCAGCCTCACCGACGATTACAAGAGCTTGAATTGCATCACTACAAAGGAAGCACATTACCCACATGGTTAGTTAACGGATCTCTCCAAAATCTAACGAAAATTTCTTTAAAAAACTGTGTAAAATGCAGAAACCTCTCACTCGGTCAATTTCCTAGCCTAAGGGAGCTCCGTTTAAAGGGAATGCAAGACTTAGAGGAGTGGCAAGACAACGGATACCATTCTCTCTCTTGGTTACAGATCACCAAGTGTCCCAAGTTAAGGGCACTACCAAAATGCATTTTTCCCAACCTAAGAGTCATGAAAATCAAGCACTGCAGTATGCTAAAGGCTCTTCCAAAGGCACCCTCTTTAACATTTCTAATCCTGATCGACAACATTGTCTTAGAGGAGTGGAATGAAGCCATGGTACCAATTGTTACCAGAACCCAAGAAGGCAGAGAATTGCTTCAAGGGTTACCTTCCTTTTTGCATCTCCTAGAGCTCAAACTAGTGAATTCCCCAAGACTACAAGAACTCCCACGAATTTTTGCCCCTCAGAAATTGGAGATCAGTGGTTGCACATCACTAAGATCTCTTCCACTACAACAACACAGCCAGCGCCTTCAACATCTAGCATTGGACACAAGCAACACCACCACCCTAGTTGAAGCAATACCCAGAACAAATTCATTATACTCCCTAGTCATCTCCAATATTGCCAACATGGTGCACCTCCCCAACTGGCCCACTCTACAGGAACTGAAAGCTCTTTACTTGCATGATTGTGAGGATCTTGAGGCTTTATCTGATGGTCAAAATGGCCCTTTACAAAGCTTGACATCTCTCAAGCTCTTATCTCTTCGTGGGTGTCCAAGCTTGCGCGTGGGATTACCAAATGAAGGCCTTCCTAGTTCACTTGAATGTCTAACTATTGGGAAATGCTCCAACCTAGAGAGCCTTGGCCCAGATGACTGTTTGACAAGGCTTACTTCACTCAATGATCTTTACTTAGAGGAGTGCCCAAAACTTGAGTTTCTTCCGGAAGGAGGATTTCCTGTCTCTCTGCAACACGTGTGCATTAAAGGGTGTTCTTTACTCATGCGACATTGTAGTGAGGAGACAAAAGGGAGGTACTGGCCTATGATTAGGGACATTGTTGACTTGGAACTTGATTTTGTACAAGTCACAAATCAGAGGGCGCCTCCCCCCACCCAGAATCGATGTTGCCATTGCTTTGGATGGATGTAGTAGAGATGGCCTCAGTGATTTTTCATTGTATTCCTATGATGACATTGTTGATTTGCGCCTAGCTTTGTGGCTCGATTTGTTATTTGGCCTGTTGGGATGGGGAGGCAAAGCTCTCTTGCAATGGATGGTATACGTCAAACATGGGGAAGTTTTAAGCAAGGTGTGTGCTACAGTTGTTTAGCATTTTACCCTTGTTTGGCAGGGTAAAGGGCTAGGGATAAGGAGAGATAAGAGTGTATTATTATTTGACTAATTTTGTTGAGGACTAATGAAGAGTATGGTTTTACCCTCACTTATCCCTCTTTACTCTTATTCCTCTTTATTAGATATATTCAAAAGATAATACCTTACCCTCCCCCTCTTTACCCTTTTTTAACCTCCCTTTTTTAACCAATTACCCAATTATCCAACACGAAGGTAGTTACTGTGGTTATTTTTTCACATGGTTGTTGTCCTAGGTAAAACTTCTTGTAATTGTAATCATCCAAATTCAAGATAGTGAAGTGATATTGCTTCTCTCATGGACGTAGGCTAACTTTCAAAGCTAAACTATATAAAACTCGTATCACGTACTAAACTATATAAAACTCGTATCACGGACTTTCTCCTTGTGTTCCGTTTTGCACAACAGACAGGACAATTTTGCTGAAATAAAGCGCACGAAAGGGGGGAAGTGCATGATATCAAACAATGGGCACTCCTAGTTATACATATACCCAACTCTCGTACACAGCAGCCATATGTGCTGTAAAAGCCATATAAAATGAGTAAATAAGAGTCCACGCAGTTAAAATACCACAAACTCATGGGTTCTATGTAAAATCTAAATTTAGCTGGCCAACATCATTAGTAGTAGCAAGCTTGGGCCTGCAAATATGAGTCATTCACTCTGCTCCTTCCATAACCAGTTTTTATATGATCAAAAGCCACACTTCAACAAATAAAACAACCGCAAATTACAGATAAGTCGAGGTGTTGGAACCAAATACAGAAAATATTACAAAAAAAATATAAGTAGAAAGCCATTACCTCGAATGCGTGGAAATGACGAAATACCAATAATGTAATAGCTGAACGAAGCGCAGATCACACTCACTTTAAGACAGTTTCGCACCTCTATCGGATTAAAACTCGTGCATGCAGCAGATACCAGCGCGCTACCTGCAGGAAATGAATGTTCAACTAAAAAATTAACACTTTCTTAGTTTGCACAACCTTGAAAGCCAAAGTCTCCATAACACTGATACGAGCCAAAAATAGGATGAGGAGCATTGATACAGATATATAATATTTTCCCGTTATAATTGTTATATTTCGTAATAAGAGAGGATAGTATAAATAAGTGGTTAGGGTAGGATAGAGGGTATAATGTTGAGAATGGTGTGTTGCTAGCGCTCTCTCTCCCCCCCTAATTTCTTCTATGTCTTCTTCCCTCTCTTCTACTATCTCCCTAATCTTCTTCTTCAATACTTCATACTACAATACTTGTAAAGATGCTCTATGATATGATACATATATACGATATTATATTGATTTGCTACGGATATTGTGTTTGGGATTGTAATTGTGATTGTGAATTGAGCTTGGATTGAGGTTGATGGTGTTAGATTGACTTGGGAGATTTTGGTTCATATCAATTGATATTAGAGTAGTGATCCTCGGCTTCAACAATGGGGGTCACACTGAAAAAAAAAAAAAAAAAATTTGAAATGTGAAATTCTTAAGTAGTCTACCTCCCTTCGGTGGCTGAATTGGTGGGTATGCAAAAGAAAATTGAAAAAATGTCAAAAATGTCAGATAAAATTCGTGTTGGTCGGAAAGAGGAGCAAGAAGAGTGAAGATTTATGTTGAAAAACATTAGATCTACAACCATCCCAACCATCCCTGCAGCCGCTACCACCACCGACACCACTAGCACAGTCAGTGCACCTGCCTCAACCACCAGTAGCACCACCACCACCTACCGGATTGAAGTGAACAACAAATAGACCGAAGAAGCACAAATTAACAACCACTAGCCACCGATCTGGTCACCGACTAACCTGGTGATACAGTGAAAAAATATAGTAGTTAAGTGAAATATAATTTAGGTATAAATAAATTTATGTTAAGTAGTTAATTACAATAATATCCTCCCCTAACTCTATAAATAGAAGGTTAAAGGAAGATGAGAGGCAAGTCAAAAAATGTTAAACAATCTCTATCTCTCCCCCTAATTTCTCTCTAACTCTCCCCCTATCTATCTTCTTCTACTTCTTTCACCTTTTCTCTTAAAATCTATGTAATCCTCCCTTTTTTAGGGTTTATCAATATAATTCTCAGTTCTTAGTATGTTGATTCGTGTTTGAGGGTCTAATCGGGTTTTACCCTGTAACATTGGTATCACAGCACCGATCCTCTGACCTTGCGTGCTGAATTTGAGCTGGGATTACTGAAATCTATTCTCGGTATTCATCAATGGAGGTCAAAATTGCTCCATCGACAGTGACATCCGAGGATATATTGAAATGGTTTGACAAATTTGAAAAGACATTAGAAAATTTGGGAAATCAGCTCAAAGAGACGATATCTTTTCTGGACAATCAAATAAAGGGACAATTTCAGAATTACCAAAGAAGTATTGAGGTAGATGTCATCAATGAAGCTCCGGAGCCACCAGATCTGGTCGAAAATGGAGATGAGGTTGAGGCTTTGGAACCTCTGCCACCGATCATCATTTCCGGCAGCGAAGGGACCGGAGATCTGGGGAAGGGGGACGATCGAACCCAGGAGAAGGCGCCGGAGCCACCGGGAGTAGACGATCCGTCGCCGATCGTCGAGGAACCACCTCCTTCGCGCGTATTGGCCGTCATTTCAGAGGAGGGGTACAATGCCACGATGATCGAGACTCACCACCACCTCCTCCAGACCGGTTCGCACCTTACTCGCCGCCATCTCCTCGACGACGCGCCACCCAATGACGCCGGAACACCGATCTGCCACTTTGGTGGTGTTAGGGTTAGGGTTTCGAAGGTTTGGGTGGAGCAGCACAGGAGAAAGAGGGATGGGGGTTTTGAGTTTGCAAGTCATAATTACATTTTTACCCTTACGATTTTAGTTATATTTTACATAAAAATAGTGTCTGTAATTTTAGTATTTGACCCCGGAGGATTACTAATTCAAGTATCAATACTTAGATCCTTGATGACAAGGGTTTTTAAATGGGAAAGGTATTGATACAGTGAAAAAATATAGTACTTAAATGAGAAATAATTTAGGTATAAATAAATATAGGTTAAGTAGTTAATTACGATAATACCCTCTCCTAACTTTATAAATAAAAGGTTAGAGGAAGATGAGAGGCATGTCAAAAAATATTAAACAATCTATCTCTCTCCCCCTAATTTCTCTCTAATTCTCCCCCTATCTATCTTCTTCTACTTCTTTCCCCTTTTCCCTTAAAATCTATGTAATCCTCCCATTTTTAGGGTTTATTAATATAATTATCGGTTCTTAGTATGTTGATTTGTGTTTGAGGGTCTGATCGAGTTTTACCCTGTAACACCTGGTCGTGGAGGTGAACAAGACGGAACCACCAGAGATGTCACCGGCTGTACTGGTGGTGAGAGCCCGGAGGTTCGATAAGGGGAGATCGGGCATGTCGAAGCGATTGGGGAGGTCAACAACAGCGCAAAGGCCCCGCCACCTCGGTCGACACACTTACCATCAAAACCTTGGCCGTGCGTGGCCAGGAAGGGAGAACCTCCTCTGGTGCGGAAGCCACGGTGGTCGAAGGTGGGAGGAACAGCATTAAAGAAGAGCACCATTGTCGTCTGCACTGCTGTCACCTGAACCACCGATGCCATCGTTGATACTAACTAGTATTGATCTAGCTCACGAAATCCCAACCCAACATCATAACACTCAAATAAGTAATTACGTGACAGTAATCGGCTGTCCCAGATTCTATATCAGAGATATATAACTCCATATGAGTGTTTATAAGATAGTAATAGAGAAAGGGGGAGATATCTAGATGAAAAGGGAGAGATATAGAGAAGATTTAGGGAGAGAGAGAAAGTAAAGAGATCTTATTGATCATCAATATTAAGCATACCTAATTCATTGAGCAACCCCTCTTATTTATACTAATAAAACAATGATGAGATGGCATTAGGGCGGACATGGCGGGTGATGTGGTAATCAGGAAAGCTTCAGACTCGTTCAGGCGTGACCCTTGATAATGTATCAATACCCGCCATAAAATAACCATTGTCCTCAAGGATCAAGGTATTAACATACAAATTAAGTATGGGTAATATAAAGTTTATATTACATTGATAGTAAGAAAGGGAGAGGAAGACATAAAAGAAGAGGGAAGAATTAGAGAAATTAGGGGAGAGAGAGTTGAGAGATCACATTGATCATCAACATTAAGCAAACCTAATTTACTAATCAACCTCTCTTATTTATACTAATAAACCCATGATGAGATGGCACTACGGCTGATGTGGCGGGTGATGTGGCAGTCGGAAAGGCTCGAGACTTGTTCGGGAGTAACTCTTGGTAATATCGTATCATCGTTAAACACCACTAGCCATCGTTGGGCCGCTGCTTACGAAGGAGGAAGTATCGCAGGTATGAGTTAAAATTAGGGTTAAGATTTAATTTTTGTTCAAATTACAAATTTACTCTTTTTGTTGCTTACAATTTCTCAATTACTTTTTACATGAAATTTCTAAGAGCAAAGATTTTGACAACCTTTTTCAGCTTTAGAAAAATTAATTGGGCAAAATTTATTATTTTAGTATTTGATCTTGGATGATTATCTACAACTAAAAAGTAACTTGGTATCTATGACCCTTGGAAATAAGCAGTGACAGATCGAAGACTCCACCTATAGGATCCAAATTTATAAAAAAATTAAATAAAAATAAAAAATAAAATTATAATAATAATTATGTATACATATAACATAAAGTCAATTTAAAATTTCAAAATATAAACATATCTACATATAAAAATAAAATTATATTAAAGTTCGTACAATGAGTGAAGTAAAACCAAATAACTAATCCAATTGTCTTCTACGAGACTTCATATTTCTAAAACGATGCATAATAACATCATTAGTGATACTCTCAAATGTATCATTCACTATAAAAAATTAAATGATTAAATTTAATCATTAATTGTAAACGAGTGGAAAAGAGGGTGGCAAATGAAATTATAAAAAATTAGAGAGAGAAGGACAGAGAGTTTTAATTATAAAAACTTAGGTTTTAATTTTTGTGTTAGTGGTTAATACTTAATATAAGGTAAAAACTTGTAAAACAGACTATTAACTTTGACAACATTGAGATTCAAACCCCTAGCCCCAAAGGGGTAAATAAGGCGCCTTTACCACTGGACCAACTGTTTATACATGCTGCAAGGTCACTTACAAGCTATATATATTTATTTATATGTTTGATTTATATATATTTATATATTTTTAAAGGTCGAGATATAAAGCTGCAGTGTCTGTCTACCCCGATACTGTGAACATGCATCCGCCACTAGAGACAAGGATAGTGATACAAGCCAGAATAAGATAAGGAGTATTGATATAGATATATAACATTTTTCCATTGTAGTTGTTATTTTTTATAATTGGACAGGTTGGTATAAATAAGTAGTTAGGGTAGGATAAAGGGTAATGAATTTAAGAATGGTGTATTGCTTTCTCTCTTCGCTTGATTTCTTCTATATCTTCTCCCCTTTTTTCTTCTATTTTCTTTACCTTCTTCTTCAATATTTCATACTACTATACTTGTAAATATACTCTATGATACGATACATATATAGGATATTATATTGATTTGCTATTGATATTGCATTTGGGATTGTAATTGTGATTGTGAATTGAGCTCGGATTGAGGTTGATCTGAAAAATTTTGGTTCGTATCAAACATCTTACTTAGCCAAACTAACAAAAGAAAACAATATTTTCTCCGAGATGTATTGATTGTTTTATTCATATCAAAAACCATTTTGTTTCACTTAAATACTGGATTTAAGCAATACGCCCATTTGTATAATAAGAAACCACCAACGATATCAAAGCTTCAACCACAAGCCTCTACATTTACTTTGAATATTACAACGGATATATGATAAAATGGATTGATGACTATGAATGGCCAATATTAATTTAAATTTTAGTCTTGCAACATAATACACTCTTAAATTGATATTAAATTTAAATTTTATCAATGTATAAGGGAGAATATAAGTTGTTGGTATTTAATAGAAATTTTATCAACAATTTAAAAGACATAAATAATATCATCAAACTAAATTAAACTTCAAAATCATAATGAAAGATTATATTTTTACTAAAATATTCAATACTAAACAAGGCAAAATAACAAAGAGACAACAATAAGAGGAAAGAAACTTACCAAGTAGAAACAATGATAATGGAACCAACAGTAGACATGAAAGCTAGAGAAATTTATGAAAGAGTAAAATTGATTCTTATTGAATGATTGAACAATACATGTGAAGTCTCTATTTATAGAGTACAATGAAGATGATAAAGACAAAGCTACCCTTAAGGCTTACATAACGAATAAAGGGTAGAGAAGTCATTCTAGTTAACCTTAGGATGACTTACTATAAACTATTCTTAAAATCGTGCCATGATTTACTCCTAAAGTATCCTTTAATAGGCCCCCTCAATCTAAATGAAAAGTAGTGGTGAAAATTGCTCTTGTGGAAATGAAAGGGGTCTGCAGCAAGACCCTTTGTGAAGATGTCAACAATTTGTCTAGTGGTAAGAGTGTACCGTACTTGAAAGTCACTTTTGAGGACTTTTTTCAAACATAATGGAAATCAACATCTACATTTTTACTACCATCATTAGAGATGAGGTTGGCGGCAAGATATGAGGCAGAGACATTGTCGCAGTAGATAATAACTGGTCCAATGTGACGGAGGCCGAGGTCATGCATGATGTAATGAACCCAATCACATTCTGCAATAGCTTGAGCAACTGCGCGATATTCCGACTCGGTGGAGGACTTAGAGGCCGTTGCTTGTTTCTTTGCATGCCAAGAGATGAGATTGGAACCAAGAAACAGAGCTTAACCATTGTTGATCGTCTGGTGTCAAGACAACCGCCCTTTCAGCATCAACATAGACAACTACAGAAATACAGGAACCCAAGAGGATAGACAATCCATAATCAAGAGTACCTTTGAGGTACTTGAGGATCCGCTTCACAACCTGCCAATGACTAGTCCTGGGGGCATGTATAAATAGAGAGACAAGATTAACAACATAATATATATCGGGTGGAGAGCACCAACAGCACTACGATATTCAGTAGGGTCCCAGAGTGGGTCTCCATCATTAATGGAGAGATGAGTTCGAGCAGGAAGAGGAGCTTTTATTGGTTTGGTATCTTGCATTTGATTTTTGGTGAGAAGGTTGATGGTGTATTTGTGTTGAGAAAGAAAGAGTCCATGTTGAGTTCGTTTTGCCTCAACACCTAGGAAGTAATGTAACGATCCATGGTCCTTTATGGCAAATTGAGGTATCTAGGGAGTGCGGTTTGGACCTAGTAAGAATCATGTCATCAACATAGAGTAAAAGGCATATAATATCAGTGTTATTGTAAATAAGAAAAGGGAGGGCTCTGGCCAGCAACAAGTGAACCCAAGACTATAAAGCAAACTACTGAAACATTGGAACCAAGCCCGCGGGGACTACTTGAGGCCGTAGAGGGCTTTGCACAACCGATATACATGGTTTGAAAATTTGGGATGAATGAAACCCTTAGGTTGTCGCTAGAGGTGGCATGGGTCAGTCCAAGCCTGGGCCCCGTCTTAATTTTTTTTAGTATTATAAAAATATATAAAAAAATATAATATATAGTATATATAAAAATAATCATTTTGATAAAAAAAATAATTATAATTTATTAATAAATAATATAACATACAATCATAATAGTGCCGTATAAAATTACAAATATATTTTATAAAATAAAATGTATTATAACTTCTTAGAAAAATACAACTATAACAATATGATAATGTCCTATAAAATTATAAATATATTTTATAAAATAAAATGTATCATAATTTGTTAAAAAAATACAACTATAACAATTCAAAAAAATCAACCTAAATGTGCTATGGCTAGTGCAGTACTTCTAGAGTTAGTGTCATCATCGTCATCGCTTGATAATTTCAAATTCAGACGGTCTTGGTCTATATTCACTAGTGCCATCCAGTGTTTTAAGCACGCCAACATTTCTAAGGTGTCCGGTGCTAGCTTCGCTCTCTTTGTTCCTAGCAATCTACCACCTGCGCTAAAAGCAGACTCCGATGCTACTGTAGACACCGGACATGTTAGTATATCACATGTCATGGTGGAAAGCACGGGATATTGGATTTTGGATTATTTCCACCATAAAAAAAAATAATAAAAATATTCATTAGGCTCCGTCAATTGGAATTCAATCAGAGGTGAATGCAAATATAAAGAAAGCTCAGCATATGACATGGGACTTTGTCTTGGCATTAATCTGCTAAATGTATTCCATGCATATGATTGTCCCTGAGAGAGGATGAAGATGATGAAGAAGAAACATTGTGTTATTTGTTAATTTTTGAGAATAAACAGGAAATAAATCATGTAAAGTAGCTTCAACTTTATGAATTAAATATTTTATATCTAAAGTTGGTAGCATTCTTTCGTAAAATATTTGCACAAAAAAAATGAAGACCCACAAGTATGTAGCGCAGATCAAAAATAGTGGCAATACAATATGCTATGGGTAATTCAGTATACTATTTTGAAAATTATTGTTGCACTGCGGTAATGGACTCTTACAGTGCAGGGTTGGAGGAGTTCTTTATCATCTATGCACCAATATCTACCAATTTAGATATTGCGTGTGGAATAGTTGGATAGTAGGATCCAAAAAAAATTGTCGTAGTTTCTTTAAAAAGATCTAACAAATCACAGATTTCATTTATTATGTCCCAGTTCACATTATCTACACTGAAACAACTTAAATCCGCATGATTTATGTGAACAAATTCCATCAAGATGCCTTGATATGGTATGCATTTTTCTAACATTTCTACCGTTGATGACCACCTAGTATAACAACAATAACAAGCCCAGTGCCTTAATGACTCCTGCCTAAGCGGGGTCTGGGGGGTGGATGTATGCAACCTTGCTCATTCAGGGTGTAACCCTGCCAAGAGACTGTTTCCGAGGATTGGAATGTCAACACAATTGTGTCATTATAATTAAGGCTTTGTTTAGCACTTGAAATTAGAATTGGAATATGGAATTTCAAATCCAATTCCAATTCTAGTGGGATTGGAATAATGATGGAATAGAAATCTATTGTCCGGTTAATCAAAAGAATTATAGGTTAGAATTATAATTCCATAATGATTCAATTCATCACAGGTCTTTGGTCAATCAACTTGGAGCATTTCAAGTTTTGAATCAACTAGGGTCCGAGTTTGCTCGGGTTGAATAACTTGAAGTTCGAGTTATTCAAGTTTCAAGTCAAATTGGGTCGAGTTTTAGTGGCATCGAATCATTTCATATTCAATTCATCTTGGATTTTTAGTCAATGGGATAGATCTTTTAGGTGATTCAAGCTGGAATGAGTCATATTTGAGTCGATTTAGGTCATTTTGAGCTTAAGTCCTTTTAGTTTTGGGTTAACAAGATTACATCATTTTAAATTTGAGTTATCTTAGGTCAGGTCAAATTTAAGCTAAAGGTGTAATTGGTTGGGTCATATTAAGTTTTGGGTCAATTGGTTCGGGTCATTTGGACTTTGAGATGAACTCGTTTACGTCACATTCAAGTTGAGTAATTTCATTTCTTGGATTTGAGCCATCTCGGGTTTCAGGTCAACTAGGTTGGTCATTTCGAAATTTGAGTTAAGTTGATTTGGGTCATTTCAATTTCCAGTCATTCAAACTAGATGATTTCAAGGTTCAAGTAACATTTAGGTTGTGTCTTAATCTTTTGGTTTTAACTTATCTGAGGTTTGAGTTAATCAAGTGGATGACCACCTAGTAAATTCAATCTAATTTAAAAGAATCCCATGAAATGCCCTGTGATTTATACAATTTTTTAAAATTTTGTCTCCTAATTTCAGATGTTTTAATTGTTTATTTATATTTCTTAAAGTTATAAGAGAAAAATCTATAAGTTGCATCCCATCCATTATGGTTAAATGCAAAATATGATAAATGCAATGCAAATAAAAATATTTCCCATGTAACATGGGCCTCAAATACCTAATTAATTAGTTAATAGATCCGGTATTGTTAGTTGCATTATCAAAAGTGATGCTTATAATTTTGTTATCAATCTCCTACTCACAACATGCGTTCACAAATGGTACTTATGATTACATGAGAACTATGGGGATATTCGAATAGGCAAAAATAAATAATTTATTTTTGCATTATATAGAAAGAATAAATCCAATATGTAGTTATACACATGCAGGGTATTGTCAGATTTACTCTACCATGTGTCAGACGTCAACGAGATCATGTTGATGTTCATCTTAAAAATTTCTCCTAGCTCTTTTTTTTTTTTTTACATATTAATTAAACACGTCGCGTGTCAAAGTGTTGCGAGGGACCCTTTTAGCGACAGGGTTTAGCGTGGTTATAGTAGCGAACAAATCTAGGGTCTTCGCTGGTGATAAAGGGCTTCTCAGTTGAAATGACATATCTCATATAGAAAACAATTTCAATACTAATTCTAAATGTCAAACACATGTAATACTTCGGCCAAAGTTTCTCGAATCTGCTCATATATTTGCAAATCAACTAGGGGACATCCTTATCTCGTCAGAGACTATAGAGTCCATGTAAAACAATTGTTCCCACTACACCTCATGCTGTTATCCAATGCACGTAAAATTTAAGCCAGCATACAATCCTTTTGGTACATTAAAGCAACGAATAATCTATGCACAAGTTCAGATTTCTTGGATTTAGAGTTATTGTCTTACATAATTAATTATTTCTGATAATAGTACAAAAACAACTAATTCAGGCGGTCCTGCTTAATGTTAATCATATAGACAACACCTATATAATACTTTTGGATCCCTATCCCTATAACTAAGACAAGTAATCTAAAAAAAATCGCATTATAGTATTATCAGACAAGTTGTCCAAACTCATCACTCACTACGAACATATACTTTGACAACATATTACTAATTTGATTTAAGTTTATTCATGGCTCAATCTCATTGACCATTTAAACCAAACCTAACATGTCGTCTTGGACTATGCCTATTTCATAGAAAGTTTTTGAAAAACAATCACACGCATATTTGACTCGTAAAACATATTTAGACAATAAATAAAAAATAATTTTCTTTATTTAATAATTAAAACTAACTAATTGTGTTTTTCAGGACACCAAAAAGCAACATACCCAGTGCCCCAAGGGCTCCCGCCCAAGCAGGGTCCGCGGGGGGGTGGGGGGGGGGGGGGGGGGGGTGGATGTACGCAGCCTTCCCCCTTCAGGGTATTACCCCCGAAGAGAGGCTATTTCTGAGTGCCTCCAACCTAAGGGTAAGGGCTTCCTAGGAGGTCACCCATCCTGGTATTGCTCTCGCCCAAGCACGTTTAACTTCAGAGTTCTAATGGAATCCGGTGACGGCATGCTGGAACCCTCTTTGGTACTGCTCTCGCCCAAGCACGTTTCACTTTGGAGTTCTAACTTCCAGGACACCAATCCCAACAATCTCTCACTTGTCCTAACTCCAATTAGCTTGCATTGCATAACTATCCCCTAGAGATCTGTCAACTTATTTGACTCTAAACTTTAACTAATACCGATATGTCACTATCTTATTCTTTTGCTCGCAAACTTTGATCTACTAGGAACCTTCTTAATCAACTAGTCTACTCAACAACTTCATAGATGTCAAGTACCCGACTTCCATAGTGAAGCAAGTAATATATGATTGCTTCACTCTTCACTATCTAATGACTCCTACTATAAGAGTAAACATGGATTTCTAACGTCAAACATCTAAAATCCCTCTTTAAACAAACAACCCATGACAGACTCAACATCTTTTCTTATAATCTCGATAAGGCTTAACCCTAAGAACATTGTGTGCTCATCCAGGTTTTTTCATTTTAAATTAACTGGACACTTAAAACTCAACAATTCATAACAATTCTCACCATTCTCAATGAGTAGAATATCATCTTTACATACAACACCTTGAACGTCACTACTATCTAGTCATGTCACACGTGCACGCATGGTTCTCTAACCATTGATTCAAATCTCTAGGATTTGATTGGCCTTCATGAATCTATTATTCGATGAACGAGATGCTTGCCTAAATCTACAAATAGATTTCTTCAGTTTGCATATTATATGCTTCTGAATCTTAGCAATGAACTTGTCTAGTTGTATCATATACATAAGCCCATCAAAAAGATTATTCAAAGAACATCACTTGATCTCCATTTCCTGTGTCTCATCATATGAAATATAATGGATGAGAGTATCCTTTTGGACTTAAGCATCATATCTGGCCAGAAGGTTTCATCAAAGACAATTCCTTCCTTTAGGTTATAACCCACAGCCACCAATCTAGCCCTGAAGGTCTCAACCTTTTCGTCCACTCAACTCTTTATACTTGTAGTCTTTCGAAATCTCTACAAGTTTCTAGATGTAGTTAAAATACATTTAATTTAACTTAACTTTTATTGCCCTGACCCATTGGTCTGCATCTTTATACATAAGAGTTCCACTGTAGTCAAAAGGATTAGATTCACCTTAATGCTTAACCGTTAAGATGGAAGATATGAATCTATCAGATGACCCTGACCATCCTCCCACTACAGCAAACCTCTCATGTACTTAATATGATAATAACCTGGTTAAAGATATATCTAATACATCAAGTACACAATATGCCCCATCATGTTGTTGAGACACAGTATCTCACACTGTAAATTTATCCAACACAAGTTATCTGCTGTACTTGTTAATTAAAAGAAGTCAACTATCTACTAATGTACCTTCTAAATAAACATTTTATTTACTTAATTATAAGTCCATTTTTCTAAAAAATAACTAAAAACTATTTTAAAATAAATAGTAGATAGAAATCAAATTTCTAAAGAAACTGGTACATTATGATAGTTACTCAAAATCAAAACTACATTCCTTAACTTAAACTACCATCTCTTGGTGCCCATTCACCAAAACACTAGTGAACTACCTTCGAATCATAGGTAGAGGAGATACGATATCATATACCTTGTCCTATGGGCTTTCCAGTCTTGGCAACAACAGTATCTAAATACCTAGGCAATCCCCTTTTTTTTAATAATAATGTCCACTGCTTTTTATAAAAGGGACAAAACTATTTTGACTCATGTTTTATTTTACCCTCTAAAGGTTCCTCATTCCTCAGATAGTTGTTTACACTAAGTGGACTTCTCCCTTAATTTTCATGACACCTTTTCTTATAATTGTTCTCATGCCACTAGTTCTCTAATCAAACACTTCTTTCAAATATCTTATCACCTCTACTACATAGTTGACAAGTAAAGTAATTAATACTAGAACACATTCAACATCTAATGTCCGAATGTCGCATCTGGCTAACTCATTAGTCTATTTTAACATTCCCAATGTTCTTTTCAACTTAGTAGCTATACTAACATCAAACTAGAGAACTTTGAGCATCTAGTAGTGCTCCACATGTTCTAAGACATATTAAATCACAATGAGCACAATAGACTAGACAAGTAACATACATATCAGTAATGATCGCAATACATGATTTAACAAACATTCAAAAATCACAATTGTAAAGCAAGTCATATAACATACAGGATTACTTTTCTTAATTTTAGCAAACAATCAAATATCAGAGTTCACAGTCTGACACTTACATATATGCCGTAGCAACCCAACCAAACACCCAAAACTCCCCGACGGCGAGGCCGAATAGAGATATTAGAAGGATGAAAACATTTCTCAATAAATATGTTTTCTTGTAAACTCTTTGCTAAACATATTTAACACACCACTCTATCCTCAGCCTCTAAGGTCATACAACAAAGCTTCTCGGGTAGGCTAATATAAACCCTAGTCAGGTGTACGCCGCTACTTCGACATCCATACAAGTCCATAAAGTACTCCATGGTGGCGTGGCTGCACCCGCTTTTCTTGCACTTTTGTCTATCATAAGAGATCTAACCTTGCATTCTGTAAATGAATGCTCTCCTTGGGGAATCACGACCACCTACTATACTGCTAGACCGATAATGGAGGCCATGAACATTTACTTAAACGCTCACTCCCACTTGATATTTTGAGTCGTGTGAACCTTTTAAACGAACAAAGCATAGAATCCACATAACCATTCCTTAGGCGTGCTATGATGACCAAACTAATCTACTTGCTACTCCCCGTCGGCAAGGCCTCATCGAGTTATCAGTAAGGTAAGAACTGTTCTCAATTAATATGTTTCTTAAACATAATTAATTCACCGTTTCTACCTTGGCTTCTAAGACAGTATCTCAATGCAACCTAGGAGACTAACATACTATCTTAGTCAAGTGTATACCTTTACCTAAACATTAGTATAAGTCAACAAGATACTCCACGGCAGTGTGGCTACATCTGCTTTCTCGTACCTCTATCTATCCTAAAAAAGTGCAACCCTATATTCCACGAACAAACGCCCTCCTCCTAGAGTAGCGCATATCCACTATATTATTAGACTGGCAATGGAGACCATGAGGAATCAACTCCTATACCTTGCTTCTACTTGAATTTTTAAATGGCGGATCTTTCTTTTAAGTTTGATTATCTCATAGTCAATATTAGAATCATATTCTAAATTTCATTTAAGTATTAAATAAAACCCTAATCACATTAAGTTCATTTAATTATCTAACCTATATAATCTAATATTATTAGATACATTATGAGATTTTTTTCTTTTCATATAATTCAACTATTGAATTTTCTAATCTAATTAGACCTATTTGAAAAAATGTTCCCACTACATGAAATCAAATATTTCATTAAGTTACATGGCCTTTTAATTTCATTCACATCATATAATTTTAAACTCTTTAAATAATATTAAATATGTCAGTAAAATTTAATAAGCCTCGTGTTATCAAAAATGTGGCAAATATAATTAGATTACAAACAATAATATTATGTAACAATTGAACACAAAAATTCGGGTGGATAATGGATACCCGGTGGATACCCTCAAGTGGAGGAGCGGATATGGGTATAGGTTTGTACTCGTCAGAGTGGGCATGGGCATCCACTTGATAATAGTGACAAGTAATGGGACGGGTATGAGTATGGTACCTCCATACCCACCATCCCTAAATTTGAGCTATATGTATATTATCATGTCAAACTCTGCTACTAGCCTGGACATTCATGCCTGAATATACATTGAGCTGGAAGCCCTCAGGCATCGTACAAAAAGAAGGATTTCTTTGAAGCTTTAATAAAGTGGGCTACTTCAAATTTCAATCACCATCATCTTACAAATATCTACACATTTCGACGAGGGACAAGATCTCGTCTTATACCTAGAGACATGATTTTTACTAGTAAAAGAGCGAAAGAACCTGCGTGTTGGGGGACCCTCTCTTTCTCTATCTCTCTCGTGTCTCCCTATTAGAAAACGTGATCCTTACCCTTTGATGACAGGTTTGTGGTCTAAAATTACAAAAAGGGAGCGTGTTGCTCAAGTTTATTTCTGCCAAGAGACCAAAATAAACAGCTCCTTGAGCTTTCCACCCATGTACCAGGCTCAACGTGACTAAATCACGGTCTCATCTTTAACAATCGCGTTCTTTAGAATGACGGTGATTCCTGACCTTATGTAAAAGCCATCGCTTAGTCTGTCTGCTTCTTGGACATCCTGAAACCAAGGAAAAAGGAAAAACGTCATATTCGAGTTTCGTTTTGGGCTATCAGTTTTGGGGATTTATACTTTGTTCAAAAATTGAGTAAAGGAGTTAAAGAGTAAAGAAAAGAAGCTAAGAATGAGTAAAGAATGGTGGGACAATGCCCGTTCTTGTCAATTAAAAAAAAAATGAGTAGAAAGGGGTGAAGTGGGAGAGGATAAGAGATTATACTACCTTTCTTTAGTATGTTAAATTAAAAAGAGGTAATAGTAAAGAGCGATAAATAGTAGAACTCACATCTTTATTTGCGATGACCACATTTTTTCCAATCTTGGCATTCTTGTCAATAATGCAGTTCCTTTAAAGCATAAATAAGAGACGTTAGATGAATACAACCATAAACTCATCCGTCTTTGCATTGTTTTATATAGAAATGGGTCTAGAAACATTTATAACTAGAGGTACGCTAACAAGCGAGTTATTAGACAAGTTGTTGATACTTAAAAGGAAATGGTAAACGAAGAATTAAACGATCATCAAATAAAGGGAGGCAAAGCAGACGACCAAAGAAGGAAGTGATGAGGCAAATCCATCTTTTTTGGGAGCGATTTGAATGTAACTGTTCGGCTTCCTCTATCTTTACTATTATGGGTGAAATCTATGAGGGGGAGAATCGGGATAGGAACTTACATCAAATTTTTGGGGTCTTGTTTTAGGCCAAGACCCATAAAAGCCTTTTCAGGGTTAGAAAAAGAGTGAGAAAAGAAGGAAATCTTCAAGAATAGTAAAACCCTACAACTCCATGTATATGGACACATTTAGTTGAACCACGTAAATCTTGTGTATTATTTTTTGTTTTCTCGTTGAATTTTTCGATGTTCTTTTGTGGTGCATTTCCTAACAGTAATACTTAAAAAGATTTGTCACCTGATCTTAGTGTTTTGTCCAACACCAATAGGAACCTTGCCCTCAGCTAGCAAAGATGCTATTTCTGATTCAGTTTGGTAGTAGTCTGCGCCCATCATCATTGTATCCTAGTTACAAGAAAGAATATACCAGAATCGTTAAAGTGATCAAATTAACAAGTAACAGACTATGAATCATCTCCACTTTCTTCAAAGCATTGGTGTCCGACATATATCCTACATTGACGCACTTTTGACACTTTCCAATATGTGTTCAATACGTGAAAATGTATCCGATCTTTTTGTTTTAAATTTAAATTTCCAACACGCATTGGTACGTTCCGACATATTTTTGAGACAATTAACATGATAATAAACTTCAGGGTCTATATGTTGTTTTTCTGTAGATCTTTTTTGGCCTAATTTAGTATGTAATGGAGTTAACTTTATTCACCATGCTTATACTACCAGTTCAGACCTAGTATGAGTGTTTTTCAATAATTTGGATGAATAGTATATCTTTAGAATATATGGATAAGTAGAGCTTAAAATATGCCACATTTGGATCACTAAAGTTCTTGTTATATTTTGTCTACAATTCTTCAATGTCACTTTATTTAGTTGTTAATTTGATAGTACCGTGCATTCTAAATGTGTGCTTCCAATGTGTAAAGAATGATTAGTTGTTAAATTGATGTAAAATCATCTTTTTTATCAATTAAATGGATATATATCAAAGGGGTCATATACTATCTTTTTGAAAAGGCATGCGTCAGCATATCAGTATCGTGTTGCATTTCTTATTTGTATCCGTATTTGTGCTTCCTAGATATTGAAAATTAATTAATGAGCCACAAAGTTAGATTCATTTACAACCATTTTCATAAAGAAAAGGTGATATCCAACACTGAAAATCATAAATTTTGTGAGTTAATTGGAGCTCATTAAGAATGCCATTATGGTACAAATACCACCTTTATAATATGGCATTAGCATTTGGGGTTTTTAGGAAAACCACTTTCATCAATACTCATTTTTTATTTAAGTATCACAATTTTTTTTAATAAATCACATTAAAAAATTTAAATATTTTCAATCAACCACCTACATTAATGATGTCGGTATTTCGTTAAATTATACATGTGATTTTAATAAGATTATATGTAAAATCGGGAAAAATATAGCATATGTCGATTTTAGTTTTGTTCAAAGAAAATGTCGATTTTAGTTTAGTTGTTAAAGCATTATACCACTAAGATGGCTCTATGCACATATTCGAATTTCTGTACACAAAAGGATGTAATAGGCTTTGAACCTTCACATAGAGATCATATAAGACATACTACTTTGCTGAATGAGCTCATAACATGTTTGTTTATCTCCCATTTTTTGTATAACACGTGTAGTATCAATGGCAAACTAACGGCATTAATGTGAGATGTCGATTGGGGGCGAAAAAAAAATAAAGCTCTGAAGGTAGTTTTTGAAAAATATAAAAATAATGATAGTAACAGACCCTTTTAAGGTGGGGTTTTTTTTTTTTTTTAATTAAAAAAATAGATACCGTAGCATTTTGAAGATCTCGGGTTTTGAACATGAGGCTGCAAATATGCATAGGGTGTATGGCATTATTTTTGTTAGCTACCCACTTGATCTATTCTCTAAGACACAATGAAAAATCTAAGTAGTTTATTAGATATAGGCACAATTAAGTGAACCATGTAAATGATGGCCCTATTCTGCTGTACCATTTTTTACTTTATCATTTCCATAATAACTAGAACAACATGTTCAGTTTAATTCCGTATGAAGCGCAAAAATGGAGGACTAACCTTAAGCTCAACACCATACTCGAGCCTGGAACGCACCCCAACAATAGAGTGATGGATGCTGCCATCGCGAATAAAGCAGCCATGCGATATGATTGAATCTACAATCTGCAAGCATAACATATCAAATTAGAGTCAGAAGTATCTAAGGTTCGAAGCAGGAAGAAGCATTTCTATAACATTATATTAGATATATAAAGCAAATCAATAAAAGGGTAATTACATATTAGTACCCTAACATTTGGCGCATTAATTTTCTAGTCCACAAACTTTCAAATAATTTTTTAACCCAAAAGTTACGAGCCTTTAATAAAATATTCCAAATGACAATGTGAAAGGGTGTATAAATTGCCATTATTTGTTTTAAATCCACTATCCCTTTGCTTTACTGTTAACCTATATACGAACTGGAATGTTGTGACGATGCTAATGAAGAACAGTCAGATGAGAGATATTTTACACCCTTACATACCATCATTTAAATTGTTTTATTAAATACATGTAATTGTTAGACGAAAATATTATTTCATAAAGTTTGTAGCTAAAAATTAATACACCAAACCCTAGAATACTAATGTGTAATTTACCATTAATAAAATGGCATTAATTAAACTATTACAGCACATCATATCAAAAAAAAAAAAACTCAATACAAAGAATTAATTAAAAATAATGTGTATCCCGGAAGTAAAATTTAAAAAAAACAAAAAGAAACAAGATTGACTCCAACATGTCCATATTTTAAATCATTCTCTCTATAGAATGATATAATTAACCAACAAACTTTCAAGTATCTTCTCATTAGAATGATCTAATAATCAGTTCAGTCGAGTTTCCTTTGAGTTCAATGCTAGTTTAAAAGGCACATTTGACTTCAAAAGACAAATGAAATTTATAAACATGTAGCATTAGCATTTTAAGAGTTTCTAATAACTATGGTAGACTGACTTACCTTGCAGCTATCCACTTTGGTAGGAGGCAAAAACCGAGCAGATGTAAAGAAGGGTGTCTTTGGATCATAGAATTCAAACTTTGGAGGCTGCAATAAACAACATTTGCTCTGAGTTTTGGTTAACATGCAAAAAACTCACTGTTTTCGGTTACATCCTAAGAATAAACAGACTTGCTACTACAATACCCTTTAAGCCCACAAACTCGTTTAGCCAGTGAGAGATCCAGAAATTTAACCATGTGGGGTCTATATTCATAATAAAAATAAAAATAAAAATAATTAATTATATATTCATTAAGAACTAATTTTGGTGAACTGCAGAATTCCCCATTTCCTATAATATAGATCCGCCACTGCCTTTTGAGGCAGATTGTTAGAATATAATCTTTCAATAATCTTTTCTTTATTTGAAACTTACAATATTCGTCTTTTTGATGTAGATTGTTAGAATATAATCATTCGATTATCTGCGGTACTTCCAATAAGAAAAGGTCTTTAAAGAATATCTTTTTCGTAAAGCCCAGAAACCAGATCCTTGTATAAAACCAGCAAGTGTTCATTAATTGTTAGAGTATAAAACGAATCCTAGGCCTTCATCCATCAGCTTAAGCTTTTGGGTAAGACGATTCCTTGACATGGTATCAGAGCCTTATGACCAAGAGGTTAGGAGTTCGAATCCCAAAAGCCCCCAATTTCAACATTAACATAATTTAAGCAACAGGTATGAGGGGGCCTGTGCATTATCCACGCTTCAAGCCCGAACGGACATTTGTGTGAGGGGGTATGTTAGAGCATAAAACCAATCATAGGCCTTCATTCAACAGCTTAAGCTTTTGGGTAAGATAGTTCCTTGACATTAATACATACCAAACTACATATGCTCAACTCTATATGTGAGTTTAATAAGAATTCCATATTGGAGTTATGAGAGCGAAAAGATTAACATATAAGCCTAATGGGCTGCTCCTTCTAATGCCAATTGGTTTTAGGATGAAACCCTACTTAAACTTGTACGTGTACCTCATATATTCCAACTTGTGGGTTGGGTCTAAGGCCAGTGAAATTTACAAGATCACACACCTGTTCAGTGAGGGTCAAGTTGGCATCGAAGAAAGACTTGATTGTACCAATGTCCTCCCAATAGTCATTGAACAAGTATGCCTGCACATTGTACTCGCCAACGGCCGCTGGGATGATCTCAGAGCCAAAGTCGTTACACGAAGGGTACTTCCATTTCAAAAGTTCAAGAAGGACGTCGGTTTTGAAGACGTAAACACCCATGGATGCTATGTAAGGAAACCTCAATGCTTCATGTTCAGATAATCCTAGGAGACTTGTATCAACTTGCTGTAAAGTGGATAATCATTTGTGATTAGTATTCGTGTAAGAGTATAAAATCATTCATGTTCCTCCTTCATATAACATAACATGAGCTTTTAGGGTAGTCAGTTGCTTAACATGGTATAAAAGCGTCTCTGACTAGGATTTCTCAAATTCAAATCCCAGCAGGCAGCAACCCTCATTCGTAGTATTAATATAATTACACCACAAGATAATGAGATAGACATGTACATTATCCACGCAAGCCCAATGGGCATTTACGTGAAAGATTATGTTAGAGTAGAACGTGCCACCTAGCCCACTGGTAAAATCTCTAGAGGGTGGTACCCATGACTTGGGATTAATCTCGCCTTCATCAGGGGAAAATGGGGTTCGGGTCCCCACAAGAGTGGAGCACAACAACAATCTAAAGCCTTTTTTCCGATGACATGGGGTTGATTACATGGATTAAAGTATGCCAATGTGATAAAGTGTAAAGTATGTTAGGTTACCATGATCTCTAGAGCAGGCCCTTTTGGTTTTTCTGCAAAATGGACAATTCTTCCAGTGTGATCAATCTTCATCAATCCATAGTCTGATGCACGGCTGAAACATGACCAAACTTGCCATTAGTTCCTGGTTCTTTTACATAAATTCCTCACAATTCCATTAGAAATGATATAGAAGAATGTCCTGTAATCAACAAGAGGTACACACAATAGCACTCATTTGAGCTCTAGTTGGTCGAACAGAAAATATTTTCATTACAGAAAGTCTTTCTTTGTAAGATGTTTCAATCAAAGATATTTTTTCTATCATAACCTTCTGTTAGAGGAAAAAAAAAAAAAAAAGAGCACGTACCTATCATCCATAGGGACGCATGAGACGGTGATATCAGCATTAGTATCCACATGCTTCTGCAATGAGAAAGGAGAAAGGACATGACATAGAATTTTTTTTTTTCTTTTTACAAAAACTCAAAGCCTGTTTGGTATCGCTTTTTATTTGCAGCTTTTTTGTTATTTAGAAACTAACGACTATATTTTGGAAACGATTATCCCTAATTTTTGGTTTCTTATTTTCAGTTTTTTTTTTTTTTTTCTCTATTAAAAACAAAAGATCAAAAACTAGAACAAGTAGTTTTCAAAACGTGGTTTCTAATTTCTCAAAATCAAAAACTACAAATAGCTCAGTATATCTGAATGAACCAGCACACAGGGAAGCCATATACCTGCACAAAATCCATGTAGTCCATCCGGTAAAGATGATCCCCAGACAAAATCACTATATTCTCTATGTTCTTATGCTTGGCATCCTGCATAAACCATTTCATTATGATTCCTTCTCTCAGTAGGGAGATCACCACTTCTTTTGTTCATTCTCTGTGACAGCTAGCAGACGTTTTTACAAAGGCACATGGTTATCCATAGTTTTCTCCCCTCTGTTTCAAGTTGGATATTGTTAATTTACATATGCTCCAACTTAAGGGAAGTGTTAAAAGTATTATGTATTTTGTACTTTTCTTTTGTACTACAACAACAACAACAAACCCAGTGCCTCAAGGGTTGTACTTTTCTTTTGTATTTAGTACTAGAAGTTACTAGAAGTTAATCCTAGGTTTAATAGTGTTGACCACAACCATTCCCCTCTTCTTGTCCTCCATCAATGGTGCTGCTATATGTATCTTCAACGTCAATGGTATCCTAGGCAGCTAGTTAGTCTTTTCACTTTCTTAGCATGTACGATATATAGCTTAAGTCAGCATTCTCAGTCCAGATCGGTTGTGGCCGTTCGAGAGGAGATTACGAGTTTGGTCAGGAGCCGCTTGCTTGCTACTTCTTCGTTCAGAGGAGCTCACCGTCACGCCTCGTTGCTCCGGCACTGGGGTTTTGAGACTTAGTTTCTTTTTGTTCCCTTAGTTTGTCTTTTGGTTGTATGTTGTATGGACTCTGTCTATTTTTTTTACGTTGCCTCATACTTGTAGGCTTCGGCCGTGTCCTGGGGTATGCCCCTTGTAGATTGTTTTCTTTTCTTTCATCTATATATTTCGTTGACTTACCAAAAAAAAAAAAAAAAAGATATATAGCTTAACATACTAATGTGAAGATCATCTGATTCGGTCAATATATCTTGTTCTTCTTTGCTCATATAATTTTACATGTATTTCTGAGTTAAGAGACTCTAGATGTGAATTTAGTAACAAAAGGACCCACATTGGATATAGAACTAATTGGTTTTGAGATGAAAACACACTCAAATGATAAACCAACCTCACCGGAATTTCCTGGGTACTTACCTCAAATACCCAAAAGAATTGTCTAACTGCATCTGCTGTTCCCTGAAACCACCTCTTTCCTGCTTCTCCTGGCGTTTGAGTGGCTGCCAATACCTACTTCACAATCATAAGTAACACCAATTTAAGTGTAAGCACCTGTTGGTCAAACTATGATAGAACTGTTTTTCATAAGCATTTTCCGTAGAAGTTCTTTCGTAAAACATTTTCCTAATATGAGTATTTTTAGTCGGAAAAAAAAAAATTTTTCTTGGCTTCTACTTTTGCTTTAAAAAGGAAAACTATTTTCATGTTTCTATTTAAAAGCAAATTAACCATTTAGTTTCTATTCAAAAGCTTTTTTTTCTTTTTAGGACAAACAACCTTAATATTCAAAAAAGCATCACCTTCTTTTAGAAAAGAGCTCCGCCAAACAGGCCATAAGTGGGTCATATATTAAGTTTTTTATCTTTCTTTCTCAAAATTTTTAGGGCCATCATGGTATTGCTTCTTTTAGAAACTAAAGTTCATATTTTAGAATCAATCTTTTCACATTCCGAGTCTCTGATTTCAATTATTTTTCCAACATAAATAAAACTGAAAATTAACAAATAAACATTTATAAATACTTGATTTTAGTTTGTCAAAAATCAAAGAAAAAGTAAAGACAGCAAATAGAAGGCAATACTAAACATGCTTTTAATGTTTGAAAATGCACGTTCTCACCTCAACAAAGCCATCTCCAAAGTTCACCCCATCACCAAAATTGTAGGTACGAGCAAGGTGACGATTGAGAGAGAAGGAATTGAACTGAGTCAATATAAATATCTTTCTGATGGCACTGTTTATGCAGTTACTCATTGGTACGTCAATAAGCCTATAACATCCCCCTATTGGTACCTGTCAACCCCATTACATTTAATCAAACTACTTTAATATATATACCTTCATCTTGTAGTGAACACACTGATGTTCTTTTTGCTTTGACGGAAATTCTTTTTTTGTTCTTTTTCTAGTACATTTGTATGAGTAGTTAGTGACAATAGTTTAAGAAGAAAATATTTTTATCATGGACCAGAAGATGATTTCAAGTCTGTAAAAAGAAAAAGCATTTCTGTTATGAAGGAAAAATCAGTTCCATTATAATCTTACGTTCCCTGTCTTTGACTTTGATGAATCAATCATTAATCTTATACAATTATATATAATAGAATTGATTTCTTAAACCAATTGAAACAACTGTTTTTTTTTTTAAGAAAAGGTGACTTTTAATAAAAAAATTCATTGGAGACCATACAATTTCCAAATAGAATATATTCTGTCCAACCAAACAGGGCCTAAAAACTTCAAATAATTGAAATATTAAAGCAGCAACTTCGAGATCTTCTTGGAGAAATAGCTCAAATGGGTAACCAACAAAAACAAACTCAGGATGGTAAAGCTAACTCAATATGGGGTCGCCACGAACACTATAGACCTCCAACTGAACATTATAGACCTCGAACATGGACAAATAGACTCAAGATAAGAGAACTAAATGGGATTGTTGTCGTGCCGTGGAGTTCACCACTGTCATAAGTAGGTTATGCCCCCACAGCATTACAAATGGGATTGTCAAAAACTTCGATTCCCAAGGTTTACATGGCACCCAACACAAGAGTGTACTCTCAAGTGATGGTTGAAGTACTCCCCAACTTGCTCAGCAATACGAGAATCGGATGAACTCATAAGAAAAGAGATGGAAGAGTATATAGAGTTACGTGTTTTTCTCGGTGTCTTTCAGTCCTCTAAGGCACTGAATTTATAAGCACATATCTACCGTTGAGGCAATTGTCAGTCAAGGAAAGTGGGAGAAAAATCTCCCTCAATATAAAAATGTGGGAGAATATGGAGCGATGAATCCAGCATAGACAAAGAAAGGGCGTAAATGGAAGAAGCAGGCAGTTACACAGTCAAAGGCATATCTCGAGCTCAAGTTTACAGCGTCGAGCTCAAACCAGGAACAGGGCTCTGGCTCGAGCCGGCAGCCTCAAGATTGGTCAAGGAAGAACAATTGGAGCTCGAGCTTGTAGCCTCGAGCTCAGTCAAGAAGGAACTCGCCTTGAGTTCGTCTTTGTCTAACTGACCATAAATATGCGATGCAAAGAGCCGGCTAGCTGGCCTGATGCGATGTGTGCGGGCACGAGTGACTCATCAACCCCGCTTTAAGCCCACAAGACTTTACGAAGTCAAAGGAGAAGAGGCATATAAAATGGCTTTCCCACCTCTAAAATTTCTACGTCAAATATAAGGCTTTAAAAAAAAGTAACAAAATGGAAGTGGCCAACCCCCAAATTCCAACGTATTACTTAGTGTAGCAGTAAAACCTACTAAAGTAGAGACCTATTTATCATTTGAAAGGTGATAAAAAAAGCTCAAATTTATAGGGAAAAAAATGATTCATAAAAACGAGGAGTGAAGTGATATATATAAATACAGCAGGCTTGGCTCTACGGTTAGTAAGAGGAAAGAGGCGAGTCCCAGCTCCTCCTCCCAATATTATTGCTGCCACATTCTTTGGGTCTGCTCTTTCTTTCTCAAACAGTCCTGAGTGATATTTCTGCATTCATAAAAATTAGAAGCAAAAATTAGGCTATGTTTGAAACTGCAAAAACGTTGTGAAAGAGAAGAAAATAAAACAAGTAATTTTTTGTATCCGGAATACAAAGACAATAAGAAATTGGAAAATCAAGTGTACCCAAAAGGAAATATTTCCAACCACAAATGAAAGCTAAAATAGGTATAAGACAGTATAAATATTTTTAAATGACATTATATTAAATGAAGTGGACAAGAACGTTATCATATTATATATATATATATATATGTATATGTATATATAAGCTTGCTTAGCTGGCAAAACTTTGATATGATACTTGAGCCTTAAGATTGAATCTCGCCGTCATCATGGGTGAGGAAATTTTTGGAAAATTTGAAGATAGTTATCCCCTGTGCGACCTAATAAGACTTCTTTTATGTATGTGTGTGTATATATATATATATATATGTCCTACTCATGCTTTGATACTCTCCTACTACCAGGTCACATGCTCTATGCGGCGGACCCGCTTCTCAGGTTGGGGGTCCTCGGAAACAGCCTCTCTTCAGGGTAGCCCCCCGAAGGGGGAAGGCAGCATACATCTAACACCCCGACCCCGCTTAGGCGGGAGCCCTTGGAGGCATTGGGTGTGTTGTTGTTGTTGTCGTATATATATATATATATATATATATATATATATATATATGGGGGAAGATATTAAAATTTGTGAAACGAAGAGGGTGCTTGTAGTTTCCCACATGATGGATTTGCTTTTTGCAACTATGTAAAACTTTCTCATATCTTAACATCCTTTTTTAAGCTCTTTATACTTTCCATTGCCATTACAGATGAAGGTGCTTAGACTTAGATGTCAATATTAATATTTGTGTACTGAAATTAGAAAATAACAGAAACATGTATGTCCAATTGTTATACCTGAATCTAGTTAACGTAAATCTTGTTTTCCCAATATTCTTTTTCTATAACATATTCTCAAATTTTATATATTTATTTTAGAAAAATTATCACTTAGGCATCCTTCCATTCCAATATATATAATGAAGTAGCTTGAGTTTTAGACATTCTATCACCTAGGTACCCTAAAATTTTAAAATTCTATCAATTAGATACCCATTATCAAAAATTTGATAGATTTTTGTTAGAAAATGCAAAAATTGAACACAATTTCAATGATATATTAGCATCTTCATTAGAATTTGATACTTTTTTACTAAAAATGCAAAAATGAAACATAATTATGGTAATTTTAGGTAGTTTACATCCATCATTTAGTGAATATTTTATCACAATTTGTTGAATTTTTGATAAAAATATTGGCATTGGCTTATATATATTATGGTATTTATGCATTATATCAACATTATTTCTATAAAACTGATCATATTCTTACATAAATTCATTAAATTCCAGCATAGGTTACCTAGATGATAAAATATTCAAATCTCGTGATAACCCATTATATATATTAAAATATTAAGATACTTAAATAATAAATAAGAAAAAGAACTTACAAGAGACTCCTTGAGAGCGAGTTGATTGTTGAAATCAGAAGTGGGAATAGAAAATGTAACCCCAGCCTTAATCTTCTTGTCCAACAACTGCTGCTGCTTCTTGTTTTCTACTTTCAAATTCTTTGAAAACAGAGCACCCTCTTCTCTTCCCTTCAACCTTTGTCTTATTCTCTCCGCCAAAACTCCATTGTTCTTCATTGTCGCCCCGCTACACTCCATTGATGACCAAATCTGAAACCCCACAAAAAACCCACCAATTCAAACTTTCTATTAATTTATATTGTAATTGTAATACATGTAAAGTAGTGTGTCATGTTTGTAACTTTATTCAAATTAGTCCCTCTTCTTTTTTCGAAATGCTTCCTACTATTTTGTTTGATGACAAAATTAAGGACCAATTTTATCACTAAATTGAATAAAATTACAAATACTAGAGACTATTTTGAACAACAAAAAGGAGAAGGGAATAATTTCAACAATTTAATAATGTCATAAACCAAAGGAGTAACTAACTCTGTTTCTGGGCAACATAATCAAGACCCAGAAAGAAAATTCTCACTCTAAATTATAAAATCACAAGCAAAACAAAAAAAATAAAAAAAATAACAAAATTCATAGAGTGGATCATTATTGAACAAGATTCTGAGCCAAAATGAGAACTTACATTGTAATCGGAGATCAGAATGGTGCCAATTTTCAGAAAATGAAAGCAAAGAAGAAAGAATAGAACAGAAAATATTTAGGGTATTGGAAAAAGTAAAGCTGAAATGGTCACAAGTTTCTTTTTTTGAACAGAAAAATGGTCACAAGTTTAGAAGTCCTATTTTCATGGATTTTACGGGAATGTCAGGGGATGTCACTACATCTACCGTCTTGGAACTTTAATTAAACAATCTATTTTGCTTATTTCAATACAATACAATGTATTTAATTAGTGATCCAAAACAATGTATTTTATTGTCAATCACATATATTAACTTTTGAGTCTATATATAATAACTTTTTTATGCAAAAGCTTTATATATTTAATGAAATAGTTCAAAATAATATGTGTAAAATTGTAAAATAAGTTTCTTATCCAACTCCCTTTTGTTAACAATGTTACAAAATTACGGCTCGTCTGCGGAACAAAAGGAATTGCGAGTAGATGGAAGCTTTACCAACACATGATGACAAGTTTTACACTTTTACACCAATATTTGAACTATTTTAATAAATAAATATAAAATTTTTATTTAAAATAGTTCAAATATTGGTAATGTAGCAAAACGAATGTTACTATTTGTAATATACCCTATATTATTTTACATGGGTTAAAATTATTAGTTTATTAAATATAATTAATTGAATATTATTTTTACAATTATATAATTTATTTATATTTTAAATATATATAAAAAATCTAAATTGAATATACTAAGAACGAAATATCTAAATAAAATAGAAAAAAAATATTAAATGATATTAAACTATATTCCAAAAAAAAAAAATTTAGTATTTAACTCTTTAATGATAAAAAAAAAATATTAAACACTCATACAAGAATTAATTTGAAATTGAACACCCATATGTGAATTAGTTTGGAATTGTATAACAAAGGGGAATAATTTAGCATTCTACAAATATTAAGGAAGTATTGTACTATGCCCTAAAGAATTTTTTTTGTATTTGACTCTTCAATGGCAAAAAAAAAATATTGAATACCCATATAAAAATTAATTTAAAATTGAAATGATTTGGAATTGTACAATATATGAGAATAAAGTTTAACATTCTCTTTCTCTCTCTCTAGGAATGGCAATAGAGCAGGGAGGGTACAAGGGGTGTCTCCCTTATACTCGTACCACCAACCAAATCCATACTCATTACCCGCTATGGGTATAAAGTAGATGCCCAATCCCGCCCCAGCGGGTACAAACCCGTACCCATACCTGCCTCATTACTTGCGGGTAGTCAATGGGTATCCATTACCTACCCCATATTCACCTTAATGTGACTATAAAACGATAATTCACACTCACGTATATTGAATTATTTAATACTATTTTTAAAAATTCAATAATATTTTTTATAATATTAATAATAATTTAAGTAATTATATTTAATCACGTATTTTTTTATTATAATTAGATATAAAATGAAGCAGGAATGGTGGGTATAAGATGGGGTAGGACGGGTATGGAGTGAGGCGGAACGGGTACAAAACTATACACATACCCTCCCCATACCCGTGGCGGGTACGGGACGGGAGCCCCCAACCCGTACCCACTACCGGCTTCACTTATGCACATACCCACCTAAAAGGGGGGTGCCAGCGGGTATATATATATAAACTAATTATATTTTATGATATATTGTATATTTTGAATTAGGACTTTTTATGTAAAATATTCTTCCATTTCATCCAATGTGTCAATTTAACCATTTTACTTTTAATTGTATCAATTTAATCCTCGTACACGTTAATAAGGTAATTTTTAATCATTTGATCATATTAGATGCAAGACCATATACAAATCCACCCTTTAGCCTAATTAAAATCAATCGTGACCCGACTGTTAAAAAATATTTCATCGCCTTGACGTTAATTTTATATTATGACCAAATTAATTAGGCTATGAATAACAACTAGATTAGTTTAGCCTAATTTTACTCGTGATCCTAACTAAAAATTAAATTAATTTTTTCTTCTATAAAATTAATTCCAATGTGGGGAAAAAGTATTAATAGTCGAGCCACGAGTTAGTTTAATTAGGCTAAAAGATTGGTTTACCTTGAGTTGTATATCTAAAGTGTGCAAAAGATTTAAATATATATATATATATATGTTACTAATTTATTTGAGGATTAAGTTTATACAATTAAAAGCGAAATGACTAAATTGACACATTGAAAAAAGTGCAATGACATTTTATATAAATAGCCCGAATTAAAATATACATAAATATAGTTAGTTTTTTTTTTAATAGATTACATGTATATAGAATGCTAATTTTATTCCCTTTTATTGAACAATTCTAAATTAATTCTTATATGGGTGTCAACTCGAAATTGATTCCTACATGGGTATTCAATGCTTCTTTTTTTTTTTTTTTTTTACCATTGAAGAGTTAAATACCAAAATAATTCTTTTGGTATAGTTCAATACTTTTTTAATATTTGTAAAATACTAATTTATTACCTTTTATTATATAATTCCAAACTAATTCTCATATAGGTGTTTAATTCCAAATTAATTTAATATGGGTATTCAATACTTTTCTTTTATTATTAAAGAGTTAAATATCAAAAGAATTCTTTTAAACATAATTCAATACTTTTTTAATATTTTTTTCAAATAAAATAAAGTTGATAATTTTTAAAGAAGAAAAGAGTGGGGTTGGTTGGTTTGATATGTGCGTAAATCTGTGTGAGTGAGCAAACAAGCAAGCAAAGCCGGTACATAAAATTGAGGGTTGCTGAGCGTTTTTGCACATGAAAATCCCACGTGGGTCCTGTTCCTTTGTGCGATTTCCCCAGATTTTTGCGGTCTTTGGCCCATTGTAGTTTGTTTCCATTCGAAGTCGATAACATTTGAGATTTACGAAAACATTTTATAAATAGGGGTGGCATCCGTTGGCGGCAATTCTGTCGCCTAGATCGGGTTCATCCACCTTTTTTTACTACGGGTATGGTCCTCAATAGTCCATGCACTAAGTACTTAATATTGATAAATATTTAGGCTCAAATTATATCAATCTCCTTCTAATTTTGTGAGACCCTCAATCCCAAGGCCCCACTCACTCTCCGATACGAGCCAAAATAGAATCTGGATATTGATACAGTTATTCCCCGGTCCAATCCCGAGGTCGCTTAGATATCTGCCAAGTGTCCCGATAAGATAACATGTTTATCTACCTCACTTAGTTTTTGTTATAAATAAGGAGTAGGGTTTAGGAAAAAGTTTATGTTGAGAATTATGTTATTTAATTGCTCTCTCTCCCTCAGTTCATCTATGCCTCCCCCTAGTTTTTATTGCTCCGATACAGCCCCTAGCACCACCACAGCAGTCACCGCCCTTGCTTCGACCACCAGTAGCGCAACCACAAAAGTATTGGAACCTCTGACGTTGACTATGAGCTCCGACAGCGAGGTGCAGAGTGATCTTGTACCCACCAAGGCGCCAAAACCTTTGTCATTGAACGTGAACTCCGGCAACGAAGAAATGGACAAGAGTGACGCTAAGATCCAAGATCTGGTGAAGAAAGAAGGTGCAGTTGTCAGTTGTGGGACGCTTAATGAAGATTAAAGCATGGAGGTCAAATTCATATCAAAATCGAAGCCGAGCACTTGCACCGAGGTTGGGCACCACCACCTCCATCATCACCGTGCTCCGCCGAAGAAGAGAATGATGCCGCCGTCGTTGTTGGCCAGTATGCAGTGGTCAAACACGAGGTCAAAACAGAGGGGGAAAACGGAGGAGAGTGTGGAAATCGTGCAAGCACAGTCGCCGCCGTCGCCGGCGCCGCCGCCAAAGCCACCAGAGAGTCAGGTTGTTCGCCGGATTCCAACCACCGCTCGCCGCCGTTCAGCCCCTCAAGCCACCGTTAGGCTGCGGCTCAGTGAAGTGGGGAGTTGGCAAGGTTAAACTAAAATTAGGGTTCGGGTTTAACTTTTGGTCAAATTACAAATTTACCCTTCAAATTACTTCTAATTTCAAATTACTTCTTACATAAAATTTTTAAGAGCAAAAATTTTGACAATCTTTTTCAGTTTTAGCAAAATTAATTGGATAAAATTTATAATTTTAGTATTTGACTTGGAAGAATTATTTATATTTATGATTTGCTTGGTATCCATTACCCCTGGGGACAAGGGGTCTTTGGAGGGGAAAAAATTCATACGAGCCAAAATAGGATTGGGCGTATTGATACAAATATTCCCGAGTCCAATCCCAAAGTCGCTTAGATATCTGCGATGTATCCCTATGAGGTGGCATGTTTATCCATCTCACTCGGTTTTTGTTATAAATAAGGGGTAGGGTTTAGGGAAAAGATTATATTGAAAATTGTGTTATGTAATTGCTCTCTCTCCTCCTAGTTCATCTATGTCCTCCCCCTTTCATCTATGTCTCATCCCCTTTCTTTACTATCAATATAATGCAAATCCTTATGTTTAATGCTTGATTTGAGTGTTTGTGTTGTTGGATTCGATTTCATGAGTTGAGATTGATATCAATTTGGTCTGAATTGATTTGGTTCGTATCAATTGGTATCAGAGCAACCTATCCTCAGCACTTTTAATGGAGGTTTCAAGGAAGCCATCAGTGAAGGTTCCTAGAAAACCATCAATGGAGTCTAAACTTAACAAGAAATTGTGGCTAGATTGGTGGATGTACAGAAGAAATTGGAGGAAATGTCAAAAAAGTTGGACAAAGGGCTAGAAAAAAATTAGATTAGCTATAGAGAGCGGCAGGAAGAGTGAAAATTGATGTGTAAAAGCATCAAAAATACCTTATTGCCTCCGCACCCCCCACAAACAGGCACCACCACCACCGTTACCCACCCCCCCCCCGCCCCCCCCAAACCCCAACCCCAACCCTACCGCACCCCACCCCAACCTCACCCCACCACCACCACCACCACCACACCACACCTCACCCGACTCACCACCATCACCAACCCCTCACCACCACCACTACCACCACCACCACCCCCAATACCCTAACCTACTGCCCCCCCCCCCCCCCCCTCCCCCCCACCGCCACCACTCCAAAGCCAGCAGCCTGCAACCAGCAACCAAAAGCTTGCCCAGGTAAGTATTAGCCAGGTCAGGTTATCAACTATGCACCAGCCCCAAGTTTCATCTATCCTTTATTACAACAGAGTAGTGTTTTAATTTACCATTGTTGGGTACTTCTTATTTGGTTCTTTATTCTTTCGTTACTTTGAATAGTGTGATCTTATTGACCGTGGTAGTACTTTCGTGCGTATGTGCTTTAATAAGCTTCATGTCTATGTGATCACTTACTTGGGACAGTCACAGCTAGTTAATGAACGTTACCAATTATGGAACTCAGAGATTGAGGCCATCTTCAAAGAGGTTGGGGAGGGGGAGGGCTAGGCAAAAGGGGATGGGGAACTTGAGACTTGGGACACTAAATATCGGGACACTAACGAAAAAGAGTTTCGAGGTGGCCCAAATGATGATGAAGAGAAAGATCAACATCATTTGCCTGCAAGAGACTAAATGGGTTGGTACGAAAGCCAGGGATGTGCTGGGTACAAGCTCTGGTATGCGGGCAAGGTCAAAGGCAGGAATGGAGTTGGTATCATTGTGGATAGTAGCCTCGAGGACAAAGTAGTCGGAGTGTCAAAGGCGGGTGATAGGATCATAAGTATCAAGATGGTTCTAGATGGAGATGTATTGAATGTAATCAGTGCCTACGCACCTAAAACTGGACTAATAGGGCATGAGAGGTAACATTCTGGGAGGACTTAGACACAATTATACAAGGCATACCCCAAACCGAAAAAGTGATGATTGGCGGGGATTTTAATGGGCACGTTGGCGCGACGGAGGATGGTTATGCTTCTTACCACAGAGGATTCAATTTTGGAACCAGGAATGCAGAGGGCAAAGCCCTACTAGACTTCACGGTCACGTACGACCTAACGGTGGCCAACACCTTCTTCAGAAAGCGTGAGCAATGCATCATCAAATACCAAAGTGGTGGAACAAGAACATAGATTGACTACATACTATCAAGGAAAAGGGTACAGAGAGACTGCGGGGATTGCAAGGCTACCCAGGAAAAGACCTGTCTACACAACATAGGGTGCTGTGGATGGATATAAAGGCCAAGAAGAGGGCCAAAAGAACCTGCAAACCCGCGCAAACGCATACCTGTTGGAGGGATTTGAAGGGGAGAAGTATAAGGTATACAAGGCTGAGCTCGGCTGGGACTTCGAGGGAGACACAAACCAGATGTGGAACCAACTGGCCTAAAAGATTAGAGGACTGGCACAGGAAGTTCTGGCATGTCAAAGGGAAGGGTACCAAGCAACAGAGAGTCCTGGTGGTGGCGCAAGAAGGTCCAAGAGAAGATTAAAGTGAAACGAGTTTGTTTCAAAGAGTGGGATCATAGTAGAGATGAGGATAAGCAACATCGGTATCTGGAAGCTAGGAGAGAAGCAAAGAGAGTAGTTAGATAAGCACAATCAAGAGCTTATGAGGATTTCTACAAAAGGCTGGAGATCAAGGAGGGAGCGAGGAGCTTATATAAAATTGCCAAAGCTAGAAAAAGGTAGACTAAGGACTTGGATACAGTATAATGTTAGAAACAGTGTCCTGAAATCCAGATTTATTCGGGATATATTATTTTAATTAATAAATAAAGTTGAAATTTCAGTCGTTTTCTAGTTAAATTTGTGTATATGAGCATTTATACTGTATGTGATTTTCTTTCTGGAGGCATCCATGAGATGGGTGTAGTCCTCATACTACAATTTACATATTTGTTCTAAGTGGTTTATGAGACTAAGCCACAGATAGACTTGGAACAAATGATATGGATTGTTGTTTGAAAGACTCGTAGTCGAAGACAAGTCTAGACCACTTGTATGTTAAGACTATAACAAGACACTTTAGATGGCTTGTATTGGTCATGTGGATAGAGATCCAAAAGTGTTAAGTTAGTGTGTTTGACACACTGAGTTGGACCATGTGAGTTACTTATTTCTAGACTACTATCGGAGATGAGTGATTCGCATTGTACTATTTGAATGACGACTCTAAATCCTGAGGGTATTCTGGACTTGTGCATGGAACGTTAGTTACTTTGGTGTACTATAAGTAAGGTCTAAAACGAATGACTGAAATCCCACGTACACTGGGTAGCGGCGTGAAGTGTGACAAGGATCAGGTATTCAATAGGGAATCTACTGTCTTCTATGAGATACAGATGTCCCCTTAGTTGATTCGCAAATGTTTGAATAGTTCGGAAACTTTGGCCAAAGTATTTCAAGTGTTTGACATTTGGAATTTATACAGTGAATATATTCAAGTATAAATGAATTATTCAGTGAAGGGCAAGTCGGTAACTAATGGAGAAGCTGTGAGAAGGATAATGGTAGTGGTTATATTGATCCTTTGTCATGGATATCTCATGGAGGGGTTGTTGTCATCAATACAATATATTAGGGAGATATCGAATAAATAATTTAAGTTTGGAGTGCAATGAGATTTATTTAGTGGAATTAAGTCTCATTAAATGGTAATTAAATTAATTTCATGAGATGATTTAATTTAACCCATTTGGAGCTAGATTTGAATTGTCTCCGAGGTCCCTATGCAAGCCTCCGTATTTATTGCTATTAAAAAAATATTAAAGAATTCATGAGATGAATAATTTATTATTCATGAGATGAATAAAAGTTGAAAATTATAAAATAAAATAATTTTGAAAATTAAAATTCATAAGATGAACTTTTACATGTGAGAAACAAAGCAAAAACAAAAAAAAAAATTTGCAAAATCGCAAAAACAGGGCAGCAATCCGCGCCTTCGCTATTGGACGAACCAGCGCGCGCCACGTAACACGCGTTGGGACGTCCACTGGCTATCCGCACCCGCGTGAGCGGGCCAATAGGAAGCGGACACATGTCACGCGTTGTGAAATAAAAGGGCGGAGTTTTAAATAGATTAAAACGCTGCGTTTTTACCTGTTTTAAAGCGAAAACAGTGTGTTTTGTTTTAAACTGTACAATTCTTTTTCGATTATAATTATATTTTTCCGCTTCGGAATATTTCTATAATAGAGGGGCTTATTCCGAGGTTTGGTATTCGAGTCAAAATATTTCTTTGGGGTTTCTAAAATTATTTCGGAGATCGAGTTCAATATTTTTCGGAGCCCACACTCCGGGCAGTTCGAGGTTATTGCGTAGAAGGTCTCGAGGTCTCGATTTTGAAGAATATTATTCTCTTTCTGGTTTTTCTTTTTATTGGAGCAATTTCAGGTATGTTTTTCTTTCCTTCTTCTTTTAGTTTCGCTGTTCTATTTATTTACAGTATTCGTTATTATGCCTGTTTAAGTTTATGTATTGTTATGAATGTATTAGAGTAAAAGGCATGTAGATCTAAATTAAGAATTTAGATCTGATGATTTAAATTATGAATTTAAGTCAGTAGATTTAAAATTAGGAATTTTAAATCAACCCTAGGTTTAGAGTTACGAATTCTAAACCTGTTCCGCTGCGTAATCTTTAGGGAGAATTTTTGAAATTCATCACAACAACCGGTATTAGGGTAAAGGGTTTATAAAGACAAACCAATTCCCGGGAACTCTCGCACGTGAGGTGTCATGAAGCGTGACTGTCCTACCGGGGGCTTAGGTAAAGAGAAGAGTCCCCTACTCTAAGTGCTCTAATAGATGCCTATTATTGTGACCATAGTTGAGAACTATGAACCCAATAGTCGGCATCAGAGTTTATTTTTCAACAAAATTTATATTTTTTTTCCCAACAATTGGTATCAGAGCCAGCCTATGATTACATTCATAATATACATGACTAGGTATAAAAAGATTGAAATAAATAGATTTGTGATTTAATAAAATAGAGATTTTATTAAGAAAGGAAAGTAAGTTTAATTTGACGATTTGATTTAAATTGTTTAAATCAATAAAGAATTAACTGTTATCATATTATTATTTATTTTTGATTTAAATTGTTTGAATCATTAAAGTAGCTAATTGTTAATCAGATTGTTTTAAAGTATCGATTTAAATTGTTTAAATCGGTTAAAAGAGTTAATAGTTAACTAGATAGTTTATGGGGATGAATTAAATTGTTTAAATCGTTAACGAATTAATCGTTAATTCGAAATAACCTATAAATTTACGATTGTGTTGTTCGTATAATAAGATTATACGTTCTCAGTCATGATTTACGAAATCAGATAAAATTGATCTAATAAGGTTAGATTTAAAAATTTTTTTTTTATATTGGATAAAGTTGATCTAATGGGATTAGATTTAATTATTTTATATGAAATCGGATAAAATTGATTTAATAAGATTAGATTCAATTTATTTTAAAATTAAATATTTTAATTTTAAAATTAAAAAAAAAATCTAGCACTTTTTGTCAGCGTCAGGTAAAAAAAACTAATAAAAAAATAAAATTTTTTTTTATGGGATGTAAAGATATCAATACTGATTTACATAATGATTAAATTAATTATTTTATTAATTAAATGTTTTTAGAATGAGATTCTAAATTAACTTATGAGATAATTTAAGTTGTAAGTCAGTGTATTTTAAATAAAAGTTATTTAAAATTATTTTAGAATAAGATTCTAAAATAGACTATAAGAAAGTCTAAGTTAACTTTATTTTTTAAAATAAATGTTAAATTTTGTTAATTAAATTTTAGATTAAGATTCTAAACTAGACTATTGAATAGTCTAAGCTTGTTTAACTTTAGAATAAGATTCTAAAGTAGACTATGGGATAGTCTAAGCACAAATCGTTACTTTTTAAATAAAATTATTTAATTTAATTTTGAAATTAGATTTTGAAAAGTAGATTATGCGATAATCTAAATTAAATATTGGTATTATTTTAATTAAAATTAATTAATTAATTGATTGGTTTTAGAATGAGATTTCTAAAGCGAGATTATAAGATAACCTATGCTTGAAAACGATAGTGTTTTTGAATAAATTAATTAATTAATTTTTGTTGATTTTAGAATGAGATTCTAAAGGGGATTATGTGATAATCCAGGTAGTAAATGCAAGTTAATTAAAAAATCACATGTTATAAAAATCAAGTGGGAGCGAGTTTTCAATTGTTGTTACCTCACGGTCTCCATTACCGGTCTAGCAGTATAGTAGATCGATAGACCTCCCTGAGGAGGATGTCGGTTTGTAGATTACAGGGTTAGACTTCTTTAAGATAAACCAAAGTGCAAAGAAGCGATGCGACTACGCTGCCGTGAAGTATTTCGTGTATTTGTATGGAGGTTTAGGTAATAGTTTACACTTGACTAGTGTGATGCATTAGCCTCCCCAAGGAGCTCTGTTGTGTCATGTTAGAGACTAAGGTAAAGTGGTGAGTTAATCATGTATAGTAAGAGTTACAAGAAAAACAGGTTAATTGAGAATATTTCTCACCTGAACTAACTTCGTGCGACCCCGCTGCCGGGGAGTAAGGAGTGGTATGTTTGGGTCATCATTGTGTGCATGATAGTACAGTTTGGTAGATATCTGGCTTATTGTGTATGCTAAATTGAAAGAAAAATATATCACCGCATTATACATGACTCATATAAGATAGTTACACAATTGTTTGCATTTACAGTATTTTGAAATGGCTGCGACTGGTGTACTTCATTCAATTCTGAAAAATAATGCTTTAACTGGACCGAATTAATTCAACTAGAAAATGAACCTAGACATAGTATTAATACATGAGGGTCATAAGTTTGTTCTCACTGAAGCTTGACCTACGGTGCCCACTAATAATTCTGCAGTTGCTGTTAAAGAGCGTTATGAACGCTGGAACAAGGCTAATGAGTTAGCCAGATGCTACATTTTGGCCCCTGTGACCAATGTACTCAAGCATCAGATGCTTGAGATGGAAACAGTAGCTGAAATGATCAAACATTTAAAGGAAATGTTTGGTGGTCAAGATAGGGCAGCTAGGCAAGAGCTGATGAGGATGCTCTTGAACATGAGGATGTCAGAAGGGTCCCCAGTTCAGGAGCACGTCATGAAAATGATGGCGTGCTTGTCTAAATTGGAGATATTGGGTGCTAAGATTGATAGTCAGTCTCAATAGGACATCATCCTCAGCTCTCTGTCCGGCTCTTTAACTCAGTTCAGGCTGAACTACACAATGAATAATAAGGATTATTCATTACCTGAGATGATGAAAGAGCTCCAGGTAGCAGAGGGTGTTATGTGAGCCAAGGGGAGTGTCCACTTGACTCAGGTATCCAGGTCTAGTGGGAGCAAGCAGAATAAGGGACCGACTGGAAAGAAAGGTAAAGGCAAGGTTGCTAGTGTAGCAACTAATCCTAACAAAAGGCCAGCAAAAGGAAAGTGTCACTTTTGCGGAAAGATGGGCCACTGGAAGAGAAACTGCATAAAGTACTTGGCTACTCTTCCTGCTAAGGCTGCTAAACCATCTGGTGAAGATATGTTAATATCTCACTGATTTGAGTCTTGTATAGTTGTGAGCTCACCAGATTCCTGGTGTGTGGACTCGGGTTCAACTAACCAAGTCTGTAATATGTTACAGGGGCTCAGGCTAACCAGGAGGCTACATCATGGGAGTTGTACCTGACAGCTAAAGGCGATACAAGAGTGGCAGTCTTAGTAGTAGGATGCGTTAGCTTAGTCTTTAGTGTTAGAGTTTTTTATTTTTTAAAAGGTTTTGTTTATTTGTACCTGCATGGGACAGGAATTTGATTTAAGTGGTTTGAAGAATAATAGTTATTCATTTTTTTTAATATGTTTGTGAACCTTTATTTCAAGAAATTAAATTTTTATTTACTAAGAAACGCGTGTTTATGATTTATTCATGTTATTTTTTTTTCCTTACATATGTGAACAATGCGAAACACTTAGAGAAAGTTTTTTGCAAGTAAGCTACAAAACAAAAACAAAACAGTATTAAAGAAAAATGACAATAATTCTGAACAGCTACACATAACTTAAGTAATAGTGGGAGCATTAGATGCCCCTACTAATAGGAACAAGAATGTTCCAGGTACACAAAAGCTTCGGTGTAGTGGGAGGATTTTCAGGACACCTGAAAGGTTCATTGCGGGAGCCTTAGTGGTTGACCGTGGCATTGAATCTGATCCTTTTAGCCACAATAAAGCAAAAAAGTGTTCTAGTTTTGTGCAATCGGTTGCTCAAATCATGCGTGTACAAATGATATTAAAGAGAGTAGTGACTTTCTTGGTATTGTATGTCAGCTATATACTACTCATTGAGAATGATGTAGGGGTGTCGTTAGCTGTAAAGACTTGATTGTCATAATAGCTCAATATGAAAAGACATAGGAGAAGCCAGCTCTACTCTTAGGATTAAGCTTCTGCGAGGTCGTAAGAGTAGGGTGTTGGGTCTTTCTTTTGCCACTTATATTGACAAGATGTTGTCAAGGTATAGCATGGAGTCTTCATTTCTTTTGAGTAGTGTTCTAGGACACCTTAATAGGAGGAGCAATTGAGGAATATTCCATATGCTTTGGCAGTGGGAGCCTCAGGTATGCCATGTTGTGCATGAGACTTGATGTCTGCCATGCTATGTGATAGTATGCAGATGTTCGTCAAATTTGGGTCCAATGGATTAGGTGGCAGTAAAATATTTTCTCTAGTTCTTGAGAAGAACTAGGGATCCTATGCTGATCTTTCAAGGTGATGAGTTGGATCCAATTGGTTATACTAATTTAAAACTTCCAGTTAGATTAATATGATAGACGTTCGATGTCTAAGTGTGTCTTTACCCTTGAAGTGGGAGCCATTAGTGAGGGGAATGTCAAGCAGTATTGTATTGCTGACTTCACAATAGAGTAATTGTGATCACTAAGGGTTAGGCTCAGTAGATTTTTGGTTCAAACGTAAAAAAGGTGAGTATGGACTTTGTCATAAATTGGATTTAGGACAAGTGGGAGATTGTTAGGAACAGTGTCCTGAAATCCAGATTTATTCTAGATATATTATTTTAATTAATAAATAAAGTTGAAGTTCCAGTAGTTTCTTAGTTAAATTTGTGTATGTGAGCATTTATACTGCACGTGATTTTCTTTCGGGAGGCATCCATGAGATGGGTGTAGTCCTCATACTACAATTTACATGTTTGTTCTAAGTGGTTTATGAGACTAAGCCACAGATAGACTTGGAACAAATTATATGGATTGTTGTTTGAAAGACTCGTAGTCGAAGACAAGTCTGGACCACTTATATGTTAAGACTATAACGAGACACTTTAGATGGCTTGTTTTGGTCATGTGGATGGAGATTCAAAAGTGTTAAGTTAGTGTGTTTGACACACTGAGTTAGACCATGTGATTTACTTATTTCAAGACTACTATCAGATATGAGTGATTCGTATTGTACTGTTTGAACGAAGACTCTAAATCCTGAGGGTATTCTGGACTTGTGCATGGAACGTTAGTTACTTTAGTGTGCTATAAGTAAGGTCTAAAATAAATGACTGAAATCCCACGTACACCGGGTAGCGGCGTGAAGTGTGACAAGGATCAGGTATTCAATAGGGAATCTACAGTCTTCTATGAGATACAGATGTCCCCTTAGTTGATTCGCAAATGTTTGAATAGTTCGGAAACTTTGGCCAAAGTATTCCAAGTGTTTGATATTTGGAATTTATACTGTGAATATGTTCAAGTATAAATGAATTATTCAGTGAAGGGCGAGTCGGTAACTAATGGAGAAGCTGTGAGAAGGATAATGGTAGTGGTTATATTTATCCTTTGTCATGGACATCTCGTGGAGGGGTTGTTGTCATCAATACAGTATATTAGGGAGATATCGAATAAATAATTTAAGTTTGGAGTGCAGTGAGATTTATTTAGTGGAATTGAGTCTCATTAAATGGTAATTAAATTAATATCATGAGATGATTTAATTTAACCTATTTGGAGCTAGATTTGAATTGTCCCCGAGGTCCCTACGCAAGCCTCTGTATTTATTGCTATTAGAAAAATATTAAAGAATTCATGAGATGAATTATTTATGCATAAGATGGGTAAATTAATTTTACCAAATATTATTCATGAGATGAATAAAAGTTGAAAATTATAAAATAAAATAATTTTGAAAATTAAAATTCATAAGATGAACTTTTACATGTGAGAAACAAAGCAAAAACAAAAAAAAAATTTGCAAAATCGCAAAAACAGGGCAGCAATCCGCGCCTTCGCTATTGGACGAACCAGCGCGCGCCTCGTGTCAACCGCTGGGACGTCCACTGGCTATCCGCACCCGCGTGAGAGGGCAATAAGAAGCGGACACGTGTCATGCGTTGTGAAATAAAAGGGCGGAGTTTTAAATAGATTAAAACGCTGCGTTTTTCCCTGTTTTGAAGCGAAAACGGTGCGTTTTGTTTTAAACTGTGCAATCCTTTTTCGATTGTAATTATATTTTTCCTCTCCGAAATATTTCTATAAATAGAGGGGCTTATTCCGAGGTTTGGTATTCGAGTCAAATTATTTCTTTGGGGTTTCTAAAATTATTTCGGAGATCCAGTTTAATATTTTTCGGAGCCCACACTCCGGGCATTTCGAGGTTATTGCATAGAAGGTCTCGAGGTCTCCATTTTGAAGAATATTACTCTCTTTCTGGTTTTTCTTTTTATTGGAGTAATTTCAGATATGTTTTTCTTTCTTTCTTCTTTTAGTTTCGCTTTTCTATTTATTTACAGTATTCGTTATTATGCCTGTTTAAGTTTATGTATTGTTATGAATGTATTATAGTAAAAAGCCTGTAGATCTAAATTAAGAATTTAGATCTGATGATTTAAATTATGAATTTAAGTCAGTAGATTTAAAATTAGGAATTTTAAATCAATCCTAGGTTTAGAGTTATGAATTCTAAATCTGTTCCGCTGCGTAATCTTTAGGGAGAATTTTTGAAATTCATCCCAACAACCGGTATTAGGCCAAAGGGTTTATAGAGATAAACCAATTCTCGGGAACTCTCGCACATGAGGTGTCACGAAGCGTGGCTCTCCGACCGGGGGCTTAGGTAAAGAGAAGTGTCTCCTACTCTAAGTGCTCTAATAGGTGCCTATTATTATGATCATAGTTGAGAACTATGAACCCAATAGTCGGCATCTGAGTTTATTTTTCAACAAAATTCATATGTTTTTTCCCAACATATAATGCATGAGAGGGGAAGAAGGACAAGTAATCGTGGATAGGTAACTAATTAAGGTTATGTGGAAAACGTACTTCCACGATCTGTTCAATGAAGAAGGAAGGATAGAGGTATCCTTACGTGATCTTCAAACATCTGAGGTGCATCAGAACCACTGTTATTGTAGGAAAATTAGCCCCAACGAAGTCAAGGAAGCCCTAAAATACATGGGAAGGGGTAAAGTAGTTGGCCCAGATGGCATACCCATAGAAGTATGGAAATGCCTTGGACAGAAAGGCGTCAGTTGGCTGACTAAACTATTTAACCAAATCCTTCTAGGGGAGAAGATGCTTGAGGAATAGAGGAAGAGCACATTGATTCCGATCTATAAGAACAAAGGCGATATTCAGAGTTGCACCAACTATCGGGGTATCAAACTAATGTGCCACACTCTGAGTTTGTGGGAGCGGGTCATAGAGAGGAAGTTAAGGCAACAAACAAAGGTGTCCGGGAACCAATTCGGATTTATGCCCGGGAGATCAACAATAGAAGCCATCCACATCCTAAGGCGGACGATAAAGCAATACAGGGAGAGACAAAAGGACCTTCACTTGGTTTTTATTGATTTAGAGAAGGCATATGATAGAGTGCCAAGGGAGGTCCTTTGGAGAGTTTTGGACAGGAAAGACATCCCTGTGCCATACATCCGAGCCATTAGAGACATGTATGAGGAGGCATAGACTATGATGTGTACACTGGACAGGGATACAGACACTTTCCTGATAACAGTAGGGGTACACCAAGGGTCTGCTTTGAATCCCTATCTATTCATTCTGGTTATGGACGAGCTCAATAGGCACATCCAGGGATGTGTACCTTGGTGCATGCTTTTTGCAAATGACATAGTGTTGGTGGGGGAGTCGCGGAAAGAGGTAAATGAGAAGTTGGAATTATGGAGAGGGGTACTAGAGTCGAAGGGTTTAAGACTAAGCAGAGCTAAGACCGAGTACATGGAACTCAAGTTCAATCCTTCCACCACACCTTGTCGAGAAGACGTTAAGATTGGATCTGAGGCCATATCGAAGAAGGAGAGCTTCAGATACTTGGGGTCCATGATACAACACAACGGAAAAGTTGATGAGGATGTCAACAACCGGATTAAAGCGGGATGACATAAATGGATGATGGCCTCCGCGGTACTTTGTGATAGAAAGTTCCCCTTGAAGCTAAAGGAAAGATACTATAAGATAGTAGTGAGGCCAGCCATGACGTATGGGGCGGAGTGCAGGGTGATGAAACAACAGCATACACAGAAGATGAAGGTGGCGGAGATGCGAATGCTGCGGTGGATGTGCGGACACACAAAGAAGGATAGGATTAGAAACGACGTCATAAGAGGCGAATTGGGCATAGCCCTCATTGAAGATAAATTGAGGGAGGAACGTTTGAGGTAGTTCGAACATGTTAGAAGGAGACAGGTCAACGCTCCAGTTAGGAGATGCAAACAGCCCCATACTACACTAGGTAGGAGAGGAAGAGACAAGCCAAAGAAGAGATGGTTGGAGTCGATCCGACAAGACCTCACCCACCTAAACCTTCAGGAAGAGATGGCCTTAGATAGGGCCTAATGGAGGGCTAGCAAAGGGGTAATAGATGAACCAATTAGAGTAGGGTAGTCTAACTTATTAGTGCTAGGCTTTGTCATCCTCCTGGCGCACTTATGTTGTGTATTGGCTCTCATGAGCTATTACTTGCCTACTTGTTATTTGTGTTGGGAAAAAGATATGAATTTTGTTGAAAAATAAACTATGATGGCGACTATTGGGTTCACAGTTCTCAACTATGGTCACAACAATAGGCACCTATTAGAGCACTTAAAATAGGAGACTCTTCTCTCTATCTAAGCCCCTGGTCGGAGAGTCACTCTTCGTGACACCTCACGTGCGAGAGTTCCCGAGAATAGGCTTATTTCTATAAATCCTTTGCCCTAATACCGGTTACTGGAATGAATTTCAAAAATTCTCCCTAAAGATTACGCAGCGGAACAGGTTTAGAATTCATAAACTCTAAACCTAGGGTTGATTTAAAATTCCTAATTTTAAATCTACTAACTTAAATTCATAATTTAAATCATCAGATCTAAATTCTTAATTTAGATCTACAGGTATTTTACTCTAATACATTCATAACAATACATAAACTTAAACAGGCATAATAACGAGTAGTATAAATAAATAGAAAAGCGAAAATAAAAGAAGAAGGAAAGAAAAACATACCTGAAATTGCTCCAATAAAAGAGAAACTGAAAAGAGAACAATATTCATCAAAATCGAAACCTCGAGACCTTCTACGCAATGGCCTCGAACTACACGGAGGGTGGGCTCCGAAAAATATTAAACTGGGTCTCAGAAACAATTTTAGAAACTCTAAAGAATTATTTTGAACTCAATTACCAAAACCTCGGAATAAGCCCCTCTATTTATAGAAATATATCAGAGCGAAAAAAACTAATTATAATCGAAAAAGGATTCGCAGTTTAAGTCAAAACGCAGCGTTTAATTACAAAAGTAGTTAAAACGCGTCGTTTAATTAATGTTCAAAATTGCGTTATTTTTAAATTCAAAACGCGTGACATGTGTCAACGTGTGAGTGGTCCCCACGTGGGGACGCGGATAGCCTAGGTGGGCATCCCAACCCGTGACACGTGTCGCGCGCTAGTTCGTTGGATCTGGTTCACGCGAATTGCTACCGTGCAGGTTTTAAACGCGATTTTTTTTCGTTTCCCACATGTAAAAATTTATCCTATGAATTTTAATTTTCAAAAATTATTTTATTTTATAATTTTTAATATTTATTCATCTCATGAATAATTTTTGGCAGAATTAATTTACCTATCGTATGGATAAATAATTCATCTCATGAATTTTTTTCATATTTTTCTAATGGCAATAAAATACAGAGACTTGCGTAGGGACCTCGGAGACAATTTAAATCTAGCTCCAAATGGGTTGAATTAAATTATCTCATGACATTAATTTAATTACCATTTAATGAGACTTAATTCCACTAAATAAATCTCACTGCACTTCAGACTTAAATTATTTTTTCGATATCTCCCTAATATACTGTATTGATGACAACAACTCATCCACTAGATGTCCATGACAAAGGATAAATATAACTACTACCATTATCATTCTCACAGCTTCTCCATTAGTTACCAACTCGCCCTTCACTGAATAATTCATTTATACTTGAACATATTCACAGTATAAATTCCAAATGTCAAACACTTGGAATACTTTGGCCAAAGTTTCCAACCCATTCAAATATTTGCGAATCAACTAAGGGGACATCTGTATCTAATAAGAGACTGTAGATTCCCTATTGAATAACTGATCCTTGTCACACTTCACGCCGCAACCCAGTGTACGTGGGATTTCAGTCATTCGTTTTAGACCTTACTTATAGTACACCAAAATAACTAACGCTCCATGCACAAGTCCAGAATACCCTCAGGATTTAGAGTCGTCGTTCAAACAGTACAACGTGAATCACTCATCTCCGATAGTAGTCTAGCAATAAGTAACCCACATGGTCCAACTCATTGTGTCAAACACACTAACTTAACACTTTTGGATCTCCATCCACATGACCAATACAAGCCATCTAAAGTGTCTCGTTATAGTCTTAACATACAAGTGGTCCAAACTTGTCTTCGACTACGAGCCTTTCAAACAACAATCCATATCATTTGTTCCAAGTCTATCTGTGGCTTAGTCTCATAAACCACTTAGAACAAACATGTAAATTGTAGTATGAGGACTACACCCATCTCATGGATGCCTCCCGGAAGAAAATCACATGCAGTATAAATGCTCAAGTACACAAATTTAACTAGGAAACGACTGGGACTTCAATTTTATTTATTAAATAAAATAATATATCCATAATAAATTTGAATTTTAGGACACTATTCCTAACAATTTGATTTCTACTTGATGTGACTTGCTTTAAGTTTGTTTGGTTTGCTCGCTGTGTGTTTTGCCTTACTCATGCTTTGATGCTCTCCTGCTGCCAGGTCATCATGCTTTATGCTACGAACCAGCTTCTCAGGTTGGGGGTCCTCAGAAGTAGCCTCCCTTCGGGGTAGCCTCGGAAGGGGGAAGGCTGTGTACATCAACCCCCCAGACCCTGCTTTTGCGGGAGCCCTTGGAGGCACTGGGCTTGTTGTCATTGTTGTTGTTGTTGCTGCCTCCGTTACAACCCCTAGCACCACCAACACCACTGCCGCCACCATTGGAGCACCATAACCCCATCTGATCGAGGCTGAGATGTTACCGGCAACACTGTCAGAGGCACAGGACGTCGAATCGGAAGCCGCCAAGGTATAGAAACCTCTAACACTGAGCCGAAGTTCCGGCCACGAAGAGAAAGAAGAGAACGAGGAGACAGGAGGTCTGGTGAAGGAAGATGACGCAGTGGTTGACCAGTCGCCCCCCAGTAGCTTCGCCTTCGGCAACACCAGAGGTCGAAGACAACCAGACCACCGTGAGGAAGCCAGAACCTCCAAGCACTAGCGAAGATCGAAGTACAGAGGTCAAAGATCGTACCAGAATCGAACCCAGCCACTAGCATCGAGATCGGAAACCACCATCGTCAGCACCACCGAGTCTCACCGGAGAAGTGGACGACGGTATCATCAATGACCAGACGAAGACCGGGAACGCAGGGAGCATTTTCAAAGAGGGGAGCAGGGAGGAATATGTCTCTAAGAAGGAGAAGCTGCCGCCGCTGCCCCCTTGGTGTTGCTTCACCTGCTGGTACCCCAACCCCGCCGCTGCTGTCGCCGCACTCTGGTGGAATTAGGTTGTCACTGGGAAGACGAAGCATAGGTTTTTTTTTTTTTTGGATCATAACGAAGCACAGGTTTTGGGAAAGGAAATTACGGATTTTAGGTTTTCAATTTCAAATTTACCAAATATCAATTTACCCTTTATTTTAATTTTTTTAGAAAAAAGTTCATGACATCTTTTATTGTTTTAAAAATTGGGTAAAATTTGTAATTTTAGTATTTGACCCAAGAGGATTATCTGCATTTATGATTTGGTTCGGTATCCATGACCCTTGAAGACAATGGTCTTTAGAGGGGAAAGAATTGATACGAGCCAAAATAGGATCGGGGATATTGATACAAAGATTCCCGGGTCTAATCCCAAGGTCGCTTAGATATCTTCCACATGTCCTGATGAGGTGGCATGTTTATCCATCGTACTTAGTTTTTATTATAAATAAGGGGTAGGGTTTAGGAAAAGGTTTATATTGAAAATTATGTTACGTAATTGGCCCGCCGCGCCCCCCCCCCCCCCCCCCCCCCCCCCCCGGGTTCATCGATGTCCTCCCACTTTTATCTACGTCACCTCCCCTTCCTTTACTATCAATATAATACTATATTTACTTTTTTTATGCTCGAATGCCTTGACTCATTTATGAATCGAATCACTAAATCATACCCCACTAGTGGTCATTCCGCCCATCTGCCACACCCACGTTGTCAAAATCCAACGGGCAGCAGGGACAAGCCCGGAAACTGTACTTCTGAATTTTTGTTTTGGGGTTGGGGGTGTTGGGTTTTGATAAAAAAAATTATATTATTATTATGGATAATTAGCATTTTAATGGTATTAATACGGCTAGTCCATGGTCCACCATTGGTGCTTCTTTTGGATTTGCCACTGTTAACAATAAACTCGGGTCAACTCATTTAGGCTTGGGTTACTTCCAGTTTTGACTAGTACTCGACTCGTGTTGGGTTTGGGTCAAGTTATTATGGGTTCAGGCCACTAGTTTTCAGGTTATCTCGAGTTTGGGTCAATCGGTGGTTGGGTTTTACAAATTTTGGGACATCATAATTATATTATTTGGCCCCTAAGTGGCATAAATTATTTACAAAAGTTTAAATTATATTTTAAATAATATATATTCTTACATAGATATATTGTATCAAAATGTTTTTTTTTTTTAATATTGGTAATGCCTTTTTGGGGGAGGGGATGTCCCTCGAACCCATGACCTTGGGTTGGCATATTATTTCATCAATATGAGTATTTAGTTAACTCTTTTATGAAGTTAAATTGCATTTTTGACAACTAACAACTATCATGCACTTAATGACATAGGGCTAATTCAGATTTCATGTCGAATTGGGCTTGAGTTCAGGTCATTTTGGGTCGAGCTAGTTCAGATCAATGATAGGTCGAGTCAGGTCCAACTAAGTATCGAGTTATCTCCTAGTCAAGCAAAGAATGGGGTCGCCTTATTTTTAGATTGGGTCTTTTCAACTTCAAACTTAATTTTTAAGACAAATTTTCAGTTTGGGTCAAGTTGGTTTACGGGATCTTTTGGTCGGGTTGAATTTGCCACCTGAATGATATCTAGTGCGATAAATGGATAATGTTTATATTTTGATCAATTATAATTAGTATGTTATTATAATATAATCAATGACGCCATAGTTATAATAAAAATATATTATGCACTACAAATAGTTGTAAGATTATAGTACATGCACCAAATTTTGGCAATGTCATTTTAATGGATTTGTCCAATTAGTATGTTTAAATAACCTATGTGGAAAGGGTGTTGTGTCAGCACATTTTGGTTATAACGTATTATTTTATATATATTCCCCATTTTATTTAGAATAGTGAATAGAACATAGAGAAACTTCAGGATACCCTCCTTGTGCACCTTCATTTCAAAAAGTCTTAGACATTCCTCTTGTTGGTGATATAGGTGAATGAGCGATCAAAATATAATTCTTTTACTACAATATAATTGATTTCGAGATTACAAGAAAGATGAAAGAAACGACTTTGAACAGAATGATCAAAAAAGGAAGAGTTAATTGAAGAAATTGCAGTGCTGTGGAGAATCTATTACCCTAAGTCGTTTATGCCCTCCAAGAGATACAATGGGATAAATGGCACTTCGACCTCCAAGGTTAACACGGCACCCATCATAGCAGTGTACTCCATGGAGATGGGTTGGAGTATGCCCTAACTTGCTTAATAACGGAGTGTATTTTTGAAATATACAAAAGATGATTTGGTGTCTTTTGAGTGAAGAGGTGTGTCTCTTCGTGAAGGGAAGTGTCTCTTTATGTAAAAACACCTGAAAACTATAAATATCTCCCCTCCTTTCTTATGATTATAACATGGAAAAACACTACTTTAAAACTTCATTCTCTTAATTTTTTAAGTCTCGGTCATTATTCCTGTATACGCTCTTACTTGCACTTTGTTTTGGGTTTCATTGTATCTCTTAAACTATTTCGGTATTCACGAAACAAGTCTTAACGATAGGGGTTCACTACACGCCTCGAAACTAGTGATTGATTTAGATACATGTCTTACGAATTTTCCTAACAGTCTTAAGACTTCATTTCATTTATGAAAATGGCTTCTTCTCTTGGTGTGATGATGGCAAACTTTGGAGATCAATGAAAGTGATTAAGGGGGAGAAGTGGGATTTCTTCTCGGATATTTCTGATATATAAATTGCTATGAATCAAGGTACGTTTCTGATTCAATTATTTGTGAAAATAAGAAGTTCCCTTGATGTGTGAGAATCTATGTTTATGCATTGATATTTATGCATACAATTGAGTAAGTTTCCATGTGTTATTAAACCAAATTTAAGAACTCACGATGTTCCTTTAAGCATTATTTTGATGGTTTTGTATCACGAATTTATGATCAAATGTTTTTCAACCACATGAATTTTGATCAATGATTACATTTTTTTTTCTTGAGCATATTTTTTTTTTTGATAATTATCGGCAAAGCCGAAGAACAGACGGCCCTCGAAAAGACGAGGCCAAGGCCGCTCCGAAAACGGAGGGAGGAACAAGAAGGGCAACAAAAAACAAAGCCAAAACACCCAAAACCCGAAAGGACAGACAACGAGCACATGCAACCCAAAACACGCACAAACCAAACAAAAACCGGGAAACCAAAAGAAGAAGAACCGAACCACCCACCCAGGAGACCACAGCAAGACCGAGCCTCAACGACAAAAACATCTGCCTTATTTAGCCAGCAAATCTGCCACCATGGAAGGGTCGAATCCATCGAAATTATATCCAATCCTTCTCCCCATGTCAATTACCCGCTCCGCTTGAAGGATCATCTCATCATACTTTGCTTCCGAGATCAAATCGTATCTATTCTCCCTATTTCGTTTCTTCTTCCTCCGAGGTGCCTTTGACGATTTCCCCCATTTGACCTGCTTCCCCTTATTTCGTTTGCTTGATTCCTTGTTCTTTTCCGGCGTACTTTTCCTAGGCGACATGTCCTTAAGAAATTTCTGCAGCTCCCGCTTTTCACTCTCCTTTTTCTTTTGCTTCAACGCCTTTCTGTTCCTTTTTGTCAGTTTTTCTTTTTCTTGAGCATATTGATCAAATGTTACATGAAGTTTAATCTAATGATGTTGAATCATGTAAATCTAATAAAAAGAAATTAAAAAAAGGGGGAGTGAAGATGATGTGATTAAGTAACCGCATTAAAATGAATTGCAAAAAAAAAATGAAGTAAATTCGAGAAGTGTAGTGGGGTCGAGCATGCGTCCTCCACAGATGAAGAAGAGGCACTTAGCCATTGATCCCAAGTGACATTTTATGCATTAATTTGACAAAACGGTTGATTTTTGCATCATGACAACCGCAAGCATTTGGCGGCTAAAAGTTGGTACTATATTAATTAATTTGGATCATAAGTAAAATTATGAATACATGCTTGTTAATAATTGATAATATGAAAAACTTGTTATGAGTGGTTGTTGAAACTAGACATTTAGGCGATGCCGAAAGGAAAAATCCTTAGTAGGTGGTTGTTGAAATCAGGCGCTGAAGTGATTCCAAAACTAATAATAATAAATTATGGATACGTGCTTATTACAAATTAGGAAAATGAAGAATCGTGTTTTAATTCTCATAGGATTATGATAATTGAAACAGAATATAAGTATACATAATTGGTGAATGTACGCAGAGTAAAATTCATGTGTTATGAATTTGTGAATCTATTCCCTTATGAATTTGTAATATCAAAAATAATTATATTGAGATTTAAATCAACTATGGTCATAATTATAAAAAAGAATTTGAGAATAAGCATGTATGTATACTAATGGAGTTATAAGTTTAATGGATGTGCAATCAATGTAATTACATACAATTTATGTATAAACATGGATGTTAATGCGTTATGCAATTAATGCATGTATGCATGTTAATGGAATCATGAGTTTTTTGTGATTTTAATTTGTGAACATGAATACTTTTATCCCTTTAGGGTAGCCCCCTAAAGGGGGAGGCTGCGTACAACCAACTCTCCCCCTTGTGTATGCGGGAGCCCTTGTGGCACTGGGACCGTTGTTGTTATTGTTATTGTTGTTGTTGTTGTTGAACATGAATGCTTTTTGATTGCTCGATAAAAGCGAAAGTGGTATGAATTTGAGTGGAATGAAATTAGTGGATCATGAAACATATAATTATACATTTTATGTTGATGTGATGATATTATGTCTTGTGAATTAAATGCTCAAATTGAGTGTAATTTTTACATGAAATGTAAGTTTCTCATGTGATTTTATATCCATGTGCCATGATACTGTTAGTCATCAAAGTGGCAAATCTCAGGAGTATAGGAATATAAAATTATGATGATTCATACTTTACCCATAAGGTTTGATGCATATAAATGACATGATGATTCATATGATTTAATTATGTGTAGAGTAGAGTTCTTGAATGTAAATATGGATGAGTTTGCAAAAGTGATTTTGAATCTTTCTTTGATATTGATGAAATGATGATACATTATGATAATATGAAGTATAATATATATAGATGAAATAGTTTTTTCCTAGATCGAATTTCGATGGAAAATAACATGTCATTGTCATATGACGAAAATCATGTTATGAGGAAAGAAATCCCTAAAAAGGCTCTAGAACTTAGAAGAAGTAAAAGAACAAGAAAAGAGAAATCTTTCGGCCCAGATTTTTATACATAAATTGCTAGTGGAACGAACTAGAGACAATATGGATGGTCAAGTTCCATATTATAGAATATGATTCTATGACAAGGCTATGAAGTCCTATGATATCGCTTTTGGAAAGAGACAATAAATGAATCAGATAAATGCATATATAACAAGTATAATAATGATGTATGTTTGTATGTTGAATACATGTTTCTAGTTGGTATGATATTTAGTACCAAATGAAGGCACTCTAGTAAAACAATTAAAGCATGAAAAGGCCTAATAGAGCCTTTGTTGTTGGAAAGGTAAATATATATGCTTAGCAATTTAATTAAAGTTTATTGGCATATAGTATATAAGGTGCTGAAATAACCATAGATTATAGTATTACATTTAATGGTTATTCTTCTATTGTAGAAGGACACTCAGATACCAGTTGTATCTTCAATAAGAAGGACTATGCTTCTACAAGCGAGTGAGTATTACTATATGGTGGGGGTGTCTCTTGGGATTTTAAGAAATAAACATTTATTATCAATTCCACTATGATTATAGAATTTCTTGCTTTGGCTTTTGCTAATAAAGAAGCAGAATAATTAAAGGAGTTTTTTTTTTTTTTTTTTTTGTGTCTAAGCCAATATCATGTATTATATCCATTATGATAGTGAGATTATGCTTTAAAATGATTAAGAGTGGGGTGTACAATGGAAAGTTAGGACACACTAGTGTGAGACATAGTTATGTGAAACAACCCATAAAAAGATTGAGTAATTTCTGTGGACTTTGTAAATGCAAGCCGGAATCTTGCGGATCTCTTAATGACAAGCTTCGCTAGAGGCTTGGTAATAAATAAGAGTAAAGGGATGGGTTAAATCCGTCAATTTTAATCACCCATGATGGACTCTCAACCCAACACTTGATACAATGCTAGGTCTTGCGTTCAATGAGAAAGTTCCATTATCCATGTGATTGCAAGCATTAAAAGTAAAATTTCATCCCAGGTGCAGTGCTTGGTAACTTGTGACAAAGGGAAAAGAAGTTGATCGCATGCTCTTAATGGACATGAAGAAATTATTGAATGTCAAGTTGCAGGGATAAGATCAATGGGGTCTACCTATGTAAGTGCGAAGTTTGGTTGCTTCAAGTAGTGTTTTAATGACATAGGTTTAACTCTATTACACTCATAAGGTATGGTACACAAGGCCTAAAATGTGTCAATTGAAGATGTGGTGTGTTGGAGGGAGTAAGTCTTGTCTGCGGAGACATGTATGGTTAGTCACATGGACTCTTATGTTACGAAGCATAGTATACCATTTCGCTGCGATTAACTGTGACATGTCTTCACTAAGTGAAGGTTCAATGAGAAGATACTCTCATTAAAGCATAAAGACTTCCTTTTATTCCAAGATGGTATATAATTTGTAAGAGAATGTATGTATTTTGAAATTTGGGGGGGGGGGGGGGGGGGGGGGGGGGGGGAGGAGAGATGGGGGATTGTTGGTGTATTTTCAAAATAAACAAAAGATAACTTGGTGTCTTTTGGGTAAAGAGGTGTGTCACTTCATAAAGGGATGTGTCTCTTTATGAAAAGATACTTGAAAACTATAAATACGCCCTCCTTTCTTATGATTATATCATGGAAATACATGACTTGAAAACTCAATTCTCTAATTCTTTAAGTCTCGGTCATTATTCATCTCAACACTTTTACTCTCACTTCGTTTTGGGTTTTATTGTATCTCTAAGAATATTTTAGTATCTATGAAAGTCTTAAGGAAAGTAGTTTGCTACACGCCTTGAAGTCAGTGGCTGATTTAGATACATGTATTACGAATTTTCCTAACAGAATCCACTGCTCTAAGTCATTTATGCCCCCATAAAGGTACAATGGGATGAACAACGCTCTGACCCCCAAGGTTAACACAGCACCCACCTCAACAGTGTAATCCGGCGAGATAGGTTGGAGTACGCCCCAACTTGCTCAGTAACGGAGGAAAGAATATTTTGAGAGAGAAGGAATGTCATGAAGAAGAAGAAGTAATCTCAGTAAACATCATGTTTTTTGTGATCTAAATAAAACCCTAAGGGACGGTATTTATACAGAAAATTCCATGTTTATTAAGGAAAATATCATGGCAAAGAATCTGCCTCAAATAAAAAAATGACAGCTATGGGAGCCTAAAAATCTGATCAGGTATGGAAAAAATAGGTGAGGAAAGAGCGAGAAAAGACGTGGTGAAAATGTGTACTCGAGCTCGAGCTTGTAGCCTCGAGCCTCAAGAGAGGTCATATAGCAGTACCTTGAGGCAACACCCTCGAGATTCACTTAGGATAGACAACACAAGCTTGAGCAAAAGGCCTCAAGCACTACCCAACACAAGGATTCAACTTAAGTTGGTTTATAAACAAATACAAAGGTCGTAAAAATAAAATTCTAGGTTAGAAAAAGTCCATACAACACCACAGGGTGACACGTCGGCCATCTTGACGAGGCAGGGAGGGAAAGTGCAAGGGGGTGGTTCACAAAACCCACTCGAGCCCCCCCCAATACTTTACCAAGTATAATAACAAAAGGATATATAAACTAGATTTTTGTCCTCTAGATTTTCTATGTGGGATAGAGGGTTTTTTACATAACTCTAAAATTGAAGCACACTACACCCAAATTCCAACAATCTCCCACATGGTTTAATTTTGAGAAAGGAAGGAAAGAAAGAATGTTACTGAGCAGTGAGACCCACACTTAACAATATTATTGTCTATTGGGCTTGAAATAATACCCAATGACTAAGCATTTCCCACAACCACCTATTGTGAACAAGGTCTTGAACCATGAGCAGTTATTGTGAGGAGCATACCTAGTGGTTCTCGAGGCTGAAACACTCTCCGCGATTAGAAAATATGAGGTCCCTCAAAAATAATCTGAAACCTTGTATCAGAACTGCTCTAGAGAATAAGCCCATACTCTCGATAGAAGGACTTTCTACCCTTAAAGTCTAGTAGGTGAGTCCATCAGGTGCACTACCCCCACACCACCACAAAAGGCTATGGATATCATCAAGAGCCTGAGGCTCAACCTCACATTATGGCAGTAGCGGTGTGTCCAACAGTTATGCTTCCCCACACCACTAAAATGGGCTATGGAAGACATTAAGAGCATTAAGCTCAACTTCTATCATGGTAGATTCAACAGATCCTAGAGCCACTCATACAACAAACATGTGACGGGTTCGAGTGGCTATCACAAATTTCCTGGTCTCTAACTTCGTTTGACCCACTGAACATCAAGAGGAACTCCCAAGACGGGTATCCGCTAGGATTAGGAGACACATAGGGGCTTTAGACGCATTCCCTCTTCTTTTTCATTTATCAATTTCCTTGCAAGGCCTTTTGTAGGAGGATCTACCAGATTTTTCTCACTCCTCACAAATTTGAGTTTGATCGCATTACTCATGATCAAATTTCTCATGACACCATGCCTAAGGCGAATGTACCTCTACTAGCCATTATAAACCTCACTTTGAGCAACCCTAATGACTGCTCATGAGTCACAGTGCAACGACACTGAAGGCACGAGTTTTCCCACCATAGAATGTCTCGCAGGATACTCCTCAGCCATTCAACTTCCAAACCTGCTATCTCTAGAGCAATAAATTCCGACTCCATGGTCAACTTAGCATACAGGTTTGTTTAGATGATTTCCACAAGATAGCATAATTAGCAAGCATGAATTCATAACCACTAGTATGATGAATTTCATCACAATCAAACACCCAATTAGCATTACAATATCCCTCTAATATAGCAGGGAATTTCTTATAATGTAAACCCCAATTCATTGTACCTTTAAAATGCCTTAACAGCCTTTTCAACGCACTCCAATGGTCATCACTAGGGTTATAGGTGTAACGACTAAGTCTACTAACGGTATAAGCAATATCAAGACGAGTGTAGTTCATCAAGAACATTACACTACCAAGTATTATAGCATGTTCAGCCTATGATACACTATCTCCTGTGTTTCTCATCAAATGAACACTAGGGTCATATGAAGTTGTAGCAGTGTGTCATTAAAGTAACCAAATTTCCTCAAGATTTTCTCCATGTAATGGGATTGACTCAATGCCAAACCCTCAGGTGTTTTAGTAATTTTAACCCCAAAGTACCACATTGGCCTCACCTAGGTCTTGCATATTAAAACATGTACTCGAGAAAGACCTAGGCTGTGTTTGGTTAAGCTTTTTAATAGCTTAAAGTTGTGAAAAAGATCTATTTGACTATAAGGCTTGCATTTGGTTAACAGAAAAGATCTTTTTACATCTTTTCACATCTTAAATGGAAGGATAAAAAAGTTGTTTTATAACTAAGCAGAAAAAGATGCACCAATAGGATCTTTTTGACCGCTTATTTTAAAAGTTTGTTTTGAAAAGACTATATTAACATTGAACTTTCATCACCATGACCTACTTCTACTTTTTATCAGCATCTCCACCTACCATCCCCATTTTTATGCCCATGGGTCGCTATATTCACTACTCTCCACTATCATGACTAACTATTATCATGATTCTTTCTTACCTACTATTATTAATTGATTTATATTATTAAGTTATTCTTGTGAATATAATAGATAAGTTTCTTTTTTAAACTTGTATTCAGACACTTTATTATGTAAAAAATATCTTTCTGTATTGCACAATCAAACACTTCACTGTAAAATGATACAAATCTTAAATAAACAGATATTATTGAAATAGATAAGTTGAACCAAACGTACCCTCAATATCATTCACAACATTCACACTCGTTCCAAAAATAAGCACGTCATCAACATATAAGCATATAATCATACAGTCATTATCAACATGCTATGAATACACACATGCATCACCATTGTTTACACCAAGACCATGCGTGACCAGGGTACAATCAAATTTTTGATGCCATTGTTTAGAAGCTTGTTTAAGTCCATACAAAGACTTTACAAGTTTACATACTTTATGCTATATACCAAAAACCTAAACCCCTCGGATTTTTCCATATACATTTCTTCCTCAAGGTCACCATTCAAAAATTTGGTTTTAACGTCCATTTGGTGTACTATAAGGTTATGTACAGACGCTAGGCTAACAGGGCTCTCACAGTGGGAATCTTAGTTATGGGTGAGTAAGTATCAAAGAAGTATATTCCTTGTTTTTGGGTATACCTTTGGCCACTAGCTTAGCCTTGAACTTCTCTATGGATCCATCAGTCCTTAGTTTCATTCTAAACACCCACTTACATCCTATAGGTCTGAATCCTCTAGGAAGGTCCACTGACCGCCAAGTGTTATTACTCATTATAGAGTCTAACTCATGACTTATGGCCTGTCTCCAAAAAGGAGCATCTATGGTTCTCATGGCTTTATCATAAGTTTTGAGATCTTCTTCTAGCATGAATGCACTCACAACATGTTCATCAAGTTCATGATGTTTAGACAAGAAAGCAGTAATGAAGTCTGGTCTTAAACTAGTCTCAGTTCGAGCCCTTTTACTTCTTCTAAGTTCCTGAACCTTGGGTTCACAGGGCTCATGACTAGATGATGATGCAGATGCAACAAGAACGTAATCAGGTAGTGAAGCATGCATAGATTCTTTCATGGGAAACTTATTCCTGAAGAATTTAGCATCTCGAGATTCCATTATTTTACCAAGTGAGGGCTCGAGTCATTCAAAAGCATGAATCTATATATAGCACTTTTCATGGCATAACCAATAAAGATAGCATCTACAATTTTAGGACCAATTTTGCTTCTTTTAAACTCAAGAATCCATACTTTAGTTAGGAAACACCCCCCCCCCCCCCCCCCCCCCCACACTTTCAGGTATTTCAAGTTAGGCATGTAACCCTTCCATAATTCATGCGGGTTCTAACTAACTTTTTATGTGGAACCCTATTTAGTACATGATAAGCAGACAACATGGCTTCCTCCACAAGCTTGATGGTAGGCCTGAACTAATAAGCATGGCATTCATCATCTCTTTGAGGGTTCTATTTTTCCTTTTAGCTATTCCATTTTGTTGAGGCATATAAGGGACTTAGACCTCATGAATTATGCCAAGTTTTCACAATGTTTCTTGCGGAAGGTAGTATCATACTCACCTCCTCTATCAGACCTAATCCTCTTGATTCTATGGGCCAATTGGTTTTCAACCTCAGCTTTTTATTTAAGAAACATTTCTTCAGCCTCGTCTTTTGTACTTAGGAGATACACCTTAGTGATCTAAAGTGGCCATCTACCAAAGTGATTATCTTTTTCCACCTCTACTCATGGTGCCCTTAAAGTCACCTATGTCAGAATGCACTAGCTCCAGTAGGCTCGAAGTCCTTTCAACGGATTTCTTAAATAATTTCTTTAGATGTTTGTTGATTTGTTAAATAATTTCTTTGGATGTTTGGCCTTGACACATATTTCACATTTATCAAGTTTGGTTAAATCACAATTAAGGATCAAACTCATTTGTTTAAGTTCTTAAACAAACTAAAATTTACATGTCCAAACCTAGCATGCCACAAATCCAAATCCTCAACAATATAAGCAGAAATAGATGCGTTCTCATTCATCCCATCAAGTACAAAGAGACCACCATTATAGAATCTTTTCCCAATGAATTTGATATTTTTAGTTAGAATTAACTTATTAGACTCAAAGGTTAATTTAAAGCCTGCTTCGTTCAACAACGCACCCAAGACTATATTCTTACGTGCATCAAGAACATGCAACACATTCAGCAAACATAGAATTTTTCTAGAGTTGAATTTAAGGAGGACCTTTCCCTTGCCCAAGATAGGGATCGAACTGGAATTGCCCATGTACACCTTCTCCCCATCAATGGCTTTCTCATATTCATGGAACAGATGGGCCTCGTGGCATAGTCTCTATAACCCACTTGATCATGTTCCCAACCATATTCACATCGGAGATCATGACAACAAATACGCCTCCTTCCTCGGTGATATCAGCCTGGGACCTGTGGTCTATGTGCTTTCCAGGTCCGAATCCCTTCCTGCAGTGCCTTGAGGTGTGGCCACTCTTGCCACAGGTGTAGCACATTCTTTTGCTCCTCTTTTGGCCATCATTAGCATTATTCATTGGCCTCTTTCCTTGAGATTGGCCTTGCTTGCTATTAGAGCCTTTCTCTAGAACATTAGACTTGCCCTTATTCCAAGGCTTTTTGAACTTGCCTTTCTTTCGTGCGTTTCTCGATTCCACAAGGTTAGCCGCCAAGGAGAAGAGCTTAGAGGACTTCCCTTGGCTTTTTTTGTGGTTCTAATCTTCCAAATTAATATGGGACATCAGTTTCTATAAAGTCATGTCCTTTTTGTGTTTTAAAGATGCTTGTAATTTTTCATAGAAGGAGGAAGCTTTTTAATAAGCACTTAGCGTGAAATGTTTCACAAAACTTCACGTCCTCATTCTAAATATTAGTGCATAAAGTTTCGTACTCATAGATTTGGTCAAGAATAGGTTTTTTATTAACCATGGTAAAAGCTAACCACTTACTGCATACATATTTTTTAGCCGCGCTATCATCAGATCCATATTCGTTTAACAATGCTTCCCATATCTCTTTAGTGATTTTCACATTACCATAAATTTGGTAAAGAGGCGCTGTCATATAATGTAGAAACATTCCCCCACAAGTACGGTTATCTTTCTCGAAAATCTTTATTGGACATTGGTGAGGCTCTATCATTAAACAAAGAATAATAAACCTCTATTTGGCCTAGGAAGAACTCTATCTTATCAGCCTACATCTTGTAGTTATTCCCATACAAGGGCTCAATTTTAGACATATTAGGAATGATAAAGCTCGCATGAGTCATATTATGATTTCTCATTATAATAAATGACTTAGATTGTTGGTGATATAGGTGAATGAGAGACCAAAATATAACTCTTTCATTACAATTGATTTTGAGATTACAAGAAAGATGAAAGAAAAGACCTTGAGCAGAATTATTACAAAAGGAAGAATTAACAGAAGAAATTGCCACGATGTGGAGAATACACCGCCCTAAGTCGTCTATTTCCCCGTAAAGGTATAATGGGATGAACGGCACTCTGACCGGGGTTAACACTGCATCTTAGTAGTGTACTCGGGGGAGAGGGGTTGGAGTACGCCCCAACTTGCTCAGTGACGAAGGAGAGAATATTTTGAGAGAGAAGGAATGTCAGGAAGAAGAAGAAGAAGAAATAATCTTAGTAAATATCGTATTTTTTGTGATCTGCATAAACCCTAAGGGACAATATTCATAGAGCAAATTCTTTGTTCATTAAGGAAACTATCACGGTAAAGAATCCTCCTCAAATAAGGAAAATGACGGACATGGGAGCCTAAAAATCCATCAGTTAAAAAAATTAGGTAAGGAAAGAGCGGGAAAAACGTGGTCAAAACGGGTGCTCGAGCTTGAGCTTGTAGCCTCGAGCCTCAAGATTGGTCATATAGCAGTACCTCGAGCCAACACTCTCGAGGTCCACTTAGGATAGACAACATAAGTTCGAGCCAAAGACCTTGAGCACTACCCAACACAAGGACTCAACTTGAGTTGGTTTTTAAACAAATATAAAGGTCATAAAAATAAATGTCTGGGTTAGAAAAAAGTCCTCATCACACCACACCGTGATGTGTTGATCGTCTTGAGGAGGCGGGGTGGGCACGCACGCGTTTGTGTGGTTCACAAAACACACTTTACCAAGTGTAATAATAAGGGGATACATAAACTGGACAGTTCTCTAGATTTTCTATGTGGGATAGAGGTTTTTTCATAATACTCCAAAATTGCAGCATACTATCCCCAAATTCTAACAGCTCTTCCTAAGAATTATGTTTCTAGTAAAAGATGTTGTAAATTTACTAGTTCAGGCAAGTACAATGTTAAATCTGGCACATGGTTGGCTCATAATCTGGATTGGTCTGAGAGAAATTTGCGAGAATTTTTTTTAAGGTCTTCCTTTGGCAAGCCTTGATTGACAATCTTGCTACTGGTGATCAGGTTAAAAGGCGTAGTTTCAACTTTGGCTCTCATTGGGCTTGATGCAATTTTGACCATGAATAATCTGATCTAGTTTGGAGAAGTGCCAAGAATAAGAATTGGCTAGGGATGCTTCTGGAGCGACGGGATTTTGTAAGTGAGATTCGAAAATACAGGGCTATATGAGAGGTAGGAAGGGGCAGAATGCGCTTATTCAGTTCATTATTTTATGTTGGCAAATTTGAAAAGAGAAAAATAATGTTTTGTCTCGGGTTAAATGGTCCAATTATCTTAAGCCTATCATTCTTGCGAAGCTGATGCTCATGGACTATTCCTATCCTCCTATATTGGGTAGATAAATAGATGGTAAAGATGATGAGGTTAAGAAGGATAATAGATGGATATTTTGTGGGCCCCTCCTCTTGAGGACTGGATTAAAGCAAATCTTGATGGGTCAAAATGTAGTGATTCGGAGCTCTTGTACTTGTCTCCACCCCAATTCCTAGCTCTAAAGTGTACGAGGTAAGGTGTCTATAAGCTTTCCTCCCATCACCCCAACTACCATTTGGGCCAGGCCCACATCTTTTTATTTTCTACAAATGATTAATTACTAAAGACTACAAAGAATATAATTAAAGTCTCATTAATTAGAGCATAAGTTGAATTCATGTATTAATTGCAAACCAAAGACAGATTCACCAAAAGCATCAACCCTCATCCAGAGTTGAATGATCGAGGTCAAACATGTGCAATTCAGAATTTAGGCTTGCTATCCAAGTCGAAGCGAGTCCCTCTTTGCATGTTTGTTTGATTTTGTATTTACGGTGATCACACATATACTAAAAGTGAACAAAAGGAGCAAACAACTACGGGTATGTAGTAATTCGTTTTGGGCTCGCCAACACTTCTAGTGGACTCAATATTTCGAGCATATTTATGGAAATTCATCCCGGTGTTTTTTGATGATATTTTGGAGTACAACCCAACTTGGACCTCCCACCTACGACATGTTTTCTGAATTCTTGCAAATAATGTGTTGTTTACAAAGCAAAGTAAGTGTACATTTGATTTGACCAAGGTAGAGTATCTCGAACACATTATAAGTGAGGGCCATATTGCTACATACCCGAATAAAATCTGTGTTGTCCAAAATTGGATCGCACCCAATAATTTGAAATAGTTATGGGGAATTTGGGGCTGACAAGTTATTATGGAAGATTTGTCTAAGATTAGACTACGAAAAAATTGCTAAACCACTCACAAGCTATTTAATGAAAAATAGAATTGAATGGAATCCACACATTGCTGAAGCTTTCCACAAGGACAAAGTGGCATTAATAAAAACCTTAGTCTTAGCTTTTCTCGGGTTGAACATAGCCATTGTGGTTAAGATTCATCACTTTATACCTATTAGTCTTTGTAATGTTATTTATAAGAATATAGCCAAGGTTTTAGCTAATCAGCTCCAACCTTTATTATCTTATTTCGTTCATCTTACCCAAGGAGCCATTTTTCCGGGTTCATTGATCCATGACAATATCCTTATAGCTCATGAAATTATGACAGCACCCTAGCAAAAGCAAGGTAAGAAGGGATGGGTGGCTTTAAAGCTGGATATAGAAAAACATACGATAGAATCGAGTGGGATTTTCTTAGAAGGTTCTTATGAAGTTGGGCTATTGTTTGAAGTGGGTCAATTGGATTGTAAGTTGCATCTTCTCTGTCTTTTACTTGTTGATCATTGATCAACCTACTCAATGGATCAAGCCCTCTAGAGGTTTACGGCAGGGGCATCCCCTATCTCCATACCCGTTTATTCTTTGTATCGAGGTATTAGCAAGGCGACTCCAATATAGAATAGACGTGAGAGATCAATGTCTAGGAGTTCATATCTCTTGCACTACTCCAGTCATTCCATGCCTCCTTTTTAGAGAAGATAGCCTTATGTTTTATCAAGCATTTATAGAAGCATGTGATAACCTCAAGTCGTTGGACCATTGCAGTTTCCAATTAGGCCAACTGGTGAATGATCATAAGTCCTCTATTGTCTTTTCTAAAAATGTGTCAACTTTGTTGAGGAATCAGATTAGTAGAATTTTTAATATCAATATGTCAAATGGATTTGATTAATACCTTGGTTGTCCTTTGATCGGTGGTAGACCAATGAGGCATTTAGGGGTATTCAAGATAAAATCCTACAAATAGTAACTCCTTGGAAAGCCAATATCCTGTCTAATGTAGGTAGAATGACCTTGATTCAATCCAATTTAAAGTCTATCCTAGTTCACACGATACAGTGCATTAAAATTCCAAACTCTATTAATTTATTCACGGATAAAATATGCAAGGACTTCTTCTGGAAGCATGGAACTCTTGATAAAGGCATGCCCATGATTTCTTGGGACAAAATTTGTCTGCCTAAAGGGGCAGCTGGCCTTAGGTTTAAGTGTATGTCTGCAGCAAACAATGCTCTATTTTGCAAACTTGGGTAGAAAGTAACTCGTAACTCGAATAATCTTTGGACTCAATTAGTGAGAACAAAATACCTTTGTCATGAATGATTTTCTTTTTGCCTATGTGACCAAACCTAAGGATTCTTGGGCTTGAAAAATATTGTGGCCTATCGTGATCTTATCCGAAAAGGGATTCAATGGCTAGTTGGTGATAGCAGTAATATCTCCTAGTAGTATGATGCTTCATTGGTTGAGCTAATAGTTGATGATCATTACCATAAGGATCCTAACTTAAGGTTTTGAAGTTTATAGATGAAGGCAAAAGGAAGGTGGATGAGTTGAAAAGGTTTATTCTTGAAAGGCTTCTGCCTTTGATTTTGGGTGTCCTTGATTCCTTATAAACATAGATTTGATAGCTTTCATTAGGGTTCTACAGGAAACGGAGAATTCTTAGTTAAGTTTGTTAGTTGGTTAGCTCAGGGTGTTACCTAGGAAGAAAGGAATAATTGGGCCTTCAGAAGGATTTGGATAGAGGTGGTAAATTCAACCCGACCAGAAAAACTGACCTAAAAAACCTATAAACCGACCCGATATAAACTTAAAATATATCGTAAACAATTGAACCCGAAACTGAAATGACCTGACCCTTTCTTTGCCTAACCTGAAAATAACCCGATACCAATTTGACCTGACCCGACTCACCATTGATCTGAGCCAACCCGACTCAGACTAACCTAAAACCGAACCCAACTTGTCCTGAAAGCTAAATTTACTCAAGGTCTTTAAATTCAATGAGAATTATTAGTTGTTAGAAGTACAATTGAACTTCATAACACATTATTGAGCACCTATATAAATAATATAATAACTGGTTCATACCATCAAGGCACTAAATAGTAGGATTATAAAGACCTGAAACCTATACAATTTGACCCAAGATTGACCCGAACCAAAGACCACTCAAAATTAGAGTGACCGAACCCGAAATAACTTGACCCAAACCCAACCTAACTTGAGTATAGGTAAAACCTGAAAGTGACCCGAGCCTAAATGGGTCAACCTGAGCCCAACCCAACCCGAGTTTATTATAAACCCGAAATGACCCAAACCCTAATGAGTTCATCTGAACCCGACCCAAATGACCCGATTGCCACGTCTAGATTTGGATGCTTAATGTAGCTCCCAAATAAAGATTTTTTTGTGGCAGTAAAATCATAACTCTCTCCCAGCTAGAAATATTCTAGTGTCAGGAGGATTGCGGTCACCTAATACTTGTCCTTGTTGCAATATAAGTGTGGAGAATGTTGACCATGTATTTCTCCAGTACAATTTTGCAAAGCAAAGATAGGAGCTTTTGTTAGGTCATGGAAGAACTAGGACTAAAACTCTACAGGAAGGGATTCTTAAGTGGCTCCAAGAACTCAGGTGAGTTAGTGGTCAAGATAATTTCAAAAGATTGGAGGAAGTTGCCACGACTCTTTGGATATTATGAAGGACTAGAAATATTTCTTTTTTTAAAGAAAACTTTCCTGTGATGATCATGTGAAACTTAAATAGACCGAAATTTTGTTGAATGGATTATAAGGAATAGTGGGCAGCTCGTTGTTAACAACTAGGCAAGGGTCAGGATGAAAATGAAAGACAAAAATAGATCAAGTGGATATCTCCGATGACGAATTGGGTTAAAGTTAATTTTTCCGGTTTAAAAAGAAACGATGCATCTTCAAATGGTTTTGTTGTTCAAAATTGCTATATTAGAACCCTTGATTTTGACTATGGTAGCATTGGTAACACTGCCATCATTTTGACGGAGGCTTGGGTTGCTAGAGAAGGGGTTCGAAGATGTCTTAACCTTAGTTTTCACTGTCATCATATTGAGGGAGATAATTTTGTTCTAGTTTGAATAATAAGACGCAAATTTCTATATCCTTTGCAAATTGGAATTGTTATTGAAGATATTTGGGATATGTTATTGCAACTTGTGGAGTATCGTGATTCTCATGTGTTTCATAAAAGGTAATAGGGTCGCGGATAGAATGGTAGCGTCAGGCTCTTCCCCACAAGACCAGTATAACGATGTTTACATGCAATTTTACTGAGGTTCATATCACGATTCGCTAGATCTTACTAACTTTATTTAATAGTTCTAGTGTTTTTCTTACCTTACTAAAAAGTATTCTTTTTAAATAGGGAGTATTGCAAGAAAAGAAGGTTATGATTAAAATGAAATGAAAAAACTCTCCTTCTCCCTTGGCTATTTAGTTTCTTTCCCCTTCCCTTGTCTCTTTTCCTCCTCCTCTCCTTTTAACCCTAATTTCTAGACCCTTCTCTTCTAATTTCTTTCCTTACCTCCGATAATTTCTACTATACAACTATCAAAAAATTTGATCTGCATCATTTGATATCAGAGCGGTGGTCCTCAACATCATCAATGGAGGTCACAATAGATTCCTTGAGATTAGTAGAAATACAATTAACGATTGAGAAAATATGGAAGAAAGTAGAGAAGGTTTGTGCTTATTGGAAGAAAGGGTAGGAAGAGTGAAAATTTAAGCGGAAAAACCTCCCAATTTACCTCTATCGGCATCACCACCATCGCCGATGGCGTTGCCACCACCGTTGCGGCCTTTGTAATCACTGCTGTCGCCACCTCTATCACAATCACCAACAGCATCGCAACCATCATGACCGCCACTAATGTCGACACTGCTACAACCACCGCCATCATCAACATTATGGACACCTATGCCCTTGTTGCCTCTAGATCTGACATCACCACGGTCACCTCTGCGCCTCTATCAGGAGCATATTTCAAAACATTTCCCTAGATTGGCTTGAGCAAGTGCAGTTTTTAAAATTATTAATTTTAAATCTAAAGCCCTGAACTAATTAAACCATTTAATTAGATCCAGATCTTACTCTAATAGGTTCACAATATGACAAATGAAAAATATCGAATAAAATAAGTATAAAAATAGTATATAGAATAAATGAAATAAAAAAAAAATCAAATATTTAATACTTAATTTAGACATACATGAAGTGTGAATCCCATCTCTGACTTGAAAATATGAAATTAGAAGAAGAATTCTCGAAACCTCAAGGTCTTCTTCGCAATGACCTCTTCTAACACTTGGAGTGTGGGCTCCCAGAAATATTTAACTTGGGAAAACTTTCAAAACAAAACTTTTTTATTCAATCTTTTCGAAAAATAATTTTTCATAGAATTTATGTTAACCAATAATTTAGAAAACCCCTAAAAATAATTTTACGGTTTTTGTCATGAGAGAAAACCATGTTCCAAAACTTTAGACTTAACTTACTTTTTTTTTTTCACAGCTAAAGCACACATATATACTTAGGTAAATAAAATTGGTCCACGAGCAGTCAAGGCAACACGCACGGGTAGTGAATTCATAGGTCACGCCACATGTCACCATATGATTGGGCTTGGCTTGAAGAAACAAATCACCACACTAGCAACTCATCAGCAAACTTGTGCTTGCACGTGGCGCCTTATGAATGGCACATCCTCTATCATGTGGATACCTACCCCTCTGTGCGATTTCTCCTTTTTTGATTTTTTTTAAATTTTCACATGTATAAAATTCATTTCATGAATATTATTTATTTGGCATAAAAATTTATTCATCTCATAAATAAATAATTCATATCATTAACTTTTTTTAAAATATTTTCAAATAATGCTTAAGCCGAGGCTTGCAAATGGACCTCAGAAACAATTTAACTCTAACTCCAAATGGGACAAATCTGATTATCACCCCATGATAACAATTAATTATCATTTAGTAAAACTTAGATCCACTAAATAAGTTTTATTGCAGTCTAGAACTAAATATATTTACTCAAAAATTTTCCAAATAACATCTATTACGGCAATCAACCGCTCTATTTAGGACTGGCAAAATCTGACACGACACGGACATGACATGAAGATAGCAGGTTTGGGTCGGGGATTTTGAAGTCGGGTTGAATTTGTGTTGACCCGTTTAACCCGTTTAGGTAATTGGGTTGAATTTGAGTTTGACCCATGTAACTCATTTTGATACGATTGACCCGTTTTATATAGTTATGTTAGGTATTTAAGTAATACATTATTGTTATATATATGTATGTGTATATATATATATATATATACATATATATATATTTGAGGTAAGATAATTTCAATTATATTTAGTAATATTAATATGATAGTTCATTTTAATAGTTATAAATATAACAGGTATTTATTAGTATTATCAGCTACGAAATGCATTATTAACATGTTTGTATGTTGAAAAACTAACATTTAATGAAAAGTCACCGATATAATTAAATGGATAACCCGCGGGTTAACTACTTAATAATTGGGTTGGATAAGGGTTGAGAGTTCCTAACCCATTTAATAAACGGGTCGGGTTGACTTCATTCTTAAGACCCCTTGCATAGCATGAACATGAACACAACACGACACGATACGACACATTTGCCACCCCTACCTCTATCAGACATCCATGAGCAAAAGTAACTTTAACTACTATCGTAACTTTTCTCACATCTTTTGCCTTAGCTCCACACTCGCCATTCTCGAACAAGTCAATTACAGAAACAATTTTCGTATTAATTCCAAATGTTAAACATATAGAATACTTTGACCAAATATTCTAGAATCTATTCGTATGCTTGCGAATCAACTAAGAGGAAATCATTATCTCTTTAGAGACTATAGATTCCATGTAAAACAACTGTTCCCGCTACACTTCATGCTTTTTAGCCAATACACGTAAGATTTAAGTCAACGTACTTTAAATAATCCTTTTAGCATATCAAAGAAATGAACAATCCATGCTTGAGTTTAGACTGCTTCTTGGATTTAGAGTTATCGTCTTATAACATTAATTATTTATGATAGTAGTTAAGAAACAAATAATTTAGGTAGTCCTGCTCAATGTTCCAATCTTTTTGATAACACCAACATAATACTCTTGGATTCCTATCCGCATGATTAAGACAAGTCATTAAAAGTATCATATTATAGTCTTATCAGACAAGTTGTCCAAACTTATTACAAACTATGAACATACTTTGATAACATGTCACTTATTTGATTTAAGTCTTCTTGTGGCTCAATCTCAATGACCACTTAAATCAAATCCCGATATGTCATTTTGGACTATGTCCATCTCATGGAACGTTTTAGAGCACAATCACACACATTTTTGACTCGTAAAATATTATCAGACAATAAATAAATAAAATAATTATTTACTTAATATTTAAAACTAACAATTGGGTTTTTCAAGACACTAATTCCAACAACCTCCACCTTCGACCTCTAGTTGTCCTTCATCACCACCACTCACCGCGTCGCTGCCACCATATCTGTCGTCACCTCCTCCTCCTCGTCATCTTCTTATGTTGCCTACTTCTCCAAAACCGCCATTGCCACTACGAGGGCCTCTGACACCCCACAATTGCCACCTCCTCAGTCCTCGCCGCCATCAGGGTCCAAAAGGCTAGATCCCCAGCCACCGTCACCCTCTCCATCTCATCTCTTTCATATTTTGAAAATTTGGAGAAAGAAAACCCTGAAAAGCTAAATTATATTTTTACCCCTAAAATTTTGCTAAATGGCTCATTTTCTCCTTCTCTTATTGTTGAGCTGGTTAGAAAAGTCTTATTAATTTTTACTTTTTAGTTAGAGAGAAAATTATATTATCTTATCGTTTATTTATTTTTAATATTAGTATTTGATCCTTAAGGATGTTTTATTGAAAGAAAATGGCTCATAATTACCACGACATTTGAGATAAGGGTCTTTGGAAAGGAAAGTTTCGAGTTAAAATATAGAAATAGATAGAATAATCTAGTAAATTATTAGTATTCAAACATTCGTATATTTATATTTAAGTCCCTCTATTTCTTTATAAATAGGGAGTATTTGCAATGAAAGAATATTATTATTGAAATGAAAAAAAGAAAAAAAACTCTCGCACTCCCTTGGCTTTCTATCTCTCTTCCCGCTCTCCTATTTCTCTTCCTCCTCCTCTTTTAACTCTAATTTCTAGACTTATTTGTACTATCTTGATTAATTACATTTCAAAAAGATCCACCATATTTTATATGTGACTGATGACATTTTCTTAGGGTTATTTGCACGAAAGGCCTTTCACTCGAGCATTAAGAAATCGAGTCACCAACTTGATGCTAGTTTTACTCTACTGACTAAATTGATACAAAAGCAAATAGTATAAAGACTAAATTGACACAATTAAAAGTATAAGTATTGAATTGACACAATAAGTAAAGTATATGTATCTTTCATATGAATAACTCTTTTTATAATAATAAAAAACAATAGTCCTAAAAAGACAAACAAACACTTAAAAAGGAGGAGATGATATTTTTTGAATCCAAAAACCATTTTGATCAATGGCATATTAATATTAGACATGTCTTTTTCTTTAAAGGTAAAGATAACGTTAAGGAGCCTATCAACAGATAGGCAAACTTAGTGTATTCTCATTAATAATCCTATTGAATCTAGCCCTAGGGCTTCAAGAAAATCAACATTTGAGTGCTCATGAATTCCTCTGGCAGCCAACCTATCTGCAGCCCTATTGCTTTCATGACAAATATGAAAACCCTCGAATCTTGACATTTCTCCAAGAGATGCCAGATATCTTAAACAATCAGTCTAATCTGCTGAGGACAATTGAATTCACCACGAATGGCTTTGATCACCTTAAGGTTATCTCCTTCCACATGATTACAACTCAAGCCTTTTTGAATACAATGGCAAATCCCATCCCGGGCTGCAATAGTTTCAACCACTAGGACGGGAGCATTACCCATATTCCACCAATTATAGGCAATTAGATTTTCTATATTATCATGAATAACAAACCCACAAGCTGCCTCATTCCCTTTCCTGGCACCATCAAAATTCATTTTAATCCACCCTCACTCAGTGGTTAACCATATCGTCTCTGCCCTTCTCTTTCTTCTTTTCACATCTCACTTAATATTTGGCTTCTTATATCTACATGAGATCTCAATTTCCATTCAGTAGCTATAATATCTGCTAATGAGATCACTTTCTCAGAAGTAATCGACATACTTTGTTATTACAATATATAAACTATAATAAATAGATCTAATTTTGAATCTTATCATCTCCTACTCGTACCAAAGAGGGCACCAACACGCCGTCACCGGATCCCATTAGAACTCCAAAGTTAAGCGTGCTTGGGCGAGAGTAGTACCAGGATGGGTGACCTCCTGGGAAGTCCTCACCCTCAGGTTGGGGGCACTGGGAAACAACTCCTCTTCAAGTTAACACCCTGAAGGGGGAAGGCTGCGTACATTCCCCCCCCACCCCTCCCCCCCGACCCTGCGTAAGCGGGAGCCCTCGAGGCACTGGGTATGTTCTTATCATCTCCTACTCATCCCTTTTTTTTTTTGAACATTAAAAAGCCCGAAGGCCAAAGACTAACAACACTAATATCAGCGTTTACAATTTTACTAACACCAGGGGGACAAACCTCCACCAATCATGCTGACAAGAGGGAGAGCAATGAAATCTAGTCATAAAATGAGGCACCCTATTACAACTTCTAAAAGGTAAAAAACAAAAAAAAAAAAAAAACCTACTCAAAAGAGGAAATCATAGAGGGAACATCATCAACAATAGAGGAAACCATAGAGGTAACATCTCCATTTCGTCTTTTATTCTTCCATAAGACGTGTTTATACTCGAATTTTTTTTAAACACCAAAAACCACAGAAACGCATACAAACTCAACCCCTATCCACACTCCCCTCTCATCCCCCAACCCCCTCAAATGGCCCTCTCACTCTGCAGCCCCTTCCTCCAAACCCGCCCTTTAATCCAACCCACCCTTCACACCCACAAATCCATCTCCTCAACCCCACTTCGCTCCAGATGGACATGCCGCAAGAAAGACATACACCCAGAATTCCACGAGGACGCCAAGGTCTACTGCAATGGCGAGCTTGTCATGACCACCGGCGGCACCCAGAAGGAGTACAACGTCGATGTCTGGTCCGGTAACCACCCCTTTTACCTGGGCAATCGCTCCGCGGTGCTTGTTGATGCTGACCAGGTTGACAAGTTTAGGAAGAAGTTTGAGGGATTGTCTCAGATTATGGAGATTCCTGTGCTAAAGGGGGAGATTGTGTTGCCGCCCAAGCGCAAGGCTGCGGCTGGTAAAGGTGGGAAGAAGAAATAGGTGATGAAGGGTTTCTGTTCATGGTATGTTTTGCCGTAGTGTTGGGTTGTGTTGTCTTGATTGTTTATAGTGAAATTGGGTGTTCAATTTGGTGAATAGAATGTGTGTTTTAATATGGGTATATGATGATTTATGATTTGCAATTGAGCTGCTTGTTGCTATGAAATTTGAAATTAGTGTTAAATATTATTAGACCTTTAGACCCGACCTTTATAGTTGGAAGATACAAGGTCCACATATAAGTCCAAGTGGGGTTACATTCTAAAACTAATTGACAATAAGTGGAGTAATTGACTAGACTTATATGTTGGTCTTTTCACTCTCACAACTCCTATGTAGATTTACATTAGACCGACATGTGAATTTCTTTTAACAGTTTATGCGTAAGTGAATGTAGGAACTGGGTTGTGAGGGAGGATGTTGTTTTAGTGTTGGTACAAGAGCTTGGAGTGCTAATATTTTGGTCTTAGCTAATCCTAATTATATAGGACAAAAATGTTGAAAAGCTTCATGATTCTAGAAATTTGAAAGGGTAGCCTTTGTTTAGAATAGAAACAATTTTCATTTTCTAATTCTAATTTTCTTTTTTCATTTTCTATTTGCAAAACATGGTTAGGAGTGGAAAACCATTAAGACTCTATTTGACACATGGAATTGGAATTGGACTGTGGAATTCTAATTTGATGCAACTGGAATTAAAATTCTGATGGAATTGAAATTCCATTGTTTGGTTTATCAAAGGAATTGAAGATTGCAATTATAATTCCATAGTGATTCGAGTCATCACAGGTTTTTGGTCAATCGAGTTGGAGTATTTCGAGTTCAAAATTAGTTAAAATTGGATTTCGGTTGAAGCAATTCACAGTTCGTTCGAGTTATTACGATCGGAGCAATTCACTTTTAGTTCGCATTATTCGAGTTTCTAGTCAAATGGGGTCGAGTCTCGCGTCGGATCATTTGGTGTTCAAATTATCTTGGATTTGTAGTTAATTAGGTTAGATCTTCCTGGATTCAGGTTAGAATCGATCGGGTTTTAGTTGATTAAGGTCATTTCGAGTTTGAGCCATCTTAGTTTTGGGACAAACTGATTATATTATTTCAAATTTCGAGTCAGCTTAGCTTGAGTTCGAGATTGGTTGGGTCATTTTGGATTTCTGTCATATTATGTTTTGGGTCAATTTGGTTGGATCATTTGCACTTCGGCTCTGCTTGTTTACATCTTAATCAAGTCAAGTCGTTTTACTTTTTGGATTTATGTCATCTCGAATGTCAAGTCAATCGGATTGGGTTACTTAGGACTTTGAGTTAAGTTGATTCATGTCATTTTAAGTTTAAGTCATTCGAGGTGGTCCCCCCCTCCCAAAACAAAAAAAAAAAAGAATTGGATTAAATTTTAGATTGTGTCTAAATCTTTCGATTTTGAGTCATATTTGGGTTTGGGTTAATCAAGTGGGGTCATTTTTGGTTTAGGTCAATAGAGTTAATATGGAGTTGGAGTTCCTTATCCTTACCCTAAGGAATTGAAAAGTATCATTTTTAGTTAAAATCCAATTCCATACAATTTGGCAATGGAATTGTAGTTCCAACTGCAGCAGGTAAACCATACAACGTAAATGGAATTAGAGCCCCAATTCCAAGCTCCAAACATGACCTAATAGTTTTCCAATATAAAAGACTAAAACATGCTTTAAGATGATCTCGGTTTTTCGATTTTATAAAATTTGAAAATTAAGTAGTACCCATAAGTCAAAAACCTGATAATCTATTCCAAACCCAATTCGAACAATTAGGGTAACCGATTCGAATATGTTCAGTTTGCATGCATTCGGTCTGAACCCATAAGTCCAAAACCTGATAATCATCGAATATGTTCAGTTTGCATGCATTCGGTCCATGAAAGTTCAGATATCAATTGGCGCAAATTACATTTTAGGATTTCTTTGGGTTATAACTTTGAATATGGGACTCCTTCTAGTTATATAGACGGATTATACTATATTGATTTAAATGTCAAATAAATGTATGACTTACACAATTTAAAGTGCAATGGCCGGTTCGAGATATCTGATTAGAGAAAATTCATATATTAGTTCGGGTGTAAATACCATTTTTGGATATGCAATTTTAAAGTGCAAATCATGAATGCATAATAATTAATAGAACTCAAAAAAACAAAAAAGTGTAATTCAATGTTGAATTAAATACAAATATAGCCCATATATACAAACACAAGCTCCAAGAGTTTTCCAACTTCGACTTCAATCCTCATCTCTGTCTCTCTCTCTCTCTCTTTTATATGCATCTCTAGCTAATATACTGGTTTATCTGTTAAGTTTTGCGATCTCTTCTGGTGTAATTTGAGGGGAGTATCATGGATTTTGATGAATATGAGTATTTGGAGAAGACTGTTGAAAACCCAGATCTTGAGAAACCTGAGGCAGCTGGGGTTGAACTGGTAAAAGCAGGGAGAAGGACAGAAGCCAAAGTTCAAGGCATAGGAGTGAGGATGATGATATCATCAATCAAAGCGGTCAAAGTCTGGACATGATTCTCGTGATCATGACCGGCATAGAGAGAGAAGTTCATCTCAGCGTCGGTCACGATCCAGAGAAAGAGAAAGGAGCGACAGGGATGGGGACCGGCACAGAAGTAGCCGAGAACGCAAGGATAGGTATAGAGAAAGGGAGGAGAGAAATGGTAAGGATCGTGACCAAGAGAGGGAGAGGAGTAAGGATAGAGAGCGAGATCGTGATTGTGAAAGGATAAAGCGTGATCCTGAAAGAGACAGGGAGAGGGAGAAGGATAGAGAACATGAACGTGACCGTCGTAGTAGGAGCCGTTCAGAGAGGCATCGTGATGAAAGGGAGAAGTCGGGATAGAAAATATAGAGAAAGGGAAAAGGAAAGAGAGTTGAGAGAACGTGATAGAGATACAACAACAACAACGACAACAACAAACCCAGTGCCTGCAAGGGCTCCCGCAAAAGCAGGGTTTTTTTTTTGGGGGGGGGGGGGGGGTAGATGTATGTTACAAACCGAGAATACGAGACTCAAATTTTAAATGGGCAAATAAGGCGGGAAAGCTGTTGGCGGCAAAAGATGTTGAATTTTGTTATGCTGGTACTGCTGCATGCTACACTGCTGCTGTGCTGCTGTTAGTTGATATTTTTAGGCGCCAAAATAATTCACTCAAATACTACTTATTTAAGATACATTCTAGATTGTCCTAAAGTTGGTTAGATACATTGCATTTACTTGTTAGCTTGTTATAAATAAGTGAAAATTGCTGTAATGTTGGGCATTCAATCAAAATATCTAAAATTTGTCTCAAGTTGAGATCAATATTCTCTCTCTCATCTGACTCTTTCTATTTCTCATCTCCTTTCCCTTCATATCTCATCTTAACTCTAAAATCTCTATTTCTCATCTCAATTTCAATTCTTCCTCATCTCATATTCTCAATCTATCCGCATTTTATATTAGTTTACGTTCGTGGTTCAAGCCCGAGCGTAACAATGTACCCAGGCTTCCCCCTTCAGGGGGCTACCCTGAAGAGAGGCTGTTTCCGAGGACCCCCAACCTGAGAGGCTGGTCCGCAGCATAGAGCATGTGACATGGCAGAAAGAGAGCAACAAAGCATGTGTAGGCCAAACACACTGCGAGCAAGACAACATACACAAAGCACACAAGACGCAAGACACAAAGCAAGCCACATCAAGCAGGTATCTATATAACTACAACAAAGAACGTGATAGAGATAGCAGGTATCTATATTTCAATTGCGAATGTGGTATTTAACTAGGCATTTCCAATAGTACTTATTTGTCCTGGGAAAATCATTTGAATTTAATGGTGAACCATCCAAAACTTGACTTGGTCCTGTATTGGCTTGACACTCTACAACTTATGGAAGCAAATTTAAGAGGGCTCGTGCCCAAGTTGCTGTATAGTTTGATATTTGATGTTATGCAATTTTTCATCTCCTTTCTAGTCCATACTGAAACTCATTGTTATGAGTAGTGGGGCCAGTTGAACTTTCTCGATTGCATTCACTTAATTCATATCCTGTTGATTTTTTTGGGGAAGAACTTCTCTGGATGACGCTGCACTGTGGACATTACCTGGAATGCTGACTCTGAACTCAGCAGTTTGGTGTTACTAGCGTGAATTAGCTTGATAGCAGTCGAGAATTTGAAGGAATCAAACTGGTATTTGGGAATGTGAAGCAATTGATGCTGTTACTCCTTTGGTATGGATGAATTTTTGTGGTTTTAGTTGTTGGAATGGAGTGCTATTTGTGCCCTCTTGCATTTGGTATTGAGTTTGCCCGATATGTCTCAGATCACCAAGGAGCATAAGATTGGATTTTTCCTTGACATTCAACTCAAAAGAGGTTGAAAGTTTTTTGTTTTTCTGTGTTTGCCTGCACAATTAGAGACATTGTGTTCTGCAAGGGTCATGACTATTTCCGGCAATAATGGAGTTCAGATTTCCTATTCTACTTGCTGCTGGCATGTCCTTGACTTTTTCTTAAATGTATTAGTCTTGTCTTTGTTTTGGCTGTCTGAAATTATGAACTTGTTTTGGAGCATTTGTCAGAAATTATGGAATGGATTTGTTGGGACCTATGTTTTACTTTTGAGGGTTCATTTACCAAGCACTAATGCACCGGATCACATTAAAACTCTGAAATTAAGCGTGCTTGGGCGAGAGTAGTACCAGGATTGGTGACCCCCTGGGAAGTCCTCGTGTTGCCAACCCTGTAAGGTTGGGGGTCCTCGAAAACAACCTCTCAGTAGGGTTACACCCTGAAGGGGTAAGGCTGCGTACATCTACCCTCCCCAGACCCCGCTTAGGCGGGAGCCCTTGAGGCATTGGGTTTGTTGTTGTTGTATATACAAATAGCATTTTTGAATGGAAGGCAAAGTGTGTGAGGGTGAGAAAGAGAGAAAGAGAAAGAGAAGGAGAAAGGTAAAGAAAAGGAAAGGATTTTAAGAATAAGAGAGAATAAGAACAAAAAACTTGTAAGGAGGAGGAAAATTCTGAAAAATAGTTTATTGCTTCCCCAAACCCTGCATATGCGGGAGCCCTTGAGGCATTGGGTTTGTTGTTTTTGTAGTTGTAGTTTTGAATTGCTTCCCAAATTTGACGAAAGGCATAATGATCTAGGTAGTGTCTCGGAGAGAGGCTCTGATTGTATCTACATAATATACTATTTTGGGGGTTGCTAACTCAACCATAGAGTCCAATACTTTGTTTCAATATTAATTAAATTTTCCTTGCCAAGAGCCTTCTATGGTTTCCAAAGTATGAATGAGATGGAGCTATTACCTTTTCCATTTCATGCAATGCCATTACCAACCACTATGAAAAAGAAAATGAAACAGAGTAATTATGCTCGAGTTAAGTCATATAGCTTCTCTTTTATGCGCCATTCATGGTGCTGCCGTGGAAAATAAACAAAATAATCAATTCGATTATGAGTTGTGAAGCGGAGTCTTTTTTATTGTCATTTGATTTGTTTTTGAAGGATTGCATTTTGATTTACGAGAAGTCCTCTGTTTTGGTCGTGGAGTATATGAAATAAATTAAAAAATGGATTTTTTTTTTTCATGAATGAAATCTTCAAAAGAATAGGAAACTGGAAAATTGTTTTTCAACTTTTCTAGTTTCCTTGGAAAATTTTTCAGGAAAATTGGAAAATTCTTTATTTCTAAACAGTCGCGTAATCTTGTTCTTAATTGGTGTTTTGAGAGAGGCAACATTTTTGTAAGGCTTTATTTGATGTCTGAAATTAGATTTAGACTGTGAAATTGCAAGTTCAATTGCAATTCTGATGGAATTGGAATTAGGATGAAATTAAAATTCCATTTTTTGGTTAATAAAAGGAATTCGAAATTAGAATTTAATTCCATAAAATTGAAGGCATCATGGTATTTGGGTCATTCGGATTGGAGCATTTTTAGTTTGGGTCAGCTAGTGTCGGTTTTGGATCAAGCTTAATCACTTTGAGTTCAAGTTAGAGTTCTAGCTCACCTCGGGTCAAGATTTTTTCAGGTTGGATCAGTTTGTGTTTAAGTCATCTTGAATTTGAGTTAATTGGGTTGGTCATTTAGGATTTGGGTTGGCCATCTGGGATTATATTCTTCTATGTTTCATGCAAATAATTAGACTGCTCTTGTACAAAAATAAATTGGGCTACTGCTAGAGCATCATGCGAGTACTTTCCTCTTTTCTTTTTTTTGGTTTTAATCTTAAGGTTGTCTTCATCAAGAAGAATTTCGCAAATATACTTGAATTAGTGTCAGGAACTTGTCCCATTGTTTGTGTTGTCTACTGCTGTGTTAACGCTATAATCTTTATTCGACTTAGCTGGTGCAATGCTGATGCAGTGTCTACACTACCACTGATGTTGTATTTGATTCACAGTTCTAGTGTCAACATGGATACAGTTCGGAATTCCTAGGCTACTTTCTTTTCCTCGGTGGTAAAATTGTTCTTCTGTTGTTTTATTTGAAAAGTTCTTACACGGGGTCTGGAGGGCAATGCAGAAATGATGAGGGTAATAAATTTCCGGCCAGCCATAAGTATTCTCAATCTTTGTGAGACCATTTTTTTTAACTGTTGCCTAACTTCTTAAGCAATTTTGAGACTTGGTTCTTTTGCACTACTCGAGTTTGACGCGTCTCCTGTTGAATTCATGCTTGGAAGCTATCAAACAATTGGTTTTGGTTGCAGTGAGAGCTAAGAATACTTAAGTCGTTTCCAATTCCTAGTTTTGAAAATTGTGCTATCATAGGTACTTATTAGCTCTCTTAACTACACCTTAATGTTGTTAAGGCCACCACTTTCATTGTCAAGGGAACTGGTAGAGCTGTAATCCTTTTGAAAAAGAAGTAAAGTGGATTGCCATGCCCTTCTCCAAGCCTAGATGTTCGCCGCCAGACGTTGGCCACTTACATGAGATCTTTGCTATTATTTATCACAATAAGGGATTGTTTAGCAAAGCTGTGAACAAACTGTTTTTGTCATAAGCATTATTGTGGAAGCATTTTTATAAATCAAGATTTCAATGGGATATATAAAATTTTTAGTTTTTTCTTCTACTTCTACTTTAAATGCTAAATAGAAGCGTTTTTGCTTTTAAAAGCAGAAAAGCTTTTGTTTTTTTTATTTAAAAATACTATTCTTTCTAGGTCAAACATCCTCTTTAAAATAATGTTTTTTCATGAAAAAGAGAACACTTTTTCCAGAAAAGAAGTTTGACCGAACAAGCTCTCATTACAGGACATGTTAGAAGTGGTACCTTATTGTTCTTTGTTATATGCATAGATTATTGTCAAAGAATCAACTGTCTCAAAAGCTTATTATTAAGTGTTAAATGAAGGCCTTGAGTGATTTCTATACTCTGACAGGGATCTTGTGCTGTTGCTAGATGTTAAGGTTTATGTTGAGCTAATATCCTTGCATAGTTTTCCTGCACTAGGCATTAAGAGTCACATTGAGCTGCATTAACGAATGTCTTTGCCCCAGAGATTATTATGACAATTTATTGGTATTTTCTACTGTCATTTTGCTCATGTGTTCTTCATGGACATATAAGTATTGAGTACGAGGTATCAAACAAGTCGAGATAGGCCCTAGCTTGTTAGTCTCGGCTTAGCTTGAAGTTTAACCTTAGTTTAGTAAGATTTCAATGGAGCCTGGCTAGTTTGACTCAATTAGACAAAAAAAAGGAGATTAATTTGGACTTGTTTAGCCTTATTTGGACTCGGAATTTAGCTCAACCATATTTTTTTTATATTGAAGGTAAGGAAAGGATGGAAACTTAGATTCTCTCTTCAGAAATATCTTATCTAAGGTATCACATTGATGACATATAGTACAATACATTATAAAAGGAAGTAAGGAACTAACCAAGGAACTATTGAGGGGATAGGGTGACCATAGTTTGCAAGCTAATCTACTGCCTATTATCCTTTCCACAATGTTTGACCTCTGCCTTTCTGCTCGCACCGATTGTGTGTTCTGCATCCTCTGAACAATTTTCAATTCTTTATTGGACCTTAATTTTCTCACTAATTTCCCCAATGACAATATTGTTGTCTCCCTCTAACCATACATTAGAGAATACCAACTCTACCGTTTTTAGGAGATCATCTCTTGCCGTCGTTTCTACGACCAAATCGAAGTGTTGCTCATATTTCTTGCTCCAGTCCAGCACATATACATCTACCAACATTATCCCTAGTAATGAATCTTGCCATCGAGTTGTCTTCCATTTTTTAGGCATCAAAATTAACCTTGATTGTCTACCTTTTGGACTGTACTATTTGATCATCCTTCTCGTCTGTCCGCACTTATTGTTTTCGGTTGTGGAGATCATCATTCTTTTGGCTCAATCATTATTTATAAGTGCTCTAAAGAGTTAACTAGGTTCGGGGTTCTCGGAAACAGCCTCTCGTGAAGGTAACACCCTAAAGAGGTGAGGCTGCGTACATCCTACCCCTCCCAGACCTTGCTTATGCGGGAGCTCATGAGGCACTGGGTTTGTTGTTGTTGTTGTTGTTGCTTTAAAGGGTTAACTACACATAGAGCCAAAGCTTCATGAAACTTAGTGATAACAACAATGAAATAGCACCCGAGTAAGGACACGGAAAACAACGAAAAACCTCGGGGGGCGAAATGCGTCTCAGTATCGAGATATAAACAGCCCATGTCCAAACAACCGACAACTGCCTGCAAACACGGACAATGAAACAGCCACTCGAAAATCAAGTATCTTGAACACAGGGGCCATCATGCCCCGAGTTATGATAAGGCTGAATGATTCCCCAACTCAGCAAGGGGCTCACCATTGTAACTCTATAAATACAAGCCAAAGTCTTGAGAAAAGGAGGTCATTACAGAGATCCACTCTTGTATTGAACTAGAAAAGCAATAAAAGAGGTTTCAGACTAGCCTCCCATTAAAAGAAATTGTACCCAAAACACTTAGATTTAACTTACTAGCTAGAATTCACAACTACTCGATCCATTCAAGCTAAACTATGATCTACCTCTCAAGGTCTTATGAGTTGACTGAGCTTATTTATACTGAAAATTCTAGTGTTTGTGATGGAAGATGGTTCTTCTAGTAGAGATCGGATTGGACTGGTTGGAACTTGTGTTTTAACTTTTTCGAGCCCCTTGTTGTGCTTCTCTCGCGGCCTAGTTCCATACTATGTTATAGACCATGGTAGTGGGAAAAACGTTCTTTTCAACTTCTTCAGAAGTTTAAGGATAAAGATGTATGAGCTTGTGGAACATATTCTGTGTCAGTGGCCATTATTTCGAGTTCTTTTTGAAGGCAAGGAAAAGCACTAAGTAAGTTGTTGGAAGACCGCTGTACTTAATGAATCATCAAGTACGATAAACCACTTAATGAATCAACTAGTACGATAAACCGAGTCGTTCAAACTTTTAACCTTTTCATTGTGAAATTGGCGTACTTTAATGAAGATATTGGAGATTAAAGGACCGAAGATGAAACTGAAAGCATACTAGACTCGATTTTAGGTTGTGTATTTTAATGACTTTTTTTGCAAAATGGTTTGTTTTGAAAAAAAAATTTAGAAATTTGGCCCCCTTTGAAAAATATTTAGCAAAATGGCCCCTTTTACTGTAGCGAGGTGGGTACACGACGTATGGAACGTTGTGCAACACATGGCCACTGTTGCACGCCGTCCTGTACGGCGTGCAACAGTACCCATTTTTTTTTACCCCTTTAAAATTAAAAAAATTAAAAAAGTTTCTTTTTAATTTAAGTTATTTTAATTTTTAAAATAAAAATATCCTAGGGGCGCACTTATCTGCTGATTTATTTGCTTAGGTTTAATCATATACTATTGACCTTGTACTATTTGCCTATTATGTGCCTTGTGCTATTTGATGTGCCCATGCTTATGCTTTCAGGATGCCTGCTCCCATGACGACACGATATTCAGGTTGGGGGTCCTCGTAAAACAGCCTCTCTTCCACCCAAAAGGGGGAAGGTTGCGTACATCCACCCTCCCCAGACCCTGCTTTCGCGGGAGCTTTTGGCACTGGGACTGTTGTTGTTGTTAAATTATTTTAATTTTTAATTTTATAATTTGAATCACTAAATACGTATACATTTTAAATTAAAAGGTATATGTATATTAGTATTTGAACTATTAATATTTAAATGAAGAGATGTTGATTTAAAATGTATTATAATACTATTAATATACATATAGTTCAAATAATAATATACATATACCTTTTAATTTAAAATGTATACGTATTTAGTGATTCAAATTATAAAATTAAAAATTAAAATAATTTAACAACAACAACAGTCCCAGTGCCAAAGGCTCCAGGGAAAGCGGGGTCTGGGGAGGGTGGATGTACGCAGCCTTCCCCCTTCCGGGTGGAAGAGAGGCTGTTTCCGAGGACCCCCAACCTGAATATCGTGTCGTCATGGGAGCAGGGATCCTGAAAGCATAAGCAAAAACACAAAGCATAAGCATGGGCACATCAAATAGTACAAGGCACATAATAGGCAAATAGTACAAGGTCAATAGTATGTGATTGAACCTAAGCAAATAATACAGCCGATAAGTGCCCCTGGGATATTTTTATTTTAAAAATTAAAATGATTTAAATTATAAAGAAATTTTATTAATTTTTTTTAATTTTAAAGAGGTAAAACTAAAAAATAAAAAATAAAAAAATTGGGTACTGTTGCACGATGTTTCGTACGTCGTGTATCCACTTTGCTACAGTGAAAGGGGCCATTTTGCTAAATATTTTTTAAAAGGGGCCAAATTTTTAAATTTTTTTTTCAAAATAAGCCATTTTGCAAAAAAAGTCTATTTTAATGGGGCGGGAAAGGAATTTCAAATCCTGAAATGTCTTCATGAAATGCAATGTCCTGACCCTAAGAAACTTTTGACTGACCACACAGAGGTTTAGGTAAGGGTGCACATCAGTCCAAGATCGGACCAAATTGGATCGAATTGGACTGGTTCAAAGACCTAAGTACATTAAATCATGACACCGAGAACCGGATTGATTAAAACCGGGTCGGTCCGATCCAAGATCGGTTAGAAACCGGTCCGGACCGGATCGGACCGATTTTTATCTAACAATTGCAATTATAAGAAGAAAATATTTTCATATGAATGTTAAAAATTAGAAAATAACGATAATAGTATAGTTTGCACAATATATATAATTTAAGATTAGTCATACGGGATATTTATATAATTATTAAATTGTAAAAAAATAAATATTTAATACTTTTAGATATATACATTATATATTAATTATACATTAAAATTATTTACCCAAAGTATTTAATGCATAATTGATATTGATCGGTCTTCGGTCCGGTCTTTGAGTTTTCTGGTCTTGGACTGGACCTAAACGAAGACCGATTAAGCCTATATACTAGGATCAAAGACCAGACCGATACATGATTGGTCTAGTCCACCAGTTCGGACCGATTTTTATTCACCCCTAGGTTCAGGTGTGTGCCTTAACATTTCATGATGTCTAATTGCAGGTTTAGTAAACGAGTTCGCTAGAGGTGGCAAACTGAACCCGACCCGAAAAACCCGTAAATCGATCCTCCCCGAACCGAAAATATGTCGTAAATAATTGAACCAAAAATTGAAATGACTTGACTAGCAACAAACTCGACCCGCTCTTTGCCTGACCTAAAAATAACCTGACACCAATTTGACTTTACCCGACCCACCATTGATCTGAACCAACCTGATCCAAACTGACCAGAACCCAAATCCAACCTGACCTGAAAGCTAAATTTACCCAAGGTCTTTAATTCAATGAGAATTGTTAGTTGTCAGAAGTACAATTGAACTTTATAACATATTATTGAGTACCTATATTGATAATGTAATAAATATATTGGTAAAAATATAAATTACTTGGTATAATATAAATTTTTTTGTAACTGAGTCATACTATTAAGGTACTAAATAGTAGGATTATGAAGACCTAAAACCTGTACAACAAGACCCAAGATGGACCCAAACCCAAGACCACTCAAAATTAAATTGACCCGAACTCGAAATAACTTGACCTAGACCCAACCCAACTCGAGTACAGGTAAAACTCGAGAGTGAACCGAGCCTGAATGGGTCGACCCGAGCCCAACCTGACCCCAGTTTATTATAAACCCGAAATGATCCAAACCCGAATGGGTTCACCCAAACTCGACCCAAATGATCCGATTGCCGCATCTAGATTCACAACTATATCTTTGGTTCTTGGTGATGTTAGACTCAAAAGAAAAATGAAATTTATTACCTAGGTATTCGAGTTTTAAGGGCTTAAGTTCCCTTTTAGTTAGTAAAATGGCCAAAAATGAACCTTTTGGTCACCCAAGTCAAATTTTATAAGATATAGTCTCTAAACTCCTAATAAAAGTCCTTTTTGGTCACTTAAGTGATTTAAAATTGACAAATTAGTCACTCGAATCAAATTTTAGAAAGCTTAGTTACACAAGTCCTAATAAAAGTCTCATTTAGTCACTCAAGTGGTTTAAAATGGACAAGTAGGCCACACAAGTATTAATTTGAAAAATTTTATCATCCACCTTTAAATAATAACTTATTTTGGTTTGCTAAAATGATTTAAAAAAGTTAAAACTTTTATCATCCAAATAAAAAAAAAAAAAAAAAAACCTACAACAACACCAACAACAAATCCAGTGCCTTCAAGGGCTCCCGCAAAAGCAGGGTCTGGGGAGGATAGGTATGCGCAGCCTTCCCCCTTCAGGGGGCTACCCTGAAGAGAGGTTGTTTTCGAAGACCCTCAGCCTAAAAAGTTAATCTGCATCAATCAGCCAAAGACCTGTCAACAGGAAAAGCATCAAATGCATGGGTATGGCCCAAAAAAAAAGGGGGGGAGGGGATTGACAGGCACCGAATACAGGTAAGTTGAGATAAAGAAAGGGATATAAGGAAAAGGATAAAGATAGAGGCTAGAAATAGAGGTAGACGGGATAAAGAAATAGAATGAGAAAGGATAGATGAGGTAGCGACAAAGATAAGGTAGAGACAAAGACTATCCTACTCCAGTCGGATCATTTAATGCCCCTATGCTAGCTCTCCATTGGGCCCTATCTAAGGCCATCTCCTCCCGAAGGTTTAGGTGGGTGAGGTTTTGTCGGATCCTCTCCAGCCATCTCTTCTTTGGTCTGCCTCTGCCTCTTCTGCCTAGAATAGTAAGGGGCTGTTGGCATCTCCTGACTGGAGCGTTGTCCGGTCTCCTTCTGACATGTCCGAACCGCCTCAGACGTTGCTCCCTTAATTTATCTTCAACGGAGGCTACGCCCAATTTGCCTCTTATGAAGTCGTTTCTGATCCTATCCTTCCTTGTGTATCCACACATCCACCTCAGCAATTGCATCTCCGCCACTTTTATCTTCTGTGTGTGCCGTTGTTTTATCGCCCTGCACTCTGCCCCATATGCCATGGCTGGCCTCACAACTGTCTTATAGTATCTTCCCTTTAGCTTCAAGGGGAACTTCCTATCACAAAGTACCGAAGAGGCCATCCTCCACTTATGCCATCCCACTTTGATCCTGTAGCTGACATCATCGTCCACTTCGCCATTGTGTTGTATCGTAGACAAAAAAAAAAAAAAATTTAATTATATTTTTGACTTATTTATTTCATTAGTTCTCATATTTGTTTTCAAAGTCTATGTTTCAATTTGTAACAGATTGTTCCACATCCAATTATTGGCATTGTGTAAAAAATAAAAGATTATAAGCTAATTTTGATGTAATATAAAACTTGATAAAATATTCTGAAAATGAGAATTTAAGAAATATTTGGAATAAATAAGAATCTAAATGTCGGGTGCCCTAAGAATGATGGAGATTAATTTAGTTATAAAATAAAATATTTTTTTATACATTTTATTGGTTCTTATTTTTAAAAAATGTTTTCTCATATTTAAAGCACTTTATATTTCTTGGTTCTCATTGTCTTTTATAATACTTCTTATGTTTCATTTAGGAAAATTATCAGTTAGGTATCTTGAGGTTTGATGATTTATCACTCAGCTACCCTAACGTTTTAATATATATAATGAAGTACCTTGATGTTTAAATATTTTATCACTTATGTACCCTCAAGTTCTAAAATTTTGTTAATCAAGCACTCTTTTGTCAAAATACGATAAATTTCTGTTGGAAAATGCTAAAATCGAACACAATTCCGATAATATGGTACGTTTATTAAAATTTGACGTTTTTGTGCCAAAAAATACTAATAGAACACATGACTTCGGCAATTTTTTGCTAAATTGATCTTCATTATTTTTAATGCACTTGCCTTTTATTATTATTATTATTATTTTTTTGTCAATTTCCTTGAATTATCACAACAACAACAACAGGCCCAATGCCTCAAGGGTTCATGCATAAGCAGGGTTTCCTTGAATTCTCATTTTTTTTAAAATACATTATCAAAGTTTTATTTAATGTCAAAATTAGTTTATAATCTCTTAATTTTTATCTAATGCCAATAATTAGATGTGCACTAATTTATTACAAATAAAGCGTAAACTTTGGGGAAAAAAAAAGGACTAATGAAATAAATAAGTCGAAAACATAATTGATGTGTTTTTTTTATTTGGATGATGAATTTTTTATTATTTTTTAAATTAATGTAGAGACCAAAATGAGTTGTTATTTAATGTTGTATGATAAAAATTTCTAAATTATTACTTGTGTGACCAACTGTCTATTTTAAACCACTTGGGTGACTGATTGAGACTTTTATAACGAGTTGGGTGACTAATTGCTCCAAAAGTTTACTTGGGTGACCAATTTATCCATTTTAAACCACTTACGTGAGTAAAAGGGACATTCATTAGGAGTTAGGTGACTAAATCTTCCAAAAATTGGCTTGAGAGACTAGAAGATTCATTTTTGGCCACTTTGATGACCAAAAGGGGACTTAAATCGAGATTTGAGCATGTTTTACTTAGGTATGCTAATATTGTTTATATATACAATGATGTATGCTGAGGTTTGAAAATTTTATCAGGTAGGTACCAGACGCCCAAATTCGGGGAATTTTTGGGAGAATCGGGTCAAATTTATCAAAAATGTAGATGTGGTACATGATACGGTAATATGTATGATCCATGGCAGTTATTTAGCCAAAAAGAACTAGCATATTAGTATAAAAATTCATCAAGCTTTCAAAGAAACTTTCTATATATTGTTGAAATTATATAATACATTAATATTTCAACAAAAATCATTAGAATTGGATAAGGCCTATATATAATCGTAGTTATGTTTCATACCAGTATTTTCGAATGAAAATCCATTGAATTTGCAAAGGACACCTAATTAATAGAATTTTTAATTTCAATCTACATGAGCGATCATGGTACCTCATTCTATATACTAGAATGTGACATAATATTTATGTATCATACATATAAGGAAAGGGCTATATAAGGAAATTACAGAAAAGTCCTTAGATAATACCCTAATAATATCATCCTGGATATTATACTAAGACACCCCCTTGATCTGAGTAAGAGGAATGTTTAGATTGGCTATATAAATATGGAAGCGATCAATAGATAAGCCCTTGGTGACGATGTCAATAATTTGTTTAGTAGTAGGAGGGTGCCATGTTCGAATTGATGTCCTAAAAAATCTAATTAGTTAGTTTTAAATATTAAGTAAATAAAATTATTTTATTTATTTATTATCTGATTATATTTTATAAGTCAAATATGTATGTGATTGTTTTCAAAAATATTCCATGAGATGGACATAATCCAAGATGACATGTCAAGTTTGATTTAAGTGGTCAATGAGATTGGTAAATCAAATTAGTAATATGTTGTCAAAGTATATTTGTAGTCCGTGATAATTTTGGACAACTTGTCTGATAATACTATAATATGGTACTTTAGATGACTTGTCTTGATCATATGGATAGAGATCCAAAAGTGTTATATTGGTGTTGTCAATACGCTTGGAGCACTGAGCAGGACTACTTGAATTATTCATTTTTTAACTGCTATTGAAAAAAAATAATCAAGTAAGATGATAACTTTAAATCTAGGAAATAGTCTGAAATCATGCATGGATTGTTTGTTGCTTTAATGTGCTAAAAAGGATTAGCCACAACGCATTGACTTAAATATTAAGTGCGTTGGGTAACTGCATGAAGTGTAGCGGGAACTTGTATTTACGTGAAATCTAAAGTCTCTTACAAGATAAAGATATTTCCTTAGTCGATTCGCAAGCATATGAACAAGTTCGAGAATCTTTGACCAAAGTATTCCATATATTTGACATTTGGAATTAGTACGAAAATTATTTTCTATATTATTGATTTGTTTAAGAAGGGCAAGTCAGGAACTACAATGAAAGATATAAGAAAAAATAACTATAGTAGTTAAAGTTATTTTTACTCATAGATATATAGTAGAGCGGTTGATTGTAATGATGATAATAGAAGTTATCTGGGAATTCTTGAGTAAATATATTTAATTCTAAAGTGCATCAATATTTATTTAGTGAAATTAAGTATTGTTAAATGGTAATCAATGTTATCAAGAGTTGATGATTAGATTTGACCCATTGGGAGCTAGAACTAAATTGTCCTCGAGGTCCCTTCCCAAGCCTTAACTTAAGCATTGGTTGAAAATATTTGAAAATGAATTAATGAGATGATTTATTTATTAATAAGATAAATAAATTTTTATGTTAAAAAAATATTATGAGATGAATATATAATATGATAAATTACATCACGTTTTAAAAACCAAAAAGGGGATAAGTAATAACTACACGGCTCCATGCATGTACAACTGCCATGGGTTGGGGCGGCCTCTAAAATTAAAGAAAAGGAAAAGCCTCACTAACGTCTTGCTGACATCAACAACACAGTTGATACGCGAATGTGGAACCCTTTTCACATTGATGTCAGCGGTTGGGATTTTTTTTCCGTATATAAGCATGCTAATGTGAGGAGTTTATTAAGTTTTGGTTCGTGGCTTTCTCCCACAATAAAAATCTTAAAAATTATTTTTAAGGTTTCCTAAGTTTATTATTTAGCATAAATTTTCTAAAAATTTGTTTTACGGAAAGTTTGAAAGGAATATTTTATTTTGAAATTTTTCCTAAAATAAATATTCTTAAGAGCGCACACTCTTAATGCCAGAAGAGGTCATTGCGAAGAAGACCTTGAGGTGCCAATAAATCTTTCTATAATTTCAAATCTTCAAGTTGGGGTGATTCACGCTTCAGGTATATTTTAATTAAATATTTGATATTTAATTTATTTTTCTTTCATTTTGTTTATTCTACATACCATGTTTACACTTGATTTATTCGATATTTTTCATTTATTATATTATAAACATATGATAGTAAAATCTAGATTTAATTAAATAATTTAATTAGATCAGGGGTTTAGATTTGAAATTAAGAATTTTAAATTCATTTTCTATTGTGCCCGCTCTAGCCAATTTAGGAAATATTTTTGTACTATGTTTACAGCAATTTGTATCAGAGCCAACTTTAAATATATTCATAATTGACATTAAAAATATCAGTTTTGATAAAAAAAAAAAAGTAAGCAAAATTATGGAAATATGAAATTGAGAATTTCATTAAAGGAAATAGGTAAACCTGAATATTGCTATAGAGTTCAAAGACAAGATTCAATATTTATTGAAGTTTTAAATTATTTAAAATTTATATGAGTCATTATTCAATAAGGGAACATCATTCTCACTAAAGTCTAATGAGATTGGATATTCAAAGAATTGAACAATTTAAATTATTAAATCTAATGTGATTAGATTATGAACTAAGGTATCAAATATTCAATTGCTGAATATTTTATGATAATCCAAAACGTCGTATATTTAATATGATTAAATAGTTGGATTTATTTTATGACCTAATGTGATTAAGATTTAAAATAATTATTTATATTTAAATCACAATTAAAAAAAAATATGGAGAAATGCCTAGCGCACGTGATCTCAATTTTTTTTAAAAAAATTTATTATTTAAATTATTTAAATAAATAATTAATTAATTAGAATGAAATTCTAATTAAGATTATGCGATAATATTTTCTAAAAATGTTTAAAAAAATTCTTTAATTTACTCCAACTTTTTAGGCGTTAAATGCTGTTATTCAAATAGTTTGATAATATGACATTTCTTGGATTTTATTCACATATTTAATATTATTTAAAAAAGTAAAATATTATGTATAATGTGAATAAAGTTAGAAGGCCATCTAAATTTGCAACTTTGTGAAATATTTCATTTCATTAAGTGGGAGAATTTTTCAAATAGGTCTAGTGAGATTAGAAAATTCAAAAGTTGAATTATTTGGAAAGAAAATTCTCATAATTTAATGAGATTAGATTCATATAGATTGGATAATTAATAGGATCCTAATATGATTAGGGTTTTAGTTAATAGTTAAAAAATTTAGAATATGATTATAATATTGATTATGAGATGATCAAATTTAGAAGAAAGATCTGCCATTTACAATTTCAAATGGGAATGAGGTTCGTGAGTTGATTCCTCATGGTTTTCATTGCCAATCTAATAGTATAGTGGATAGGCGTTACTCCTTAATGATGGCGTTTGTTCGCGGAATACAGGGTTAGGCTTCTTTTAGATAGATGGAGGTACAGGAAAACAAATGTACCCATGTAGCTATGGAGTATCTTATTTACTTGTACTACCTTCTAGGAAATGGTATACACTTGACTAAGATAGCATATATTATTATCCAAGGGAGCATTGTGATACTATCTTAGAGGGCAAGGTAGAAACGACGAGTTAATAATGTTTAGGAAACATATCAATAGAAAATAGTTCTTACCTTAGTAATAACTTGTTATGAGCCACTTCTAGGGAGTAATGAATAGAATGGTTAGCTCATCATTGCACACACATAGAGAATGATTAGGTGGATTCCATTCTTTGTTTGTTTGCTAAAATTATTAAAAGGTTCACAAGATTCAAAATATCAAGTGGGAGTGAGTTTCTAAATGAATGCTCATGGCCTTCGTTGCCGGACTAGTAGTATAATAGATGGGCGCTACTCCCCAAATAGGGAACTCATTTGTGGAGTATAAAGTTAGTCTTCTTAGAGATAGACTGAAGTGCAGGAAAAATGGGTATGACTGCGCCGACGTAGAGTACTTCGTGGACTTGTATGGTTGTCTAGTTAGGGGTGTACACTTTATTAGGGTGCTACATTAGCCTCCTTGAGGAGCTCTGTTGTATGACCTTAGAGACTGAGGGAAGTGTGGTGTGTTGAGCATGTTTAGTAAGAGCTTACAAGAAAACGTATTTATTGAGAAGAGTTATCACCCTTCTGATATCCCCATTCGGCCCTGCCAACAGGGAGCTTTGGGTAGTTTGGTTGGGTCGCCACAGCATACATGTAAGTGTAGGATTATGAACTCCATACTTTGTTGTTTGATAAAAGTACGAAAAGTAATCCTATATGTTATATGACTCATTTTGCATGTGGTTTTAGAATGTTTGTTATATTTTGCATTGCAATAAATTGATATATGTTACTAGTCTACTCTATTTTGCTTACTAATATATAATATGTCTTAGTACATGTGGAGCACTAGTAGTTTGCTGCTAGTAGATGTGCTAAATTGAAAAGAGCATTTAGAACATTAAACTAGACTAATGAGTTAGTCAGTTGCAAGATTTGGACATTAGATGTCGAATTTGTTCTAGTATTAGATATTTAAAAATTCAACTATAGTAGAGATGATCAGATATTTGAAAGAAGTGTTTGATTATAGAACTAGTAGCACGAGAACATCTAATGAGAAAGATGATTGACACAAGCTTGTGTTAAAAAAGTTCATCTAGCGTGTCATATGATGATGGATTATTTAATTGAAATGGAATTAATTTATTAGTCTAATACAAACTAGGCTATGTAACTATATAAAGGAAATTTTTTCCTGAATACCATATAGCCTTTAGGTGGCACTTGATCTTAGGTCATATTAATCTAATATGATCAAAAATTGGTTTGATTTGTCTTATGGGATCATTAAGTACTAAATGATAATCAGCATGGGAATTATGTTTGAATTAATGGTGACTGAAAGGGCCTTTAAGTGTAAAGGCAATAGAGCCACTAAGCTCCTAGAACTTGTTCATAAAATATTTATGGATTGCTAAAAGTTCAAAAGAGCGGAAGCGGAAGAGTAGGTCATAAAATATTCATGAATGACTACTCAATACGTTGATATATGAATACACCTGTGAAGACCAAAGTCTTGAATCCTTTGAAAAGTTCAAAGAATTAGAGACTAAAGTTGGGATTATTTAGGTAATTAAATCAAGTCACTTTGATTAGATAAAAGTGGTGATTTTAGGATAATTTTTATTTTTCCTTGCTGCAAAGTGTTGTAGAAAGGATGAATAATATGTTATTGAATATGGTAAGATTCATATGATGCGTGACATCTACATATCAAAAGGTTTGTTATGTAAGAAGTTTTAGAAAGTGTTTTAAAAGTACAGTAGATAGCTTGTGTTGATAAATTCACAGTATGAGATATTGTGTCTTAACAGCTTGATACAACTTCTAGTTAGATAATGTATTAGATATATCTTCAATTAAGTTAATGTCACACTAAGTACATGAGAGCTTTGGTGTAGTGGGAGGATGGTTAGGGTCACCTGACGGATTCATCTGTCTTCAATATTAATGGTTAAGCATGATGATGACTCTGGTCCTCTAGTCTAAAATTTAACTCTTATGTACAAAGATGCAAACCAGTGGGTCAGGGCAATAAAAACTAAGTTAGTTTCTAAGTCTGAAAAATTGTAGAGGTGTCAAAAGCCATTAAGTCTATTAGATTGGATCTAAATGGATCTACAAGAATAAAGAGTGGTGTGGATGAGAAGTTTGAGACTTTCAAGGCTAGATCGATGGCAGTGAGTTATACCCTATAAGAAGGAATCATTTTTTATGAAACCTCTTAGCCAGATGCTGTGCTTAAATCTATAAGGATGCTCTTATCCATTATATCTCATTTTGATAAGATAGGGAAAAACGAAAATCAAGACGATATTTTCTGAATGGTAATCTTGAAAAGATTATGTATATGGCAGAACCAGGCGAATTTGTTGCCAAGAGTCAGGAGCATATAATATGCGAACTGAGGTAGTCTATTAGTAGACTTTAATAAGCATTTTATTCATTAAATAGTAGACTCAATGATGCCCATCAAGTCTTGGAGATTTGAATCAATGGTTTGTGAACCATGAGAGTATGCGTGACATGGCTAAAAAGTAGTAACTTTTTAAGTATTGTGTATGGATGGGATTCTATTCATTAAGAATGGTGTGAAATTGTTATGAGCTGTTAAGATTTAATTGTCCAGTTAGTTTAAAATGAACGAACCAAGATGAGCACACTATGTTTTTAGGATCCAGATTTAGCGAGATTCAAAAAAAGGATGTTGAGTTTATCATGGGTCATTCGTTTATAAAACGAAGTTTGAACGTTTGATGTCAGAATTCCATTTTTACCCTTATATTGGGAGTCATTAGATTGTGAAGTGTGAAGCAGCTCTGTATTGCTTAGTTCACTATGGAAGTTGGGTACTTGGTAGCTATGAAGTTGTTGAGTAGACTAGCTAACTCAGATGCTTCCTAGTAGATCAAAGTTTGTGAGTAAAGGAATGAGACAGTGATAGATCGGCATTGGTTAAAGGTTATAGTAAAAGAGTTGAAAGATCCCCAGGGGATAGTTATGCAATGCAATGCTAATTGGGTTTAGGATAACTGGGAAATTTTTGAAATTGAGGCCCTGGAAAACCCAATTAGTTAGTTATAAATATTAAATAAATAAAATTATTTTATTTATTTATTATTTGACTATATTTTATGTATCAAATATGCATGTGATTATTTTTCTAAAATGTTCCATGAGATGGACGCAATCCAAGATGACATGTCAAGTTTAGTTTAACTGGTCAATGAGATGGAGCAACATATAGACTTAAACCAAATTAGTGATATGTTGTCTATGTTCGCAGTCGAAAATAAGTTTGGACAACTTGTTTGATAAGACTATAATATGATACTTTAGATGACTTGTCTTGGTCATGTGGATAGTTTGAACTTGTGTATGGATTGTTTGTTGCTTTGATGTGCTAAATAGATTAGTCACAATGCGTTGACTTAAATCTTACGTGCATTGGGTGACTGCATGAAGTGTAGCGGGAATAGGTATTTTACGTGGAATCTGCAGTCTCTTACTAGATAAATATGTCCCCTTAGTTAATTCGTAAGTATAGAAACAAATCTAAGAATCTTTGGCCAAAGTATTCCATATATTTGATATTTGGCATTAGTACAGAAATTGTTTTTTGTATTGATGAATTGTTCGGGAAGGGCGAGTTAGAAACTATGTGAAAGGCGTGAGAAAAATAATAATAGTGGTTAAAGTTATTTTTACTCATAAATCTCTAGTAGAAGGGTTTGATCGTAATGATGATAATAAAAGTTATTTGGGAATTCTTGAGTGACTATGATTAATTTTAGAGTACAACAACATTTATTTCATGGAATTAAGTGTTATTAAATGATAATCAATGTCGTCAAGAATTGATGATTAGATTTGACCCATTTGGAGTTAGAATTAAAATCCCTAAGGTCCTTTTGCAAGCTTCAACTTAAGATCGTTTGAAAATATTTGAAAATGAATTAATGAGATGGTTATTTATTTGTGAGATAAATAAATTTTAATGAAAGCAAATATTCATGAGATGAATATATAATACGATAAATTACATCATGTTTTAAAGAAAAAAAATGGATGAGCAATAGCTGTACAGCCTTGCACGTGCGTTATACGTGCAGGGGTACAACTGCCACATGTTAAGGTTGGAGACTATGGTATCCGAAAACCAATAATACTGCGGGAGCAGCGAGGCACTGGGACTGCTGTTGTTGTTTTTGTTGTTGTTGTAATGATGGTAATACTTGGACTCCGGGAGTTATGAATGTAGAGGCTCATAAGTAGGATGTCTTATAATATAGTTTTGGTAGGGGCTGAAAGTAAGGGATAAAAATGTAGTGCAAACAGTGTGAGTGTAAGACTGTGTTGTAACACCTCTGTTCCTAATAGTGAAATATATTGCTCCCTCTCCGTGGACGTATCTTTCGACTGAACCATGTAAATTCCGATGTCTCAAGTTATTTCCCCAATCCCTCTATTATGTTTGCTATTTTGATTTATGGTTTGATGATTCATGGATGGTCCTAACAACTGATAACCTAAAATGTATTAGTTGTTGTGAAGTTTCTAACAACTAGTAGAGCCCCAGGTGAAACCTAAATAGGACAAGTAGCTGTTTGAGTGGGAGGAAAAGACCGGTGGCCAGATGTTACTATTCCGGAGAGAGAAAAAAAAAAGTGGCCTGTTTAAGGCACGTGGAAGTGCATGACGGTGTTTGGGCCGCGCGTGGTGGTGAACGAAAATAGAGAGAGACTTGATTGGTGTACTTGGATGGTAGATTGTGGCCATATCTATAGTGACCATGTGAATCAGGGCCAGAAAACTTAGTAGCGGTGGCGGAGGTTCACGGTGGTGATGGCTCGGGGACATCTAATGGTTCTCAAAGTATGACTTTGTTCACAATGTCGGTGGGTTGTGAGAAAACTAGAAAATCCGACACAAAATCCAGTGGGAGGTCTGAGGTGGTTCCGATTTGCGTAGATCTAGTGGTTCTCGGGTGAGGTGGTGGTTGTCGAAAAACCAACCTCGGCATCGATGGCCTAGGAGTCAAAGAGAACGACGGTGGTTGTTTGCATGGAGCTTTGAGCGTGACGGTGTTGCGTGCCTCGGGGTGGTCGGTCTGTTAGACGGTGAAGTCAGATGGGTCGCGAGGTCGATGGGAAGAAGTGATGATGTGTGTGTTCGTTGGTGGAGGTGATGACCTCTGGTGGTGGTGGTTACTAGTGAGGTCAGTAGTTGGAGAGAGAGGAAGCCTGAGGAAAGCCTCGGTGGTTTTGGCATCGAGGAGGTGACGACAGCGAGAAACTTACGAACATTGGTGAAGTGTGTCATTCGTGGTTGTGTGAACAGTGGTTCTCAGAGTTTTGAGTGTCATACCAGCGGTGGCTGCACAGAGGAGATGAAGACTAGTGATGGTGGGTTTGGTGGTTGTTTTGGTGGCTGCAATGCCGTCATCTCTGAGGAGGGAAAGAGATGATGAAGAGAAGCTGAAGGGACATGAGAGAGAATTATCAAGGGTATTAAATGTCTCCTTTTGCTAGGTTAGTGTTTGAGTTCTTGGGTTAAAAAAAAAAAAGGTTAGACCAAAAAAAAAAAAATTAATTCAAGTTTTTCTCCGGTTAAATTTTCTGTTCAGGAGCTCGGTTTTATTTTTCTTGGGGCCTTGGTAGTCAATGGGTTTAGGTTGATTGGCTATTGAAGCGTAAAATTTTAGATCGTGTTAGAAAATTAAAATCAGAGCTGGCGCATGTTAATTGTGTGTGAGGGGGTAGCATGGAGAATTACTGTAAAAATGCTATTTGTGATCCTCATTAGTCTTCAAGTGGGAGATTGTTAAGGTTATAGACTGATGGTATCCCGAAATCGACAATTCATGACTTGATTTCTTGGTGTTTAATGATGGTGACTCTTAACCTTTTGGAAGTTATGAATGTAGAGGCCTATAAGTAGGACCTATTGTACTATGGTTTTGGTAAAGGTTGACAGAAGGGATAAAAGCGTAAAGTAAACAGTGTGAGGTAGAGGGTAATTGTAAGATTCTGTTGTAATACATCTGTTCCTAATAGTAAAATATGTTGCTCCCCCTCTGTGGATGTAGGCTAGGCTGAACCACGTAAATTTTAGTGTCTCAAATTATTAACCCAATCCTTTTATTATGTTTTTTGTTTCAATTTATGGTACGGTGATTTGTGAGTTGTCCTAACAATTGATAGCCTAGAAGGTATTCGTTATTGTGAAGTTCCTAACACTATTGGCTGGGCCAGGAGCGTGGCCTGCATTCATGCAGCTTCTCAAATAAGAAAAGAGGAAAATTTTCGCTGACGTCATGCTAACTTTAGCAACACAGTTTATATAAATACGTTAATGTTTGACATCATCGGGTGGGATTCTTTTTTTTTTTTTTTTAAATACATATAAACACGCTAATGTGAGGAATTAATTAAGATTTGGTTCATGGTTTTCTCCCATGACAGAAACCTCAAAAATTATTTTTAGGAGTTTTTTACATTTATTGTTTAGCATATTTTTTCTAAAAAATTATTTTTCGGACAGATTGAAAGGAAAAATTTTATTCAGAAATTTTTTTCCTAAAATAATTATTTTTGGGAGCCCATGTTCCCAATACTAGAAGAGGTTATTGTGAAGAAGACCTTGAGATGTCAAGAAATCTTCTTCTAGTTTTAGATCTTTAAGTTAGAATCGGGATTCACTCTACAGGTATGTTTTAATTAAATATTTGATATTTAATTTATTTTTTCTTTATTTCCTTTGTTCTACATATCCTGTTTATACTTATTTTATTAGATATTTTTCATTTGTCATATTATAAACCTATTAGATTAAAATCTAGATTTAATTAAATAGTTTAATTAGATCAGGGGTTTAGATTTAAAATTAAGAATTTTGAATTCACTTTATGCTGCGCCCGCTCTAGCCTATTTAGGAAATACTTTTGAAATCTGTTCCGAACATACCAAACTTGGATATCACCCATAATTACCTTCTCACAAACATAGTAAAAATGAATATCAACATGCATACTGTGATCATTAGAGTTAGGGTTGGCAGCAAGGTATGTGGTGGAGACGTTGTCACAACAAATCTATACAACACTAGAATGACGAAGTCCAAAATCACGCATAAGATACCTAAACTAATCACACTCAGCAACTAGTTGAGCAACAACTCGATACTTGGATTCTGTGGTAGACTTGGCAATAATATGTCGCTCTTTGGCACACCAAGAGATGAGATTTTAACTGAGAAATAATGCGAAACTAGTGGTGGAGCGACGAGTATTAGGACATTGTTACGCTCGGGCTTGAATCTCGAACGTAAACTAATATAAAATGCGGAAAGATTGAGAATATGAGATGAGAAAGAATTGAAATTAAGATAAGAAAGTAGAGTTTAGAGTTTAGATGAGAGAAAGAAGGGAAAGGAGATGAGAAATAGAGAGAGTTAGATGAGAGAGAGAATATTGATCTCAACTTGAGACAAATTTCAGATATTTTGATTGAATATTTTAGATTGACATTTGATCTTCTTATTTATACATATTGCAAGACATTGAACCAATACACCTAAGTAACCAACTTGGAAATATCTAGAATCATCTAGAAAACTCTAGAACTAGCTAACTAACTTTTAAAACCTTTATTTTGGCGCCACAACAGCAAGTAACAGCAGCAGTAACGCATAGCAGCTAGCAGCAGAACAACAATACCAAAGCAGCAGCAGCAGAGCCAAAACAGAACAGCTTTTAACAGAATTTCCAATTGGTAACAGATTTTCCCGCCAAAGCCAATTTGAACTCAAGCCTCGAAATATCGGTTTGTAACATTCCCTTCCCCTTGAAAACATTCTTGTCCTCAAGAATGAAAGAGAATTAAGACTTAAAATCACTCATCCATGCTGGAAGATTGCTGGAAGTGCAGCTGAGAATGTAATGAATTTCTGAATTCTTGATCATTACTGTAAGAACTATGTAATACCGCTGATGAGAACTTGTTGTAGCTATATAACTTGGTGAATAGCTCACAAATATCCTCCCAATAGCATAGCTTCACGATAGAGACCCCATTAATCAAATCTTCACTCAAAAATGGAAATAATTCATGCCGAACTTGCCGATCGGCATGCCGACACTGCATATTTGTTACTGGAATTGGATTTTGAAAGCTAACACCAGCTGTTTGAGTTAGAAATTGAGGTTTAGCCGACACAATAACAACTTGAGGTCCATCTAAAGATCTTTCATCAATAACTGCCGGTCCAAGAGCCAATTTAGAAACACAAGATTGCAACTCTGCAGACTGAAATGAATCGCCAGCTTGCAATTGTATCAAGCTGTGTTGCTCAGGCTGTAAATCAGCAATAAGTTCTCGAACTGAAGCTACTACCTCCAATTTGGGAAGTTGATCTTGCACTTTTGAAGATTCCAACACTTCCTTATACTGCCGCGTGACCAGATTTTGCAAATTCTCCGACCGAACTTGTGTTTTCTTCACTGGAACTTGCAATTCTGCAGGGGCTTGTACCTAATGGCTCTTATCTTCACTGAAATTTGAGTCCCTAACTTCAGCTTGCTGCGACACGCAATCAGTTTGTTGATTTAATTGATCTTCATTATTCTCATCAACACGTTGGAATTGTAGGCCAAATCTCTCATTAAACCTCTGATCCTGTTCTTGCAACAATTTGCGCAATCGATCAACCATTCTTTGTTCCCTTTTCAACTGAGATTGATGAAGCTGATCTAACAATGCCTTGATTTCTGCCATCAACACATTATCTGCCATATTTCACTCTTAAACTTCATAATCTGATTAGATCAATCTGATCTTGCGATAACCAGCTAAAACTGAACTAAAATTCAGCTCTGAATTTGATCTCTTAAATCTGAACAAACGTTTTTTTTTTTCCCTGCACCTGATCACGAATTTCAGCACTAGATTTGAATTTATGAATTTTTTTTTGTTTTTGTTTTTTATTTTTGATTACGCACTCGATCGGAAGCAGAACGAGGCTCTGATACCAATTGTTACGCTCGAGCTTGAACCTCGAATGTAAACTAATATAAAATGCAGAAAGATTGAGAATATGAGATGAGAAAGAATTGAAATTAAGATGAGAAAGTAGAGTTTAGAGTTTAGATGAGAGAAAGAAGGGAAAGGAGATGAGAAATATAGAGAGTTAGATGAGAGAGAGAATATTGATCTCAACTTGAGACAAATTTCAGATATTTTGATTGAATATTTCAGATTTACATTTGATCTTCTTATTTATACACATTGCAAGACATTGAACCAATACACCTAAGTAACCAACTTGGAAATATCTAGAATCATCTAGAAAACTCTAGAACTAGCTAACTAACCTTTAAACCCTTTATTTTGGCGCCACAACAGCAACAGCAGCAGTAACGCATAGCAGCCAGCAGCAGAACAACAATACCAACGCAGCAGCAGCAGAGCCAAAACAAAACAGCTTTTAACAAAATTTCCAATTGTTAACAGATTTTCCCGACAAAGCCAATTTGAACTCAAGCCTCGGAATATCGGTTTGTAATAGACATCCACCCCAATGAGCATCAGCATAGGCAGTGATGGTCATACAAGAACTCTTAGAGATGGTGAGACCATGATCAGGCGTGTGCTTGAGGTACCGAACAATACACTTCACCATTTGCCAATAAGAGGACCTAAGAGTATGCATAAACTAGGACATACAATTAACAGCATAACTAATATCAAGAACGAGTCATGGTAAGGTGTTGGAGAGCACCTACCACACTCCGATACTCAGTCAGATCTTAAGTAGATCCTCCATCAATCAATGATGGTTGAACTCGAGCAGGTAGTGGCGTTTGTACATGTTTAGCTTCGAGCATGTTATGCTTGCTAAGAAGGTCAAGTGTGTGTTTCCGTTGAGTGAGAAAAAGCCCATGTTGGGATGATTTGGCTTCAACTCCAAGGAAATAGTGAAGAGGACCAAGGTCCATGGTAAAATGAGTGGATAGAGAGGCAATGAGACATTGAAGATGCCATGAGTTCCATCTAGTAAGGATGGTATCATCAACATAGAGACCCTTGCATAGGCAGCAAATAAGATTAGGGAATTTTGGATGTGTAAGACCTTAGGGCTGCTTCATATAAACCTCTTGAGTAATAAAACCATATAAAAACACATTTTCATATCAAGTTAAAAAATGGACCATGAGTTGGTGACAACCAAGGCAATAATAAATCTGATGGTAGTGGGTTTGACAACCGGGCTGAAGGTTTCAAACTTGTTAAGAACCTCGTATTGGTAGGGACCTTTGGCAATAAGTCTTGCTTTGAAACAATCAACTGAATCGAAAACCCTAATTAGATTCAAGCTATGTAAATTGTAGCTTGATCCCCTTCCCCTCTATCCGCAAGCCAATGTATGCTACCTCCTACATCAACCGCAATCACTGTCGTGGTTTTCTCAATCATAGAGCTTCCTCCACCTCCTCAACTTGGTTCCTTCTTGCTTGGTGTTGTTTTTAACCATATTTCATTCCCCTCTTCATTTGGATGATCAATCTCTAGCCTTTCTATGGCTAGTGACTTAATCAGTTCCAATTACCCAACCCTTAGTTTTGAGGGAAACACAACCAATGTTGGTTCCTCCTCCAAAAGCATGGATAGTGTTTACGATGAATTCAATAGTGTGGTTATTCTTCATGTTTGAGGTGAGGTTTGATAGGATTAGCTGAATTGAAGCTTTAGCTACACTCTCAACTTGATATTTCCTACAAGATAAACAAACAGTTAAAGGGGATCATGGAATGATCCACAGGGAACCCCTTTGATGCTTAAGTCAGTATTAATCTCATAAACTAATAAGCAAGACAAGTAATAAATAGGCATAATAATAAAGAGTCAGCTAATTATTAAAATTAAGTGAATTTATAACAAGCTACTTAGCTGGATCCTATAGAAGGAACATGATAAAAAGGCTAATACAAAATTGACTAAGAACTTTCTTAAAGATTTAATGGGCTAAAAGGATGAAGGGTTGGCATGCTAAGCTCTTTGGGGGTTAGTAAGATGAGTGAGGCTAGTAAGGATCTCACTTAATAATAGGTGAAATAAGCATAAAATACTTAGCTTAGGATGAGTAGGAAGCCTAGAGTACAAGAGAGAGAAGGATACTTGAGAGAAAGAGAGGAAAGAATGGGTGATCTTCTTGCTTCCCTCACTTCCTCCTCTTACTCTCTTTTTGTAAGGGGATTTCACTACCTATTTATTAGGTATTTTTGGCATCTAGTTTTGTAATTTAAACTTAGACTATTGTTTGTACAACAACCATCTGCTTAATTATACCTATTGGACTTGGCATATTATAATAGCAAGCTACTTGACTATACTCATAACAGCTTAGTTTAACTATCCCCATTAATGCACATGTCATCCCCCTCCTAATGCCCTACTTGAATTATTTTACCTCCTCTAGTCTTGGTCTTACAGTGTAGGCCATGTCAACCTACCCCACCTTTACAAGCTCCTTTTCAACCTGGACTATTACTAGTCTCATCACCGTAAAACTAGAATTCTCAATCAACTATCCCACATGGCATGAGAAATTCTTAACGATCCTTTGTTATAAATTGTGTCATGGGTATGTCGATGGGTCTCTCCCCTACCCTCCTCCCTAAATAAAAATTTTGGATGGCACTTAATTTGCTAACCTCAATCATTTGGCTTGGTCCTACACCAATCAAAGCATTTCGTCCTGTTTATTTGCTTCTTCATCCAATTTATTTTTCAGTGATGTATAATCCATAATCCCACCTCCAATGGTATGTGGGATATCCTTGCTAAATGCTTCCACTATACCTCTCTTGCCAAAGAGTTTGATATATGATCTTAACTTGCCACTGTTACCAAAGAAAATAAGACTATGGATACTGAACTGAACTAAACATCATAGAGAATAATATATCTATCGTTGACTCCCCGATCTGTAGTAGAAGATTGATTCACTTTGCTCTCTTTGGGCTATAATTAGAATATGGTTTGTTTAACAAATTCACGCGCACTATTTCACATAACTCACCTTTGAAGAACTCAAAACCTCTCTTTTGGATGAAGGATGGCTCTGGCTTACCTTCATGGACTCCCTAACTCCGACATGGTCATGCTTTAGCTAATAATGCTTAGCCTTAGGACTCATTAGATGGCGGGCATGGAGATGATGGGAACAATCGTGGGGGCCAGGGATGCAACTCCAACCGCAATGGAGGAACTAGGGACACAGTGGGGGTCACAGAGCGCAGGAACAGTAGGCATTGACAAGTGGCCAACCACCACTGGTGTGGGTTCGATCAGTCAGCGGGACACCCTCCGTACTTCCGACCTTAGGTAAGAAATGCAAGTACTTTATTTCATTAGTCTAATGATAGCATACTTAGGATTGGACCTTTTGTCTGTCAGATTTGCTCCCTAGTCGATCATGTTGCTTCCCATTGTCCCCATCAATATGCATGAACTAACTTCTCCTACTTACTTTTGGCATTATAGGTCACTGACCTTAACTAAATGGGGTACCCAAACTTTGGTGCTTCTTCCCATATGAATCCAAACTCATGTATTTTGAAACATATTCATACTCAGAATGGTTCTAAATCTATTGAAGATGGAAATGCTTCACTTTTACCCATACTTATGTTGGCTCCAATATTCTTCATACTAAGTTTTGCGATCTTTCATTGTCTAATGTTTTACTAGCACCTGGTCTAACTTATAACCTTCTGTTGATTAAACAACTATGTCATGCTAATAATTGTGTAGTTGAACTTGTATTTCATTTTTGTGTATTGCGGACAGACTACGAGAACTCCACTCCTTAGGATATATAGTAACAGACCGCTTTATGGTTTCTCCCTTTACCTCATAGGACTAGTGGATGAAACAACTATAGCTAAACTTTGGCATAGGTGCTTAGATCATTTAGGAAGCTCTTTGTGGACATTTTAAGATGACCTTGTTTACTTCCTACTTGTCCTACTTTAGTTAAACATTGTAATGCATGTTGCTTAGGAAACTCACATCGTTTCTCATGTTTTATATGCTACTACTGCACCTTTACAATGGATTCATTTTGATGTTTTGCAAGCTCGCATCCCTTCTAATTCTGAATTTAAATACTATGTGGTTTTTATTGATGATTTTTCTCACTTTATGTGAATTTACTCAATGCAAAGGAATTAATGACAAAGTATTTACTTTGTTTCATGACTTTAAAATCTTTGAGGGGAACTAGTTTGATATTATAATCAAATGCTTTCAAAGCGATGGCAGACGTGTGTTCAACAATAGGCGCATCAGTAGCCCTTCATTGAGTCTATGGCATCTAACTTTTGTCTCTCTTGTCGTCATACTGCATAACAAAATGGATTGGTGCAACAAAAGCATTGACTTATAAGTGGTGGAACGAAAGGATCGATATATAAGTGAAATGATACGGACACTAATGTTTTAAGCACATGTGCCACCCCTGTTTTGGGCTAATGCTGCTTGCACAACTTGCTATGTAATAACATACTTGCTAACTCTGAACCTACAAATCTTTCTTCCTTTAAAAAATTGTTTCCTCAAGCTCCTGTCTACACATTTTTTTGCATCTTTAGGTGTGCATGTTATCCTAACATCACTCGTCATGCCACCCATTAATTAGTGCCCCACTTTGTAGCATGTGTACTTCTTGGGTATGCATCTCGCTACAAAGGTTATCATTGCTTGGACCCTAACACGAGTTCGGTGCATATTAGTTATCATGTGCATTTTGTCGAACATCTTTTCCCTTATCTTTACCTAGTGTCCAGTAGCAGTGCCATCTTATGCTTCTTGCCATTGCGGTCCCTCTTCACATCACACACATGTCTCTCTCTCCCTTCCTTCATTTGCATTGTTCTCCCATGCCTCTCGTTGGGACTCCCCGCAGCCACCCATCTACTTTTGCGGCCTCTATCGCCACCTGTGTGCTAGTGGCTATCGGAATTAAGCTCTTGGCTCCTTGTCTCATGTCTTCCCTCTTCCTTGTTGCTTTCGAGACAACGTGGGGGATCCCTCCTCTACAGCACCCACTATCTCTTATGGCTCAGCGTGCCATTGATCCCCATCCATTGCAGCAGATGTAGGTGGCGCTACCCTGGGTGCTCTGCCCACAGCGATACTGCACCACCAGCTATTGGTGGTGACTCATTTGTCACTTGTATTGAAAGCATGATTGATTTCACCCTAGGAGAACAAGACTTAAAGATGGCATCAGTAAGTTTAAGCACATTTTATTACTTTTTTTTTATCATCATTGTCTAGGAGCCCACTGATCTCTTCCATGTAGATAGTCATTGGCAAAAAGCCATGGCTCAAGAATTTTATGCTTTAATTCAAAACTAAACCTGGGATCCTATCCCTCCCTCATGTTCCCAAAATTTTGTAGGCACCACATGGAAATATAAGGTCAAGTATAAGGCTGATGATTTGGTTCATCTTTTAAAAGCTAGGCCAGTTGCTCAAGGCTTTCACCAAAGGGAGGGCCTAGACTACTTTGAAATATTTAACCCTATTATTAAACTCAAAACCATTAGATTTATTGTTGCCTTAGCTGTAACACACTCTTGGTCCGTTTGTCAACTTGATGTTAAAGATACGTTTTTACATGGTTATCTTTCTGATGAAGTTTACATGGAGTGTTTTATATCCTAAATACCCTAACCATCTATGTTACTTGTGTAAGACCCTATATGTGTTCAAATAGGCACCTAGAGCTTGGCTTCATAGGTTTAGTTTTTTTCTCTATAGTCTCGGGCTCCATTGCAGTAAGGTCGATCCCTAATTACTTATTCACCACTCAGCTTCTGGTCTTGTTTGGCTACTTATGTGCATAGATGATATTATCCTTATCAACTCTTAGCGAACTCTTCTATGTCGCTTCATTAATACATTGCCCACCCAATTTGGTATGAAGGACCTACACATGCTGCACTACTATCTTGACATTGAAGCAAAACCCACTCATCATGGCCTATTTCTCACCCAGCGCAAGTACATGCTCGACTTTCTTAAAAAGCATAACATGCTTGAAGGGGATCCCATACAGATACCTCTTTCAGCTCGGTTAAGCTATTCTTGACTAACAGGGATCTACTTGTGGATCCTACTGATAGAAGTGCGGTGGGTGCTCTTCGGTACCTATCCATCCTAATATATGTTATGTTGTTAACCATGTATCCCCATTTATGTATGCTCCTAAGACCTCTCATTGGCAGATGGTGAAGCATATCCTTTAGTACCTCAAGCACACGCCATGGTCTCACCATCTCCCTAGCCTCCTGTACAAACATCATTGATTTTGCTGATGCTAACATGGATGGTTGTCCTGATACTCAGTGCTCCACTACTCAGTTCACCTTGTTACTTGGCCCCGACCCTATCTTGCGGAGAGCTAAGAAGTAACCCACTGTCGCCAAGTGCAATACGGAATCCGTGTACCGTGTTGACACTCAAGTTGTTGCTAAATGTGATTTGATCATATACCTTATGCATGACCTTGGTTTTTGCCATCCTAGCCCTGTTTTGATTTACTGTGGCATGTGTCAGCCATAGACCTTGCTGCTAACCCTAGTCCTATTGATCTTAGTAAGCACGTGGATATCGATTTCCATTATGTTTTTGAGAAGGTGACTAATGGTGACATCCAAATTCACTTTACTCTTACTACCAAGCAGGTTGCTAACATCTTCTCCAAAGGATTGGCTACTGATCGCTTACGCTACCATAAAATCAATTTGTCCATTGGGTCCTCGGAAACAGCCTCTCTTCAGGGTAGCACCCTGAAGGGTGAAGGCTGTGTACGTCTATCCCCCCAGACCCTACTTATGCGGGAGCCCGTGAGGCACTGGGACTATTGTTGTTGCTATATTGTGATGTCTCTTTTGTTAGTACTAGTTTTAGATTCAATATATCTTAGGGATACTATTGTAATTGTCTTCCATTTACCTCTTTAGATAGTGATAGCTTAGCAATCTTATTGAGTATCCCCAGATAATTATTTTCTCCTAATTCCAATCCCAAACCCTCAACTCATTTTCAAAATCTTAAGAGCTCCTTAAGAATCGGTACTAAAACAAGCTGATGGAAGCCATACTCCCCAAGCCAAATGCAACCCTATATAGAGCGCCCAGGTCTCTGCCATGAATCAACAAAAGACTCTTATTTCCTAACAGGGTTGTAGACACTCTACCCACACAATTTTCTTGGACAAGTTCCTTTCAACTTGGGATTATTAAGGAGCAAAAGGAGACGAAATTAACGCACCTTCAAGCACTATGTGACACATCAAAAAGGAATATGGGTGGACCATATGAAAAAGAGGACAAAATTTCTCATTAGTTAAGGACTGTATATGTGTCAATCTATGCCATACTCATTGACTCAAATTTCAACTTTTTTTCCTTTTTAAACTCTCTATGAAAAAAATAAAAAGGCAAGTAAGCCGCGTTCATCTCGAACCAATTTATGGGACAGGATTATCTTTATCAAACAACTTCACCTTTCTCTTTTAAGTTGCACACAAAACCTGTTACATTAATTGGGGTCCTTAGTTGGATGTGCATTAAGGATTGAAAGTGCAGAGGGTGTAGCTCATAATTTGAGTTCACTTACATGATATCAATAAAAAAAAAGAGAAGGGACGTCGTTTGGGTACAGTTTACTGAATAAATTGGCATTGAAAAGATTAAACAAAAAAAAAAAAATGTAAATTAGAGAATGTAAATTAAGGGGACAAGGGATGGGAAATTAGCTCCGTAATGGTTCCACATCTAAGCGATTAGAGATCTATCGTGAAACTCCTTGTTTGACATGATGAATGGATACGCCATTTGCTTCCCTTGTATAGTGGCAAACCCCTTTCCAATAAAACCCGTTTAAAGACACTGAATTAAACACCAAAGATGCATATTGACAATTGTATACATCCACCTTGTAAAGTTGAGAACTAGGCCACATCAACAAACTCTCGAAGCAAGACAACTAAATTTCTCAATATGACAATTTCTCACTTCCTGCTAACTGAACCCGAGATCTTCAGACCTATCTTCTCATCATCCCTAAAACCACGACGACTAGCTCACCACAAGCCTCACCAAAATTCACTAATTATTCTCTTTTGTTATCCTTTAATCAATCTTTAAAATTTGTCCAATACACATCTTGGTAGACCTCGAGATCACACTTGACCCCGTACGTCCACTTGGACCACACTTAACTCGCTACCTTCATGAACCACAACCCTTCTTTAGCTACAATTCCACACTGACATCCCTACCATGCTTATCGGTCCATCCTTGGCGACTACTGACATGTAGCCCAACTATAAACTAAAAGAATCCATTTGCAAACTTTAGTCCCATCCACATTTTTATTTTTAATAATTAAAATTGCGTGCCATCTTCTCGATCAAGCATCCTTGGCATCCTCCAAGGAGGACTAACATCATGTCCTACGAATGGAATCATGGACTGGGTGCCGTCTCTTCATCTCCACCACCTCTACGACCCAACTTTTATGACAACACAACCCAACTCACCGTCGCATCAAAACACAAAGCAATTGTGTCCAGAAGAGAATTAGGAAATTGCTTTTGGATATTCCAAATTATAGACAATGTATTTAACTTTAAATAAAAAAACATTTAGACAATTGTCGCTCTTAATGGTGGAGTTAGGATTGAGTTAGTATATGTGTGTATACATTCACGCACATAACGTACAACTTCGCTCAGCCTTTAGTCATACTAAGTGGAAACAAATTGATGACTTTCTTAATAATATCTTTTAAACATGCATAATCATTCCGCGAGGAAAATTGACATATGCCAGAGTAACTATTAAGGGACTAATATGATGTAGGTAACAACTAGGCAAGTAAGGTCACTAATATCCATCGAGTAAGGAATGTCTTGCACTATAAGAATTTCAATACACAATATAGACTACTTGCTTAAGGCCCATGAAAAGATATTCTACTCAACCTATACACATTGGGGTGAGAAAGAAGGGACAAGGCATTATAAATAGGAAGAAAATCCCCACAAAAGGGAGATGAGCTTAAAAAAGGAACTTGAGTTTAGCTTGTTCTACTCAAAGAACCTGTCGAAAACAGTAACTAAGAACTAAATCAAAAACCACATTAGTAAATGTACTTAGTAATTTAGTTGGAGCAAAAATGGAATAACAAAAAAGGGTTACTCCTCTGTGTTGAGTTACTTTGAGGCAAAAGCGAGACATTATTTGATTCATAAGTCAAAATGGTGATCAAAGCAACTTAACTAAACACAACATATAAATTGTCTAAGAGCCATTATCACTATCCCACTTTATTTTATTTAAACCATTCTTCGCCGACCAAGTTTTCACTAAAATACTATATGCATTTAATTTTGTTAAGATACTTTATACATTTAATTTGATTATGTATATAATTTAATTTCTAATTATATGACAAAAGACTTAAACGAAGAAGAATTTTTTTTTTCATAATTAGCAACAAAGTCTTTTTAGGGGCACTCGGAAACAACCTCTCTTTAAGGGTAATACCTTGAAGGGGGAAGGCTGCATACATTTGCCCCCGCAGACCCTGCTTAGGCAGGAGCCCTTGGGGCACTGGGTATGTTATTTTTTAGCAACAAGGTCGCAATACAATACAAGAAACTTCTACAAACAAGCCATGAGTGAATAAGTACAAAAACGGGGAACAAAAGGCAATAAATAGTACAACATCCAAGCCTGAGAAATAGGATTACAAGAAAAAACAGGCGAAACCAGCATATACTAAAAGTCTTAACCACCTCTGGAGAGGACTTGGAATGAACCAGAAATACTGGTTAACGAACTAAAATACAAGAAAACAAATCATTTATGCATATAATGTATATTTTTTAAGTATAGCATTACTTTTTATTTAGGATTTGTTTGGCGAAATTTTTTTTCCTGGAAACTTTTTTTTATAGAAAAGTTTTTTTGGAAGAAAGAACTTTTCTCATATTTCTTGAATATTTGGCCTCAAAACAAAGGGTTTATTTAAGTATATGTAGAAAAATAATGCTTCTCTTCCAAAGTATAAGAAGAAACTAAAATACAGTGTTAAAGATACTTTTTACTTAAGTTTTTATGCTAAAATTGATTTTGAAGGAGCTTCACTTAACCCATTAGATTAAACACTTGATGATAGGGTCATAAAAGCAGGCAAGCAGCCGCTTAAAAGGGCCATTAAAACACTATAATATCACAAAAATTTCACCCTCAAAAAATCCATGGGGATCCATCCATGAGAATTTAATATACATGCGGCCCTCCACCTTGATTTGTTTCTCACTTTTTGTGTATGATAATCTCTTTAACTTGTCTGCTGATGATCCTTGTTGGCATTGAAAATCACCAAAATTTATTCAAAATTCAGTATGCTTCCATTGGAGCTCCATATTTAAATTTGAGATTGAAGTTTTATAGTGCAGAACAACAACTATCCCAATTATTTAAGCTGATAAGTGAAAGCACATGAATGGTTTCATACTCTAGTATATCCCCTGATCGCGTAAATGTCGGTTGGGCTTGACGCTTGGATATTGCATAGGCCCACCTCTTACCTTGAGCTTAAGATATGTTAATATTGATAGTGTGGGCCCACGGGCTATTGGGATTCGAGCTTGTGACCTATTGGTCTGACTTTAATATCATGTCAAAGAGCTAACTATTCCAACAACTTGAGCTAATAAGTGAAGAACCATAAATAATTTTGTACTTTGACACAGAGCTTTGAGATAAACCACACTATAACACCTCGAAATGTAACATAATTATCTTTTAGTCAAACGACTTTAAAAACAACATTTTCTAGCCATCCTGCTCGAGTGATAACCTTTTAAAACTAATCTCAGACATATAATTAATTTATAACGGTACTAGAAAAGAAAACCAGAGGTTGGGTTGGAAGAACATGGTGTAGCATAGCGTTTTAGAAGTTTGTTTTTAGGGGTTTGAGCCTGGAGTAGGAGTTAAAAACTTTGGCACTTCGTGTTGTTTTAGTCACGTAGGTGTTTTTCATTAAGCCGAGCCATAGTACTTATATGTTACACTAAGAGTTCGGGCTTTAGCCTTTAGGCCTTGTCCTACAGCTTTTTGCTTTCTCGGGCTTGTATTGAAATTATTAAAGAAAACGAGTTCCGTTTGTGCTATGTAAATACAAACATTCTCTTGTTTTTATCATACCGTGTTGTCAACAACCATTATATTATTTATGTATGTTTTTCATGTTAATTTATAATATCTGCTAATTATTAAAAAAGTATAACAGAAATACGATCCAATGACCAACATCTATAAAAAGTGCAACTGTAAAATTAACCAAAATATCCACAAAAGATAAGAAAAGATAAAAAAAAAAAGGAAAAGAAATCATGATTGGCACCAAGTTTTAATTCACATTTTTTCTCTATAATCTACAAATTTGCCCACTTATGAGACTATATATATATTGTTTTGTGATTTAACACGTTGATATATAAAAATTTGACTTGGTAAATCACAAAAAAAGGGAATAGAAGATCTTCGAGACAAATACATCAAGCATTCGATTTTCTAAATCCAAAGAACAAACATTCTACTTGCTTTACCAAAAAAGTTGGGAAGAAAATTCAAGCCAATTAATAACTTAAAACAGCATGGTCCCAGTTTGGATAATAAAAGTATTCAATAATATGGGTAGTGATGGTACAAAATTTCCACTCAAGTGTCAAAATGGACGGCATAATCATTTCATGGAAGCATGATTAACTCAATAATAACCTTGGAATCGCTGCCATAATCCCAAAAAGTTGTGAAAAGTGCTATAAAATTAACCCCACCCATTGTGTTAAAGGGCAAAAATATTAATGTTTGAGTAATTTTATAATGGCAACGTACATGTTAATTTAGCCCAGAGTGTCAGTATTTAATGTCTCCAATGCATTACTAAAGGCATTAAATTAAAAAATAATTACACTAGATTAACAATACGTACGTAGAGTATGTTCAATTATATGTTATTTTTGACAAAACAATATTTATATGATCCATTACATAAAAGGTTAGATTATTTAGGTATAATCTTACGGCAATATTAATTTGAATGTTGCGCCCCCATACTCATAAACTCACGTGTGATGTGCGTGGTAGTTCAAGCTCCAAAATCCCCAACATACTGTTTTAGCGTGAGGTGACCTAAATATCCATTTTTTTAATAAATATTGAGTAAAACTCGAAATATAAAAACTAGCATCTCAAATAGAGACCCAAAAAGCACATATAGAGTGCAGGAAAAGAGAACATAACAAGAGACAGCTATGAAAGTCGCATCCAAAATATCCATTTTGAGTATACAATTAGTAAACTCAATAATTTAGCAATTAAAAATTGTTAATTTATAAAAAAAAAAAATAAAAAATCCTTTTTACTTTTTTTTTTATGATGGTAAAAACGAGAGGAAAAGCCTCAGCGATTCCCTCGAAGAGAGGGACGGCTTGAGGCATCATCACGAGAAATCCGTCAGAGCATGGAGGGGGGATCAAGCGTCTCTAGATAAAACCCCACTCTTGAGTAACTCTGGCTTGCCATGAAATCTGTTGCTCTATTGGCTTCTCTGAAGACATGGTTGAACTTGACTAGGATGTCTGTCGATCAGGTTCTCCTAATATCTTCCACAATCGCACGAATGGCATTTGGACAGTCGTAGAGGCCCAAAAGGGTGCGAATGACAACCTTGTTATCCCCTTCTAGAACGATTTTCCTCGCCCCTTTCGAGACGACCTCCCACAGACCATCCCTAGCAGCCACAACTTCAGCTATAAGAATGGGGGCATTACCCATTCTCCTTAGCCCAGAAGAGATAATTCCCCACTGCAATCATGGATGACAAAACCTGCACCTGCCTCAGCTCCCCGCTTCGAGCCATCGAAATTGACTTTGGCCCACTCATGCTTCGGAGGAGACCAGTAGACCCATAAATTGCCTCTCCTTTTGCAAGAGGTGGCTCGATTACTTTCATAGCCCTCATCCAGCTTATTTCTGCAATCCCATTCCAGAACCATAGAACGGGCTCTGTTGATGTTCTGATCTGGATTCGGTCTTTCTCTTCTGAAAACTGCTGCATTTCTGTCTTTCCATATATTCTAGCAGCCAACCACAAATCTTTCCATTCCACATTTCCCCTTCCTTGCTCTTATTTCGTCCACAAAAATAGTGTTGGAGGGAGGAGGAATGCTCCAATAAGCGTTACTCGCCCTCTCCCACACAGCTTTAGCATGGGGGCCTGAAAGAAGGAGGTGGGAGATATCCTCGCCCCCCGCCCCACATAGCCTATAGTGGGAATTCCAGTCAGGGATTCTTTTTCTCATTTGGGCTCCAGTTGCCAGATAGTCATTCAGGGCTTGCCAAAGGAAAACCTTAATCTTCGGCTGGATGTTAAGGTCCCAGATCCACTCGAATTCCCAGCCCCTTCTTTCCTCCCAGCTCAGGTTATGAGCCATCTAGGTGGTAGATTTAACAGTGAAGGATCCCAAGCTTGTGAACCCCTAACAAAGTTGATCCTCGATCCTGTTTTTCGAAATAGGCACCCCCAGAATTTCATTTAGATAATCTGGGGGGACCACTCCTTCAAGCTTCGCGATGTTCCATTCCCCATGGGTAATGAAATACCCTACTCTGAGGGACATATCGGCACCACCAAGGTCCCCCGCGAGGCTCTTTATCAAAGGACCAGTTGAGACCCACCAGTCATACCAAAAGCTGACTTTATTTCCATTCCCAATTTTCCATTTGAGGCCTTTCCTTAGGATGTGAGCGGAATCAAGAATACCCTTCCAAGCTGGAGAATCAGCACTCCTCCTCACATAGTCTAACAGAGATTTCTGCTTCAGATATTTACTCTTCACACATCTGACATACGTGTTATCTTCATTCATTAGGATTCTCCAACAAAGCTTACATAAGAATGTCCGGTTGACCGCCTCCATCTTTCTCAAACCAAGCCCCCCTGCACTTTTAGGTTTACAAATGTTGCTCCATGGCGCAATGTTCATCCCCTTATTTTCATCCTTGTTCCATAAGAATTGCTGACTTATTTTATCACCCTGCTTGCAAACCGATTTCGGAAGTTTGAAACATTGCATCACGTGGCTCGGCATAGATTCCACGGTTGACTTGATGAGAGTAGCCCTTCCCGCTTTTGACAGGTGACCCGCCTTCCAACGGGAAACTCTCGTTTCCATTCTAGTTAGTAAATCACCTACCACTTGCGCAACAAAGCTTACTTTGATAAATTAAATGAAGTTTATCACTAGTATTACATACTCAAATTAATTAGATAAATTGGATATTAATAATATTGCTAAAGCTAAATCAATTAATAGGGTAATATGTAGGGCAGGCTGAAGCTTTGATTATAAACTTTTCACGTGTAGGGGCCTCATGTAATTCCGGTAGCCCTCGATTACTTTAGTTTAAATTGTGTTTAAATAATAATAATTGCATAATTATAAGTCCCCAAAGTTCCAGATGAGTACAATGAAAAGTTGATCTTGGGAGACGAAAGAAGGATTTAGTGATTGTGACCTTTTGTAGAAATTTTACTTTTTATTACGTGATTGAATCATAATTACTGATTTACTGTCATATACCATCACCCATTGAAAAAGGTGTAACAATGAATTGGACAAAAGTTCCATCTCAATACAATTCTAATAAACATGGATTTGTTAAAAATTAATTTAAGTAGCTATTTTAAATATTTCTTTCTACTGTTAGAAGTCATTTAAAAATAGTAACTCTAAAGGATACCACTGAAAGAAAGGAATTATGGAATGATTGGTACCTCAAGAGTAGAAGCCCACTCGTATACATAATGAATACATATAATTACAATTTATAGAAACATATCCTAAAAATTCTAATCATATTACAATATATTCTAGCAATATATTCTAACCATATTTACCATATAAAATACATTCTAATATCCCCCTCAACCGAAGCAGGAGGGAAACAAATGCAGAGGTTGTGTCTGAATAGAAGAAAGAGTTGCCGCGGTAGACTCTTTGTGAAGATGTCAGCTGTTTGTTGTGATGAGGGAATATGGAGAACTCGAACAAGACCCATGCTGACACGCTCTCGAACAAAATGAATGTCGATCTCAATATGCTTGGTTCGAACGTGCTGCACTAGATTAGCGGACAAGTATAGAGCAGAAATATTGTTACAATAAAGCAAGGTGGCACGGGGAAGAATAAGACCAAGCTCACCAAGAAGTGAGCGAAGCCAACAACACTCAGAGACGACATTAGCTACTGCCTTATACTCGGCCTCAGCGCTGGATCGAGAAACTGTAGGCTGACGTTTGGAGGACCAAGAAATAAGGTTATCTACTAGAAAGACACAAAACCCAGATGTGGACCGACGAGTATTAGGACATCCAGCCCAATTTGCATCAGAGTATGCGACAAGTTGATCCACACGAGAAGGAGAAATAGTCAATCCATAAGTAATAGTGCCCTTCATGTATCTGAGAATGCGTTTAATGACCATCCAATGAGGTAAACGCAGAGCATGCATAAACAAACATACTTAGTGCACAGCGTAGGAGATATCGGGGTGAGTGAAAGTGAGATACTGAAGAGCACCAACTGTAGATCGATACAAGGTAGGGTTAGGCATGAGATCACCATCATCTATGAAAAGCTTAGACTTGGAATCTGTAGGTGTAGCAACAGGCTTGCAGCACAGCATGTTGGTTTTATCAAGCAGATCATGAGCATACTTGGACTGAGATAAGAAAAGACCATCTGAAGAGTGTGAGACTGAGATGCCAAGAAAATAATTGAGCCGCCCCAAATCAGTCATATCAAATTCAGAACGTAGAGAACGAAGTAAAGCTTGAAGAAGCTCAGTGGATGATGCAGTAAGAACGTTATCATCAACATAAACCAATAATATAGCCATGTCACCACCACGACGTAAAATAAATAGTGAAGAGTCAGACTTACAACCCGTGAAATCGAGTGTGTATAAAAAGGAGGCGAAGCGATTATACCATGCCCGGGGCGCCCGTTTAAGACCATCAAGGGACTTGTTTAACTTGCACACATGATCTGAAAATTGAGAGTTGAGGAAACCTGGAGGTTGCTTCATATAAACCTCTTCATTGAGATAACCATTCAAAAGGCATTTTTAAAATCGAGTTGATGAATAGGCCATTGACGAGAAGTAGCTAGAGCGAGAACTGTGCGAACTGTAGCTGGCTTGACAACAGGACTGAAAGTTTCATCATAATCAATGCCGTATCTTTGTGTGAAACCTTATGCAACCAAACGAGCTTTATATCGTTCAACTTCACATGTAGGAGTCTGCTTAATGCGAAAAACCCATTTAAAACCTACAACGTTACCATGAGAAGGTGGAGGAACAAGATCCCACGTCTGATTATGAATAAGAGCATTGTACTCATCTTGCATAGCATTCTTTCAATTCTCATTTGTAAGAGCCTGCTTAAAGGAGAAAGGAACCTTGGGCAACATATTATGAGCAAGCATAGAAGGTCGAGTAATAGGTTTTAAAATACCAGCTTTGGAACATGTGAGCATAGGATGATGAGATCGGGCCGAGGGACTGTGAGGCTCACAGGTCTCAATGGGCTCAACTGTGGCAGCCGGTTAACTGGGCAGTGATGGTGGACGGGACAGTGGAGAAGAGGCGGGTAGGGGTGCAAGCACGGGCGCCCGTGGCGGTGCACCCGCGGCTGGGGAACCCGGCTGCGGTTGAGTCATCTCGGGTGGCGGGCGGGCATGCTACTGGCGAAAGGAGAGAAAGTGAGGTGATGCAAACACCTGATGAAGACGATTCATCGTAGCTTGAGAGAAAGTACCCAACCGAGCGAAAGGAAAATCTGTTTCATCAAACACAACATGCCTCGAAATGATGACTTTGTTAGTAGAAAGGTGTAAGCACTTATAGCCCTTATGGTTCGGTGGATAGCCCAGGAAAATACACAAAGTAGAACAAGGAGCAAGTTTATGTGCAGCAGTAGCACTCAAGTTGGGATAGCAGACACTTCCAAAAATAGGAAGGTGATCATAATCAACCTTTTGTTTATATAAACGTTGATATGGAATCTTTTTTCTTAATGGCAGTAGAGGGCAATAAATTGATAATGTGAGTTGCTGCAGAAACAGCTTTAACCCAATATTCCGAAGGCATACAAGATTGAAAAAGCAAAGAGCGCATCATATTACCAATAGTTCTGTGCATACATTCAACCTTTCCATTTTGTTGGGATGTGTGAGAGCACGAGACCCTACTGAGAATACCCCGTTGCATAAAAAGTTCATTAAAGTCACAATTAATGTATTCTGTCCCATTGTCACACTGAAATTGTTTGATTTCCACACCAAATTGATTTAAAATAAGAGCACGGAATGCAAGAAACAGATCAAACACCTCAGATTTAGAGTGCATTGGGTAAATCCACACAAAGTGAGAAAAATCATCCAAAAATAACAAATAATATTTATAACCATTGAAACTAAGGACAGGTGATGTCCATACATCGGAATGAACAATGTCAAAAGGATGCTTAGTACTAGAAACTGACTTCTGAAAAGGTAAACGACTATGCTTGCCTAGTTGGCAAGCATGACACATACTGGACTCTAAAGGACCTGAACAGGAAATAAACTTTTTTTTGACTAATGATGATAAAACAGGCTCTCCTGGGTGGCCTAAGCGATGGTGCCAAAGAGAAGAGGAGACTTGTGAAGCAACGAACGATGTATTGATGGTAGGTGATCCTGGTACTGTAAAGAGAGGCCCCGGGCTGACACAGCGGATGATAGTTGACTTCAATATAAGATCCTTGACATAAAAACCAAAATAGTCAAATTCGAGAATACAATTGTTATCGGAACAGAATTGACGCACAGAAAGTAAATTTTTGGAGAGCCCAGGAACAAATAAAACTTTGTTTAAAGTAAAGCGATCTGCAGGAGTAGACATGAAACAGGACCCAATACTAGCAATAGAGAGACAAGCACCATTACCAACAAGAATTTTATCAGACCCAGTATATGGAGACAAGGATGTTAGGATACCTGGATTATTTGTCATGTGGGAGGAGGCCCCACTATCCATGACCCAAGAGGGGTCAAGGGTAGGGGTGGAATAATATTGTGGAGAGAACTGATTTGCATCAAAACTTGGATAGAAGCCATAGCCAGTGGTGTAAACATTATTTGTGGGATGAAATTGAATATCAGAAACATTACCACCCGATGGAGCAAATGGAGGAGGCCGAAATTGCATGTTGAACGGTCGCATGTACGGCATATACGGCATCCTATAATTTGAGCCCCACATATTTTGCATCCACTAATTGCCAAAGCCTCAGCCATTTTTACCACGACCACGACCATTACCACGACCTCCACGACCACAGCCGTTACCACGACCATTACCATACTGATGTGCAAAACCAGACTGCTGCTGTTGGACGGGAAAGACAGATGGTTGCTCAGGGGCAACTGGTGCTGGTGGTGCCAGCACGGTTGGCACAGCCGTGACCTGCGGCAGAGCCGTGTGGGTGTCCATGTTCTCGGTTGCGAGAAGAACGGATGAAGTACCTGCATTAGCATTCTAAAGACGACTTTCTTCATTCATTAGCATAGACCGAGCCTCAATGAAAGATGGAAAAGGAACACGTGATATAATAGATGTACCCACAGCATTGAAATCTTTTTCATCAGAAAGACTATCCACAACAGCTAGAACCATATCAACATCAGTAACAGAGGCATTAACGGACTTGAGATTATCGACCAGGGATTTAATTTTTGTGAGATAGCCTAATATAAAGAGATTTCCTTTTTTAATATTAGTCAATTCAACTTAAATTGCAACTGACGTGATTGGGCAAAATCAGTAAAAAGGCGAGTGATAGAACTCCAAAGTGATGCAGCAGTGACATCATCATCATTACCACATACAGCACTAGCAAGGTCGGGAGAAATAGTACCTAGTATCCAGGAGATTAGAAGGTTATCAACCTGTCTCCAATAGCAATAGTGGGGATATGACGATAGCAGGTTGAGACGAAGTGCCATCAAGATGATCATCCACAGCATACCCTCTACAGGCAGAGAGAAAAGATTTGTGCCAAACTAGATACGTGGATGGCTAGTTTAGATCCAAGGTTGAAGAAATTTGATGTCGAATATTGGATACACGAAACGGTGTGGGAAGAGAGAGACCACCGGCAGGAGGGGACGGCCTCGCATTAGGAGGAGCCATGATGGAAGAGGTTTCGTCTGCCATGAGAGAAAGAAGAAGATGACGGCAAAGCTGGGCGGCGGCTAGGGTTTGCTGGGTGGCAGCGCCTCCTTTTTTTTTTTTTTCTTTTTTGTGGAAGGAAGGGAAAGACGGCTAGGGTTTTTCTTTGTTTATGAGAGAGCTAGGGTTAACTTTGATACCATGAAAGAAAGGAATTATGGAATGATTGGTGCCCCTAGAATGGAAGCCCTCTCGTATATATAATGAATACATATAATTACAATTTATGGAAACATATCCTAAAAATTCTAATCATATTACAATATATTCTAGCAATATATTCTAACCATATTTACCATATACAATATATTCTAACAACCACCCTGCATGGGTTATACTGTATACATCTCACTATCTAAATTATGCCTTGGAGCGTATTTGAGGCACTAGATTGTGTTGTTGTTGTTGTTGTTATAAGCTATTTTAAATATCTATTACAATGTGCTGAGGAAGGAGGAGTATGATTTGAAGGAACATGTATACTTTGACGATCATCCACCATCAAATCCTCGAGCTATTTGTCCCACCCTCCTACCTCATGTCAGAAAATAGGAAATAAGTAGCCAAAATTTAAACTTAAAAATAGATGGGCGGAACTCATGCCAGCTAATTGATCACAGAAAAGTAAACTCGAGACGTCAAAGATGTCAAATCTATAGCAAGGACTAACTCTCTAGCTTGAATAGCGCAATCTTGAGAATGCACTAATCAACCTTGAGCACCATTGCAAATGAACAACAAAAACATATAAGCGAGGGAGGGAAACTAGAAGTGGACAGGAAGGATCAAATCAAAAAATTATTTTGAGGTGGAGTTCACCATTACTGTAAGTCATTTATGCCCCTGCACTGGTACAATGGGACCAAGTAGCACAATAATTCCCAGAGTCGACACAACGGCCATTACTAAAGTATATTCTTGAGTGACAATCTAGAGTATGCCCCAACTTTCTTAGTAATGGAGTAGGTATAACGATTGTCTCAAGAGAGGTAGTATAAGAGAAGAAAAGGGAAAGACTTCTCTATGTTTCTCAGCGTATATATCAGTTCTCCAAGGCACTCAATTTATAAGCAACTATCCACCCGTTGGAGCAACTGTTAGTCAAGAAAATGGATAAAAATCAAAAAATTAAAGGCTCGATTTCAGAGTATCGAATACTGATTGAACTTCTCAAGTTTCCAACTTTGATGCAACGACTATAAAAGCAACGCTCATGACACATTGCAAATACAAGTGGTCTTCAAAACCCACTTTACGCCTGCAAGACTTTGCCAAGTGTAGAACTAAAGAGTATAAAAAGTGACTCTCGTACATTTAAATTATTTACGTGGAATAAAGAGTCTGGAACAAAAACTTAAGCGCCGCCAATTTTCAACACCTCCCTTGTTTGAAATCCTTCTGTTTTTCATTACCCTTTGGATGTCTTGGTTGGATTAAAAGGGCTTTTTCATTGTCTCGACTTTTCATATTTTACTAGTACTGTGTTAGGCTTTCTTTATGGGGCCATGATTTTATACTGTTATAGGTCAATTATATTAAGTGAAAAATTGGACTAATCACCTGAAAAATTTTATGGGCCTTATTTTAGGCACAGGTGAAGGGCACCAGACTCATTTTTGTGATTTATTCTAGGGTGATTAGGGATTTCTTTTCGATAATTAATGACAGGGTCGCACTACAAAATGAGCGACTCATATAGACGAGACCATAGACAACCCACATAAAAGTGAGAGTTAGGAAACAAAGGCAAAAGTATTCAACAAGAAAAAAAAAAAAAAAAGAAAAACAGGACAAAACAACAGACAAACATGTAAGAAAAAAATCGAACAGGTATTACATGGATACATCACTACTTGATGGGACTAGGAATAGGGGGAAAACAGCCATATTCAATTCACAAGGAGTTAAAATACCCAAAACCCTCTTCCATGGTTTCAAACAAATTAGGGATGCCTCCTCGTGCGTTTATATAAACCTTTTAAAGATTTGAGAAAGTGTGGTGAAATTAAAAAATCTCTCTATTAATTTTGAAGTTATAAAATATCCTTACAACTCCGTGAATGTAGGCATTTTAGGCCGAACCAAGTAAATATTGTGTGTTTGTTTTTTTCTCGGTTAAATTTTTCGTCATACTTTAATTGTTGCATTTCTTAACATATTAAGCATCAACTTTAATTATGAAAAACAATATTCAGAAGGGACCAACATATGTGGTGAAATAGTATTAGAAAACAAAAAGATATTATTGATAATTCTACTTTTACAATTTAGGCTCCGTTTGTTTCAAAGGTAAAAAAGAGATTCTTGGAAATGATTTTTCTACTTTCCGTTGTTTGGCGTGCACTTTTTGACAGAAAATATTTTCTAAAGGAAAAGCTTTTCCTCCGAAATGAGGAAAATGTTTTCTTTTGCAAAAGAAGGAAAGTCAACATTCTAAATGGTTTAAAAAGTTTTGGGGTATACATCGGCCGTAATATGACACATTATTTCACTAATTTGTAGATATATTTTATCATAATTTAATAAATTTTTTCCATAATTTGCTGTATTTTTGTTAAAAATGTTGATACAATAATATATATTATTGTAATCATGTACCACTTCAATGTTCTATGATGAAAATTACTTAGATTTTGATAAAAATTTACCAAACTCGGTACCTGAATGATAAAATTTTGAAACATAAAGGGGCCTCATTGTATATTTCAAAAAATGTAAGTTATCTAGGTAATAAAGAGTCAAATCTTAGGCCCCTAAGTAATAAATGTTCCATATTTTTTCATTAAAAATTTATTCAAAACCAAAGGAAGCTTATACAACTTATAATATATATAATCGTTACTTTATTTTATCTTATAACAGTGTATAGTATGATTGATAAAAGATCATTTTTTAGAATAAATAAGCAATATTAGGTAGCGGGATCACATTTTTCGCCGAAACAAACAACGGAAAATATTAGTAGGAATTTGATTTTCCTTTAAAAACATTTTTCTGAGGAAAATATTTTCTAGGAAAAAGGCACTACCCTCGAAACAAATGAAATCTTAATGATATTTCTCCTAATTAGAATTGTGTGCATAGCGAGTTAACCTTGACATGGCTCATTTTTTAACTTTTATTTGAAGCCTTTTTCTTGCTTTCAAAAAGAAATAACCCCACTAACCTCAACCTACCTATTTGAACATCAATCCAAAATTAAACTAGACATAATTGAACTTGTTTCATTTGATTATCAAATAAAAGAGAAGCATGAAAACAAATTCTATATTTTTTTTTTTGTCTGAAAATAAAGTTGAATTTTTAGCCCTACATTAAATCAAAGAAAACAGAACAAAAAATAATGTGCGTCCCGTATAAGATTTTTTGAATTTCTATTATGATTCAACTTTGTCAACATTCACCTGTGTGAATAATTAGGAATTTAGAAACTTTAGTTATCTTTTGACTTCAATCGCAATTTAGTTAAATTTGATGGAAGCATACCAAAGAGCAATTAAGCTGAAACCTTAAGAGTGAGAAACAAGATAACTACATGTTAAATAGCGCATATTTAAAATAAAGAAGATCAATCAATTCGTGAAGCATGTTTTCAGCTTTACACAAATCAGAATGTTACTATGAAATTTCAATTGGCTTTAGGCTTAACACATGGAATTTGCATATGACATTCACATACAATCTCAAGTGAAGTTTGATCCTAAAACTAGTGTTAGGTGAACCCCTCCCCTAGGCTTATATATATCTGTTCTCATTCACAATCTTAATATGAGATTTTTCTTTTTGCTCGACCCATATATGACATCCTTTACTGTAACTTTTCTTTACAGGTACTTAGGCTACTTCTAACTATGTCGAAAAGTGAGCCTGTTAAACTGATCAAAGAATACAATGTTAGAAATGGCATAAAATGTTTCCCTTGATCATTGTCCAAAGATAATCAAGAGTATTAGCTAGTGATGGTTGCTTTTAAACATGCTCTTGTAAGCAATATATATAGTCTCGTATTCTCCATTTCTATGTGTTGGTAGTCATAATTAGGGGGAAAAGAAGTGTATTTATTACTTAAAAAAAATCTGTATCTACTAATCAGCATATGATCTTATGATTTTCAAAATGATCATAAATCATTCCCAATGCTTCATGATATAATTCAAAGGTATTTTATGTGTATCATTAAAAAAGGAAAATTGTCGCTTAGATACCTGGAAGTCTGACAATTTATCACCTAGATATCCTCACATTTCAATATATACAAATGACATACCTTGAGATTGAATAGTTTGGTATTTAGGTTTGAACCGCTAATGGTATTGATGCTACATGTTGGGGGGCCTTATAAGACAGAGAAGAGAAGAAGAAGGATGGTGGCTCATGGGTCACAAGGATACTAGCATTTTGTCATCAAAGAAGAGTCGAAAAACACAAAAACGAAAGATTAGAGAACAAACAAAGCAGGGCTAGTAGGAATTCTAGGAGGATATGTTTTTCGGAAGTAGTAGGAAAGAATTGGTCAAAATCTTCTAGGAAACCAAAAAGGGGAACTTGGTAAGGAAGGGCAATGGTGTTAAAAGATATCGATAAGATCCTTGATGCGAAGTGTCACGATCCGGTTGTGGACCATGACACGGTGTGTGTTCACATTCCTTTGTGTCGCGTGCGCATGCACCTCAGTGTCCCCTAGGGTGCACCCCAGCACTTGTGCACGTGGCCCAGTGTCGTGCGCTACGTGTGAGCTAGGACTAGTGTGTATCTCAAAGCGAGCATATGGGAGCCCGTGAATGAGAGCAAGTCGCCCCCTGAACACGCAACAATGTTGCGTGCTATGTTGCAAGTCACGTCCTGGGTTGCAGAAGTTCTCTTATTAAGAAAGACACAGGTTGTTGAAGTCGGGTTTGGGGCATCAAATGTCCTAACCCTGAGTAGTGGTGTTAAATGAATTTTCTCGGTAATGGGGGCAGGCCTCAGTGTAGCCATGAGGGAGGCATGAGGTCTCCACATGAGTAGGACACTCCGTGGACACTGTGTTTGGGTTAAGGGCCAACAGTGCGCACAATTCGTGCAAGGAAGGTTTGGGCCCTTGTCTGAGCTGCAAGACAAATGTTGAAGCGCTCCACTAAGCGGGGTTCAACCTTAATATGGCAAGACCACTTGCGGTGCTCGAGCCTCTTTGTGAGCGGCGGTGTGCACCGGCTTTGTTTACTTATCTCGTGGTTTGGTGGCACGGTTGTGTCAACACCGTGCTTGTGGATAAAGTGAGGGCCATTGGTCGTGTGCCAATGTGCGCCCTAGTCCAACGGACGCTACGAGATGGTCGCCCACTTGGGTGAGCGGCGCGCTACTTGTGCGGGATCATGTGAACTCCCCATAAGCATTGCGGCCTCGAACACGAGGTGCGCCCAAGAGACTTGGTTGTCCTTGGGCGTTGCTCTGGAGCAGGACTACTACAGTCTTCTTCCTATAGTTATTTGACACCGTTAAGGACATGTGACTACAGGAAAGACCCGAGGAGTTGAGACGTGGGTTTGAGACTCACAAGGTGTCAGTGGTGTCCGAATTAGGTGCTGGTATCCGGCTGGTGTGTTGTCCCACCAACGGATGTCCCAGGGCATTGGGACGCATTGTTGAGACTCGAAGGGCCTCGGCAGTGTTCAACACAAGGCATGGAGCGCAACTAAGGTGCCAGCTTGTGAATTAAGATGGCGCGTATTTGCGCAAGGAGCTTCATGGATCGATGCAGATGAGGAGACTTAGTGTGCTGGTATGCGCCTAAGTGTTGTGTTGGCAAGTGAACCTATTGATCATGCTTGAGGGTTTGAGGTTTTGATGTTTTGTTGAACGTTTGTATGCCACTAAGTGGGTTTGCCTTTGAGGTCATGGGACTTGGGTGAACTAGTGACACAAAGTTGGACCCTCGGGTTGAGAGGGGTTGCGCTTGTCAAGTCATGTGTATTGCAAAAGAGAAAAAGTATGTTTTGACAGGTGAAAGATCCTCTCTTTGGGTAAGGCTAGCCTTGATTCAGTGGAGTCTTGGCAACACATAGTCATTATTCCTCAACGCAATGTGGGACTGTGACACGAAGCATGAGTTGGAGCTCAAAGAAAACTTGGTTTGACATATGATGGTGATGATTTAGATATGATTGAGCATTTTTCAAGGATTGACTAGGGCTGTAGTTGGATCTCACCTCTGTCAATCTCTCTTCAGATTTGATTCGATTCAACGACTTCCCCTACACCGGGTCTCATCCAATGGTGATGCAGCCATATAGTGTCTATTTAATTCTTTTTGCCTTTTTTTTTTGCCATGTAATCTTTTTTTATTGGCTGTCTTTTTTTCTTTCTTACACCAGATTTTATATGGGTTCACTAAGGCCTCATTTGTACGAGTGACTTGTTTTGTGCTGCGACTTTGTCGTTAATCATAAAAAAAAAAAATCACTTAGTTACCTTAAGTTGGAATTGATGAATTTTGTGAGAATTAGACTAATTTTATACAAAAAATGCTATTGAAGTGCATGATTACAATAATATATATATATAAGTCATGTTAATATTTTTAGCAACAAATTCAATGAATTATGATAAAAAATTCATTGAATTTGGCTGTAAATTACCTATATATTTTTAAAATTAAGTATCATATTGACATTTTTGGTAAAACAATATTAAATTCTCATGAATATACTTATATACTATTGGAAACATGTTTCACTTTAGCATGTTTCAACTAAGATCTATCGAATTTCGAAAGAATGATACTTAATTGATTAAATTTTGAAACTTCGGGATACCTAAGTGATAAGATTTTTAAATTCAAGGAATTTCATTGTATATTTTGAAATGGTTGATTACCTAGATTATAAATGATAAAATTTATGATATCAAAGTGATAATCTCCCTTAAAAGAATACTTATATCAGTAAGAAATACATATGATATAAAGATAACATCAAATAATTCTTTTCTTATAATACTTTTAAGATTACTTTTTACTACTTGGTTGCATATTTGAATTAATTTTTGGTATGTAGCATCAATTTGTATTCTAAATGAGGTTAAATGATTAAATTATAAAAATTACTATTTTTTTAAAAATAAAGGTAAGGTTAGAGCCTCACGATTTTTTTTTATAAAGCTAAGTTTAGAACCTCACAAGCTTAAGGACATCCTCTCAAGAAAGGGAATCTCAAGGCCTCAACTTGCGAAGTGGAGAGAAAAGCGCAGGAGGGAGCATTGATCCCAAAGCGAAACACCTCCACTCTCATGACTGGCATTTGATAATAGTTTGCTGAACTATTTGCCTCTCCAAAGATATGGTTGATTGAAATATGGTCAAGAGAAAAACTGATAGTACGAATATCTCCACAATGGTTGCAATATCCATAGGAATTGAGTATAACCCCTTGAGAACCTTAGTGACAACTTCATTATCCTTTTCGTGAACAACTCTCCAAGCCCCCTCTTGATGACATAAAAAAGGGTCATGTCTACAAGCAACAGCCTCAGCTACAATTATATGAGCATCCCTAAGCTTTCTTGATCTTGCAAAAATGATATCACCCCCATCATCATGGGCAACAAAACCGGTTGCAGACGTGTTCTCACGTCTAGACCTGTCAAAATTAACCTTCATCCATCCTTGATTGGGAGAAGTCCAGAAGATGCATCTTGATGATCACTTACTGGTTCTGCTACGAGGGTTAACAGTAACCATCCCTTCCTCTAGCTTAATGTGGAAGGCCCATTCATAAGCCATCTGTTTGGAAGGATAACTAATTTGACAGGATGTGACTTCACACCTTTGAAAATGGCGGTATTCCCGTCTTCACATATTTTCCAACAAAGGATAGCGAATTTAGAGAGTCACTTATGCCTTTCCCACTCATTTTCAACCCCTCAGCAAATGTGTGTCCATGGGAGGTATAAGCCATCTACCACAACGAGGCAGCCGCTCCCCAAATGTCATTGGCACGTTGGCAAGACAACATGATATGGGAAATGTCTTCATTCTCTAACCCACACCAAGCATAACAGCGGGAAGGCATGGAGTTAGAAACTAGTCACTAGGCAATCATTCAGAGCTTGTAAAAACTTTAATCTTCAAAGAAATATCAAGGTCCCACTTTCGTGTAAACTCATACGCGTTTCTTTCAGCCTAACCCATAGTTATGGGCTAGCCAAGTGGAAGGTTTGACACTAAAATTTCTTGTGATCACGAAGCCCCAACAAAGTTTATCTTCCACATCCATCTTTTGAAGCGGGACCTCCAAAATATGATTAAGAATTATTTGAGGGACCACCCTTCTAAGCTTCTCCGTGTTTTCAACAAAATCAGCAACTGTTGTGGTTATGTGTCAACCTTCCTTCTATCCTCTTCTAAAAAATTAATAAGAGGGCTATTCGCAGCCGATTGATCAAGCCAAACTTAATGTCCTTACAGTTATCAATCTTTCATCTTAAACCTTTTATCAGGATAAATCTGGCAACTAGAATTCCCTTCCTGGGAATCCACAGACAAGGAATAGTAGGCAACCTTTGAAAAAATTTTATAGACTTCTTCTCTCGACATTTACCCAATAGACTGGTGGTTAGGACTTCAAGGTAGAGGATAAACAAGTAAGGCAACCAAGAGTCTCCCTGACACAATCCTCTAGTGGGGAGAACCATCCCATTGGCGCATCATCCACCAGGACTGAAAACGATGTAGAGGTCACACAATTCATGATGTAGCCGATCCACTTCAAGTGGAACCCAAGCCTCACTAAATCTTATTAAAGAAAGGTCCATTCCACTATGTCATAAGCCTCCTTCATGTCTAACTTTAGGGCCATCCAGCCGGCCTTCCCTTGCTTCCTCTTAAAGGTCGTCATGATCTCATGAGCCACTAGGACTTGTCCTAGATAGACCAGCCTGGGATGAAAGCACCTTTCCATCAGCTAACTAGGTTGTTGACAACAAGTTTAAGCCTATTCGCCAACGTCCTAGCAATAATTTTGTACAAGGCATTATATAAACTAATAGGCTTGAAGTGACTAACTAAATGGGGATAGTCCATCTTAGGCATATGAGTGACAAAAGCATTGTTAATCTCCCTAAGTAGATGCCCTCCCAAAAGGGATACTCTAGTAGCACCACATACATCCGGCTCATTGATTCCCGAAAGGACTGGGAAAAAAAAAAAGCTGAGAAACCATCAGAACCGGGAGAACTATGTAGATTCATGTCAAATAAAGCATGTTTAATCACTTCACTTGTAAATTCTTTAACTGCATTGTCTTTAGCTTCCTCTGAAACTCTAGAAGAAATTTGGGCAAGTGATCTAAACAACCACGATACACGCTAGATCATAATCTCTTCTTAAACTCCAAGATGAACATATCACTAATGCCTTTCTTTATTTGTATCTATAAACCCAACTCATTTTTAATTCCACAATACCTCTACACTTCCTCTTGGCCGCAATCAAAGCGTAGAGCAACTTAAAATTTTTGTCCCCTTTTGTGAGCCACTGTTTTTGGCTAAATTTAACCCAGTGTTTGTGAATAAACCGTAGAACGCTTTGATGTTGAAGGGTTTATTGATGAATCTTTTTTGTTCAGCCAAACCCAATTAGGAGCAGAAATTAATTTTAAATTCTAATACCGAACTTTTTTTATACTTTTTGAGCTTACTCGTAAGTTTTTTCCTGTTTTTATTGATAATTAAGAAGAGGAAACTTCCCGAAGTATATAGACTATCTAAAAGAAAATGCAAAAAGGAAAAATAGAATTGAAATTACAAATCTTCGTGTTAGATTTGAATAAGGGAGAAGGGAGACAGCTCATGCAAATGATGTCAATGATATGCAAATGAAGTAAATGAGCTAGTGAGTCTGTGGTACTGGTAGCTATGGTTATCCTAGATGGGTATGAACACGGGAAGTCTTGGAGCTTGTAGTAGAAAGATGCGGATATTAATCTTCAAGGATTCTCCAAGCAATGATGGATGCAAAAAATAAGCGCATTGAGCCAAGCAATGACCCCCAATTTCACATTATCTAGGATGTGTGCCAATGAGGAGTTGTGTTCTAGAATATTGTTTCGTTTTTGGCTTCCCAAACTGCATTAATGATGGTGAAGAATGACATGAGCTTGACTTTCTTTGTTGAGCCTCTGATAGAAAGAGGATTGCCATTGTTTGAAATAATTTATTAACCTAACTTTTGGATTTACGATCTTAACTTATCTTGCAAATAATAAAACTTTTGTCTAGTGTTATTATCAAGACATTTTATTTATTAATAACAGGGAAACTACAAAGACTTTTGAATTCTTCTTATGTAAAAATTACCCCAATACTAAAATAAATGCCATAATAGTAACATACCCAAATTTTCAATATCAAACCATGTACATAAATCATCCCCCCCCCCCCCCCCCCCCCCCCAAAAAAAAAAAAAAAAACCCAAAAAGTATACAACATGGAAACTAGTTCATAGGAAATGCAATAATCCTTCTAAAAGTTAGAGGTTGCTCCATCACCTGCCCGAACAAAATCAAACACGTGATCATTCAATACTTCAAATGCATCTAATCGAAACAACACATTCCAAGAACTCTCATGACTAATATTGACGTTCAGTCCCTATCCTTTGAGGAATTATTGGGCATACAGTTAGAATCCACAATCGAAGAAATTAAAGAAGCAATATGGAGTTGTGATAGCTCTAAGGCCCTCCAGCTTTGATGGGTTCTAATTCTCCTTCATTTTAAAATTCCTGACACATCATAGGACTTGACATCATTCAATTCGTCAAATTATTTAAGCAAACAAGAAAAATGCCTTCAATTGCAAATATCACCTCAGTCACCCTGATACTCAATCTCACTCCCCCCATAGAATTTAAGGACTTCAGGCTTGTTTGTTGTTTCTACAAAATTGTGTCAAACATTCTAGCCAACAAACCTATACGGGTCATTCCCTCGCTCATAAGTGAATCACAAATGGTCTTTGCTAAAGGACGGCAAATCCTCACTGGAGCTCTCATTGCTAACAAAGTCATTAATTAGATCAAAAAGAAAAAGGAAGAGACTGCCCTTCTTAATGTAGAATTTTACAAAGCCGAGGACTTTCTTTGATTAGGCTCTTGGCTAAATGAGCTTCAGTATAAAGTGGAGATAATGGATCAGCAGCTGTATCTCCACTTCCTCAATCTCAATTTTGTAAATGGCTCTCCAATGAAGCCTTTCAAAATGCATAAAGGGCTTAGACAAGGGGACTAATGTATCCCATATTTTGTATGTTTTATACCCCATTTCTATGATATTTTTGACTTTTACATGTACCCTATAATTTTTGAATACTTAGGCTTAGCAAATGTTGGAGCACAGACATTATGAAAAGCGGTGAAGAACGTATAGACAAATATGAAGACTATTTTGAGAAACCCAATCACATGTGAAAAAGACACATCAAGTCAAGATTGGGCTTTTAAATCTTGTACTTTTAAGTCCCTTGATAGAGGGTCATGAATATTGGGTCGTGAATTGGGCTCCAAAGCATGCCTCGCCCATAAAAAGAGAAGGAAGACCTAAATTTTCCCATTGTTTGCTCTCCATTCACTTCTCCTCTCGCCTCCCGTTGCCAAGAGGGACCTAATTCTCACGAAAGCCGAAGCGCAAGTGGTCGGAATATGGGGAAATGAAAGCAAGAGTGAAGTCAACACTGATCAAGGGAGTTCATCAATACATGAGTTTTCTTTGCCTTTTTCCTTTTGAATTAATGATTTGTAAGACTCCTATGGAGGATTAAAATCATAGTTTAGGGGTTGAAGGACGAGTAGCCATCCGGATCTGGGATTTATAATTTATCTTCAAAAGTGACTTTTGTTAAACTACTTTTGCACCCCTATGGGGCGTTTTACATTTTTAGATTGGTCTTCTTATTATGTGCTTGTAGCCATGCTTTGATTTCTGATTTTATTCGCATGTTGTCTTGTGCTTGTAGCCTAGACTGTACTATAAAATGTTCTTCACGAGTGATTAGAGTTGAGGTTGTACACAATCTTGAACACAATATGTTATACAAATTAATACTTAATAAGGAGTGACAAAGATTGTTTTTGCAATTGAGATAATCCATGCTATACCTAGAGTGATAAGATGGGTTATGCCCTTTAGACTAGTTCATCACCCTAAGTCCTAGCTTAAAAATTAATCCAAGTTTTACATGAAATTAGGTGTGATAAAAAAATTTGGCAATGCTGTTGAGATAATCCATGCTACACTTAGGGTGATAAGATGGGTTATGCCCTTAGACTAATTCATCACTCTAAGCCCTAGTTTAATGTTAATCTAGGTTTAGAGCTTGTAGATTAAATCTTTAAAGTCATTATTGTGATGAAATATAAAGAAGCGATCCAAATTAGGTTAACTTAAATTCATACCTTGAACTAACTTTGATTGATTGACAATTTTGATTTATCATTTAATTTTTTTAATTTAATTACAAACTTATTCTTCCAACAAAAACCGCTTTTTAACCCCTTGATAATCACCGAATCAAACTTTATACTGCTTTCCTATGGATATGAAACCTATATGTCCGACTTAACTATGATGAACTTGTACCCTTGCGAGTACAAGGTTTTGCATATACATTAAAACGACATCAGTGACCCCCTCTCACCATTGCTTTCCATAGCATTTACTCACAAAAGCTGAGTCAATGGGCTTCTTCGTTGGCATTCGAATTTGTCAACAACATTCATTAATAGTCAACTTCTGGAAAACGAGTAAAGTAGATGATGATGGATTTTGGAATCTAAAACGAGTACTTATAACTTTCCAACTTCTACCAGGGCTAAAAATCAATTTTCACATACGCGTTCTTGTTGGGATAGGGGACCCAACAAACATGTTCATCTCTATGCTCTCAGTTGCAAGTCCAACCATCTCAAAATAAAGTACATGTGCATCCCTTTTGACGTAAACCCTAGAGCCTACAGTACTTGGAAACTAGCCACTAAAAGCATTCAAATTAGGCTAGCTTCCTAGAAAACAAACCTTCTCTCATGTGGTAGTCGTCTAACACTCATCAAATATGTCCTTTCTAGTCTCTAGTTGTACTACCTCACCATTTTTAAAATGCCTTCCTAATTTGCCAAAAAAATAATCCAACTAGAACAAAACTTCTTTTGGGGAGGTTCATCTGAATTTAGGAAATAGGAACTTGTAAGTAGAGTACCCTATAATTACCCTAGGACTTGGGAGGCTTGGGAATCCCCAACCTTTCCATTTGAAATTCAGCACTACTGTTTAAATGGTGTGCCCACACCTCCTGGGTGGAAGAGAATAATTCAAGTCAAATATGGACCTAGCAGAAGTCTCTCCATTTTACCTACAGGGGTAACAGTAAAGGCCTTTAAAAAGACATATGTTCTATACGCACCAGGTCTAATCCCATTTTCCTATCATCACAGCAGGACTATACTACCAAGTTAGGTGGGGTAATAAAACTCTTTTTCTAATACAAAGATGGCTAGATGATGGTCCTCTTAAGGGCAAGTACGTAAGACATATTTTCATTTCCCCACAACAACACATTAACATAAAACACATGGGCTTTTGGGATGGTAGTACATGGCATCGGACCTTGTTTGGCATGGTAGACTATTGTGTTGGGAAGCTGATATTTGGCTAGCGCTCACTCACAAACTTACAAGAAGCTTCTTTCTGCTCCATATTTTAGGATGTGTTGACATGGCGACATGACTTTAATGGGACTTTTACTGCCAATTCCTTCTAGAGGGCTGCAATTTTGATCTCAGTTAGTCCAACTATAGATCAGGTAAAAGGATTCTAGTGCGGACTTGTCCTTCCTAGAATTAAGTTATTGGCTTGGTCGGCGCATCTTGAGAAACTAAACGTAAGGGGAGAGAATAATTAGAACTAGGATACTTGAATCAACCAGATCCATGTTTCCTTTTACTCGGGTAACAGCAAATGGTGCATACATTTATTTCTTAATTGCAAGACCTCAGGGAGCCTTAGGTCCACAATCATGCCTGGGAAATAACCTTTACATGCCCAAGAAACCTAAGAGATCACTTTCAACAGTGGCAATTCTCCTTCATCAAAGGCTTAACCAAGAAAGATTGGCTCATGGCCAAATTTGTTGTTGGTTAGGCTATTTAGGAGTTCAGGAATACGCTTATTTTTTAGAATTCATCTCCTGATTAGTCAAAGTTCCTAAATGTTATAATAATCAATGAGAACAACTTAAATTGAAGTAAAATACAGAAAACTACTGCTGAAAAATTCAGTGAAATACCAAAAAATATTTCTATAAATTTGCGGAAAAAACACAGTGTAATAGCAGGAAAAAATCAGCAAACGACAACGAAATTCAGCAGAAATTGTGATGATACCGCAGTAATGTTCGGGAAAAATTTCAACAAACAAACTTAGAGAAAATACCTAAACACAGCAATCAGATAATACCAAAAAGTAGAGGGATTAATGAAATACTAAAAATACCGTGCCGTGGCAAATGTCACTGTCCTAAAAGACGATTTCACCGCTGCTCTGGTGCAAACAATACTATTGGCGGCCATCCTCCAGGATTGACACGATCTGACTATTAACGTGCACTCGCTAAACGTCGGGTAGGAGAACCCAAGAACTTTGCCCAAGTTATTTTGAGAAAGAGAGAGAGATGACCGAACAGAAAGGATGTGTATTGTTTTCTGATATGCTTATGTTCATATGCGACTTGCTTTTTGTAGTAAATGAATCTTGCAGCTGGACATAAAATGCCGTAAATGGAATTGAATAGCTCTTTTTTCAACGTCTCTAAACGGCTAGGAGGGGTTAATTGCATATTCTTAATCTTAATAAGACACTTAACTACAAAATATTCCCTTCAGTCTGGTATTTAAGTATCGTAAATTTAGCAGTAAAAAAAACATCAACAAAGATTTTTCCGTAAAATAAATATACCTGGTGAGAAAAAGCTCACCCACACCCATGCGCGAGTACGGCACAGCGGGCGGCACGCGTGTGGTTCCCACCATTCCTTCACCCATGGCTTAATTCAAATGGGTTGAGAAAATATACCCTTATAAACCCAACCAATCCTCCTTAATTTGTCTATGTGGGATAGAGGACCTTTTATTATTGCATTCTCAATGTGGGATGTAACTTTCCCATAATATTTAAGTTTAGCTTGTATCATTTTTCCAACAATCCCTTCACAAAGGATACAAGCGAGAGAGAAAGATAGGAATAGACTGGGCAAAGGGAGTTCAGTTTTTTAGCGCTAATGTCTTACGACTTGAATCATCACCTAGTGTAACCCAAGTTTAGGACTAACATCTTGCAAGGTGACTTTCCTCATGAACCTTACAAGGGGTTGTATAGTCTTCCACTTGGACACAAACCGAACACCGGATCTCGGCAACTCCTGCGGTTTGGTGTGTTTTATCGGCCATGCACTCGTCCTGGATATTTACAGGCGCTCTAGAAGGAAAGTCTTAATCCTTCATAGGGAGCGGCCAGACTCCCACACCTATATAAGTAGATCCCATCAAGTGTGTGTTACCGCACACCACCAAATATATGGATATGGGCCCATTAAGAGCTAAAGCTCAACCTCACCTCTTGGTAATTTACAGACAGTGTCCATCAAGTGCAAACCTTGGTTACACCACCAAACATATGGCTATGGACCCGCCTTCGAACTGTCACACCATAGGGAGGGACAACATAAAACACAGTGCATTTCTCGAATAAAACTATGACTTTTCACATTAAACCTGTTAAGACCAGGTTAGATACATTGTAGTTTATTCATGTATAGACTTTATTCCCACCCCCCTTGATGTTTCTATAATCATTTTACGACAAAGGCCTTTTGTCAATGGATTTGCAAGATTCTTTTCAGACTTTACATAGTCAAGTGATATCACTCAACTTTCTAGTAGACTTTTCACGATCTTATGCCTGAGACGAATATGTATCCTCTTGCCATTATAAACCTTGTCTTTAGCCACAATAATTGCAGCTTGACTGTCACAGTGAAGTGACACTGATGGGGCTGGAAGCCCCCACAATGGCACGTCTCCCAATAGACTTCTTAGCCACTCGGCTTCATGACCTGCCAACTCATGTGCAATAAACTCAGATTCCATAGCAGACGTAGTAGTACAAGACTGCTTAGAAAATTTTCAAGATATAGCACCTCCAGCTAGTGTGAATACATACCCATTAGTGGAGTTAATTTCGTCATTATCAGACACCCAATTGGTGTCACAATATCCCTCTAAAACAGTGGTGAAGTCCCCAATCCACAGTTCCTTTCAAATATTTAAGAAATCTTTTAAAGCGTTCCAATGCTCTTGATTAGGATTATGTGTATATCTACTGAGTCTACTTACAACATATGCTATGTCAGGTCTAGTATAGTTCATCAGAAACATAACACTACCAATTATTTTGGCATACTCAGATTGGCACATAGCAACACCTTTATGTTTAGTTAGATGTACACTGTGATCATAAGGTGTTCTTACATGATCAGTATTAACCATGTTAAACTTTCTAAGTATATTCTTAACATAGTGAGACTAGTTTTACACTTATGCCTTCAGGAGCTCTCACAATTTTAACTCCTAGAATCACATCTGCCTCACCCATATCTTTCATATCAAATTTAGAGCATAGAAAGTTTTTTGTTTCACTAACAACGTTCAAGTTCGTGCTAAATATCAGCATATCATCAACATATAGACAAACTATTACACATCCATTTGAATCAAATTTAGGATACACACAAGAATCACCATTGTTTACAAGGAAATTATTAGTTATTAGTGTGCTGTTGAATTTCTCATGCCACTGTTTAGGTGCCTGTTTGAGACCATATAGAGATTTTACAAGTTTGTAAACTTTCTTTTCATTACCCGGAACAACAAAACCCTCAGGTTGTTCCATATAAATCTCTTCGTCTAGGTCACCATTAAAAAATGCTGTTTTAACATCCATTTGATGTACTACTAAATCATGAATAGATGCAAGGGCGATCAAGATTCTAATCGTGGCTATTTTAGCGACGGGTGAATAAGTATCGAAATAGTCTTACCCCTTTTTCTGGGTGTAACCCTTAGCCACTAACTTTGCCTTAAATTTGCCTATTGTCCCATCAGCCTTCATTTTCTTTCTAAAGACCCACTTATAACCTATTGGTTTACAACCTCTAGGAAGATCTACCAATTCCCATATGTGATTACTTAGAATTGATTCTAATTCGCTATTAATAGCTTCTTTCCAAAAGGTAGAATCAACTGATCTTATAGCCTCATCATAGGTTTTAGAGTCTTCCTCTAACATATAGACACTTGCAATTTCTTCACTTACAAAGTTATCTTCTAATAAGAAAGTGGTAACAAAATCAGGTCCAAAGTTGGTTTCTTTCTAACTCTTTTACTCTTTCAAATTTCAGGAGTGTCTATATCGTTAGTATTATCATGATTAGCAGTTGCATTATGAGAAGGCAAACTAGTAGGTCGTGCATCATTATATTTCAAGGGAAATATATGTTCAAAGAATTCAGCATCTCTAGATTCCATAATGCTACCACATGTATATGAATTATTTAATCCTTTGATGAAAAAACGATAAGCAGCAGTGTGATGAGCATACCCGATAAAAATAGATCAGCAGTCTTAGGTCCAATTTTACTCCGTTTAAAGTCAGGTAATCCAACCTTGGCTAGACACGTCTACACTTTCTAGCATTTTAGATTAGGCGCATAACCTTTCCACATCTCTGTGGTTTTATCTACCTTTTTATGAGGAACTCTATTCAGCACATGACATGCCGATAATATTGCCTCCCCCCACATGTTATTAGGTAGTGCAGAACTAATAAGCATAGCATTCATCATACTCTTTAAAGTTCGATTTTTTTTCCTGTGACACCATTAGATTGTGGATAGTACGGAGGGCTTCGCTCATGTATTATTCCATTCTCCGCACAAATTTTTCCTAAAGAAGTTGGATCGTATTCCCCTCCTCTATTAGACCTTAGTCTTTTTATTTTTCTTCCCAACTGATTTTCTACATCAGCTTTGTATTTCAAAAACATTTCTTCTGCTTCATCTTTAGTACTTAGGAGGTATACCATTGAGTATCTAGAGTAATCATCTACAAAAGTCATGTAGTATCTTTTTCACCTCTGCTCATTTGGCTTTTAAAGTCTCCTAAGTCACTGTGAACTAGCTCAAGAAGATCTGATTGTCTCTCAATTGACTTAAAGGGCTTTTTAGCATATTTAGCTTATACACATACTTCACACTTATTAAAGTTAGTATCACTGAAGTTAGGGATCATGTTCATTTTCTTATGTCATTTAATTGACTCAACATTTATATGACCTAAGCGAGCATGCCACAATTCGAGAGATTCAACAAAATAAGCAGAAGTGGTACTAGCATTGTTAATCAGGCAAACAACATCAAGGACAAAAAGATCACCATTACAAAAACTCTTACCCACAAAATCCCCATTCCTAGTCAGAACGAATTTGTCTGAATCAAAGGATAATTTCAACCTAGCTTTGATTAAAAGACTACCTGAAATCAAATTTCTACGCATATTAGACACATGCAGCACATTTATTAAAGTAAGAAACTTTCCAGAAGTGAGTTTTAAAGAAATCTTCCCTTTTCCGATGATAGATGTTGCTGCAGAATTGCCCATGTAGACTACCTCTCCATCGTTCGCTTTTTGATATTTCTGGAACATGTTTCTATTTGTGCAGATATGCTTGGTAGCCCTAGTATCCACTATCCACTCGGTTATGTTGTTTACCACGTTCACCTCTGAAACAACAGCTACAATATTCTCTATTTCTACAAGGTGGGCTTTGTGCTTTGGGTCTTTAGGCTGGCTCCTTTTACTTCTGTAGTCTTTGGCCATATGTCCACATGTTCCACAGTGACAGCAATCTCCGAGGAATTTGCTGTTTGGCTTTTTAATCTTTTCACTAGGCTTGAAATTTGAATGATATTTTTTTTTTTATTACTGAACCTGTCAAATGTACTAGGCCTAGCTTCGACAATGTTAGCTTTAGATTAGTCGGAGTATGAGCACCCCCTATCCTTAAGCCTGTTCTCTTCTTCAATTTTTAAGTGGTTCACTAACTCCTCTAATATCAAATCCTTCTTTTTATGCATAAGTAGGTTTCTGTAACCCTTCCAGGAAGGTAGAAGTCTTTCGATTAAAATATATGCTCGAGTTATATCACAAATTTTAAGGCCTTTTGACAAAAGAGTAGTTACTATGTTTTCATATTCATGGACTTGGTCAATGATTGGTTTATTGTCCATGAATTTGAAATCTAACCACTTACTAACAGCATATTTTCTACTCTCTGCATCATTACCTCCATATTTTTTTTGTAGGTAAAGGTCCAAATAGCAGCCTAAGGAGGGGGGGGGGGGGGGGTGAACTAGGTTCTTTAGTGATAAATGAAAATTTAAATTTATGAACCAAAAATTAAAGTAAAAGCTAAACAATAAATGTTAAATAAAAAAGATAAAGACAAAATAAAAGGGATGCATAAAGATTTTTATAATGGTTCACTTCCAAACCGGAAGCTCGTCCACTTCTTAAGTGACTACTCTTAGTCACTTGAGCCTTTAACTAAGCTCGGTAATCCTTTTTAAAAACAGGCTCAGGATCCAACTTTTACAACCAGTCTTTTTGTAGGTAGGCTTAAGACCAACCTTTTACAACCGATCCTTTTAGAACAGTAGGCTTAGAATCCAACATTTACAATGCAACAAATTTGAATAAAGCAATGAAAGAATTAAAGCACTCAAATTCTTCACTCTTTCAAGAGTGAATTGACACTTGATCAAGCTTAGCCAAAGCTAAGGATATGCCAATAAAGCTCAAAGATCAATAATAAGAGAACAAGTGATGCTCTAATAAAAGTTTTGAACAAAACTTAAAAACAAACCTTTAAAGCGCAAGTATGTAAGAGAACTTTTTATCAAAGAATTCTTAGAGAGTATTGGATGATTTCAACCAAAGCATTCAAGCCTTATTTATAGGAAAATGAGGGCTAATAAGACGTTCAAAAAGTTAGGAAAAGGTTTTGGATATAAATTAAGTCAGAAGTAGCCGTTTTGAGCTTTTTCAGTCTGGGTGTCGACACACAGCAGCTCTTGGTGGCTACTGTAAGCCTATGTGTTGACACATACCATCTGTGTGTTGACACTCAGCCTACCCGGGTGCATTTATATGTTTTGATCAATTTGCTTGTTTGGTGGGATACTTTTATCACATTTCCTAAGTTAAAAAATTGATTTATTGATTCCTATATTTGTTCAATTTTTTGAATTTATTTCCTACTAAACTTTGATCATAAAAATAATTGGTTCCATAAATCAAGCTAAATCATCACCCATTAAAATTTTATCTTTATTTGAATTGATCATACTTTTCAAAGTATCAATCTTAAAAAAATATTTTAATTGATAAGCTAGATTAGTTTAATTTTGACTTGAATATTTTTCAAATAAAATTTGATAAATCAACTTTCTAAAATATTTTTCAAAAACATTTTTGTAAGAGCATCACATATCAATATTGAGACTTGGGCTCAATTGATATATCATGATCCTAAGTTCTAGGCAATAAAAATAAATAACTTTAGGATGCTCGAACTCGGATCACGTTCTCTTCAATTTGGATAAATCTTCTCTTCAGCTTTTATCTCTTTTCCTCTTGATTTATCATCTTTTGAAAAGTTTCGTATCTATGATTAATCTTGATATTCCTAACTTTCTTATAAGTCACTTAAAAACAAGATTGGAACAATTTAAATCTTATGACTCACTAAATGGTTGTTATCATCAAAATTACAATAACATTGGCTTTAGGGCCAATAGTAGGGAATCCCAAATTTCTTTTGAAGAGTCTAATTTTACATAAATGTCATAGAGCCCATCACTCATGTAATGCAACAAATTTCCCCTATAGGTTCGGTCATGTTGCAAATTTTTCTTCATAGGTTTTTTTCTCATTTTCACTCTCAGGTTTCTTTTTTCCAAAGAGTATATAATCAATACAAACTTGTTATAGAAAAAAAAATTTTTTGGAGACCATCTCTTATAATTCTTCCCGTCAGGGGCCTCAACATTAGATATGTCGAGAAAAGGTAACCTGGTTGCCATGTTTGAATATAGCTATGTAAAGTAAAATCGTCTTTTAGATTGTTATAATAATCAATGAGAACAACTTAAATTGCAGTAAAATACAGAAAAATACTGCGGAAAAATTCAGTGAAATACGAAAAAATATTTCTGTAAATTTGCTAAAAAAACACAATGTAATCGCAGCAAAAAATCAGCAAACGACAGTGAAAATTAGCAGAGAAATTCAGTAGAAATTGTGATGATACCGCAGTAATGTTCAGGAAAAATTTTAGCAAACGAACTTAGAGAAAATACCTAAACACAGCAATCAGATAATACCAGAAAGTAGAGGGATTAATGAAATACTAAAAATGCCGTGCCGTGGCAAATGTCACTGTCCTAAAATACGATTTCACTGCTGCTCCGGTGCAAACAATACTATTGGCGGCCATCCTTCAGGATTGACAACATCGGACTATTAACATGCACTCACTAAATGTCAGGTAGGAGAACCCAAGAACTTTGCCCAAGTTATATTGAGAAAGAGAGAAAGATGCCCAAACAGAAAAGAAGTGTATTGTTTTCTGATATGCTTATGTTCATATGCGACTTGCTTTTTATAGTAAATGAATCTTGCAGCTGGACATAAAATGCAGTAAATGGAATTCAACAGCTCTTTTTCAATGTCTCTAAACAGCTGGGAGGGGTTAATTGCATATTCTTAATCTTAATTAGACCCTTATAAACCCAACCAATCCTCCTTAATTTATCTATGTGGGATAGAGGACCTTTTATTATTGCATTCTCAATGTGGGGTGTAACTTTCCCACAATATTTAAGTTTAGCTTGTATTATTTTTCTAACACTAAATAACATATAATTGAGGATCATCTCATGGTTTCAAGCACTTATTGGATGTCCTGACTTTTTTATTCATCCTTACATGGAGGACTTCTGTAGACTAGTTTCTGCACCTACCTCGCGACCTAGGCCCAACATCTATGTTGTTCATCTGCACAACCATAGATAGTCAGTCATGTTGCGTGCCATCTCTAGAGTTATGCCTTCTTAGCTTAGAGCTGGCAGGCTTTTGATCTTTCTACTCGATCATGATCTACCATTTTTTCAATCCTTAATCTCTACGGTTGCTAATCTTCTTCAAAGCTAAGCTTTGTATTTCCACTGTTTTAATTAGTGTATGCAACTTAATTTGACATTGATATTTTGATGTTTTACTTTACTTCTTCTAATGGAAGAGCTGATGTAATCCCTAAAAACTTCATCCTCTGTTTCAGCGGCGAATCCATGTTGACATTAGGGTGGGGTCAAGCCCATCCTGACTTTACATATTTTTATTATGAATTAATAGTAACCGGACATGGATAATTGTCCTAGTGGTTAGAAGCCCTATTTTTGAGATTAAGACGTGGATTCGAGTCTCACATGAAGCAACTTCTAATTCTAGAGCCTATTTTTTGTATTTTTGTATAATAATATTAAATATTAGATATTTTAGAAAAAATTCAAAATAAATATTTTTTTTACACTCCAAGTACTTCAAATTTACACATAATTTTCAAATTTTTTAACCTTTCAACTCTATTTAGATCATATAAGTTGTATATTTATACTTTTATACTTATGCAACGATTCTTGTTCATATTTATTTGTAATATTTTACTTGCAAGAAAAATATGTAATATCTGACATATAATAGTTGAAACCTAAATATAAATTTTTTTAAATAATTCAAAATTGTTTATTGAACCCTCACGAGTCTCAAATTTGAATTTATTATTTCAAATTATTTTTCTTTTATTATGCCTATAAAAAAAAGTATGTTATTCAGTGAGAAATTTTATAAAAATATTTTAAATGACGATGCAACCCCAATTTAAGTGTAAATTGAAGTTGTAAAGTTATTACTTTTCACTATATATGTGTTTTTGTGCGGTTGAATGCCTTATATAAAACTATCTCAAAATTTTCTTATATTTAGGAGTAGTTAGGAGCTAAAGTTTGACATCAAATAAAAATATATAACAAATATATGACTAATAAATTGAATGAAGTAAAAAGTGAAAATAATTTATAATTCAAGCCTACTCTCGATCAAATTCTAGATCCGCCATTGCTCTATTTTACTGAATTAAAAAAAATTGGAAACTAGTTGAATTACACCTAAGTTGTCTTTGATTAGGGAAAACAATCATAACTAGTCAAATGACATCCGAGTTAGGTATTGTAGGAATTTTAAGCTAATGAGCGGCTGGAGCCCATTGCCTTTGCAGGATTTTCGAAAAAGATCCTAAGGCACTAGTGTGCAAAATTTATTAAATATTTTTAGTCACACTTATTATTAAAAAATATAATTTAATGGCCCTAAAATTTGAAATTCAAATAATTTTATTGAGACGAGAGAAAAAACTTTCAGTACTCGAATGGAATTGGAGTCTTACATTTCATTTTTTATATGGTAAAAATTAGGGAGATTTGTTAATTAGGTAACCTGAGATTAAAGCACATTTATCGAGTAAGTACCTAACATTATATATATATTTCTTTTTGAATTATTTCACTAATTTTTCTTGAATATTGGTCTCATAATTAATGTATTGCATTTTGATAGGAATTATATTATGTATAATTCATAAATTTATCATATAATAATTTTAAAGTTATTAAAAAAATGCATTAAGTTTGTGTTTGGTTCAACTTTTTAACAGCTGAAAGTTATGAAAAAGATCTAGTTGACTATAAGGTTTACATTTGGTTGACAAAAAAGATATTTTTACATTTTTTTCACAGCTTAAATAGAAAGATAAAAAAAATCTATTTATAACTAGGCAGAAAAAGATGCAAAACTTAATTTTTTTTCACAGCTTATTTCAGAAATATGTTTTAAAAAGGCTATATTAATATTAAATCTTCATCACTATGGCCTAATTTTACTTGTTATCACCACCCCTACCCTACAACCACCCTTTTTACGCCTATGGTCGCTACACTCACCACTTTCTATTACTAAGATCAACTTTTATCATGATTCTCCCTTACCAATTATAAGTAATTAATTTATATTATTAAGTCATTTTTATATTATAATATATAAATTTCTGTTTTACACTTATATCCAAGCACTTTATTATATAAAAAAAAATATTTCTGCACTGCACAACCAAATATTTTACAGTAAAAAGGTACATATCTTAAATGGACAGATCTTATTGAAACAGATAAGCTAAAAAAAGTTGAACCAAACACACCTTAAATGCAGTTAATATATCCTTAATATGTGTCTTTTGGGCATATGTTAGACACACACACACACACACACACACACACACACACACACACAAAACAAGATGCAAGGTGTTGGAAATTTTGTCACCTATGCATCCCATGTCTGAATTAGTGAACTTTTGTGAGAATTCAACTAATTTTCAAGTCAAGATGCCGATATGCTACATGATTGTGTTGATATATATTATTAAGCATTCTTAGCAAAACTTCAACATATTATGATGAAGATTTATCGGATTCCAATCTTGCTGAAATTATATGTCAGGTGAGAAATTTCCGTCAAAAGCATAAATGATCGAAGATACTTGTATATTATTGAAATCATAATTTTCATAAATATTTTTCAACAAGAAGCTACCAAATTATCAAAAATAAAGTATAGAAAAAGTAAATGTTATGATTATCTTATACTAATGTCATGTTTGGAGCATGGAATTGGGGGTTGACACTAGAATTGGGGGCCCTAAATTCTAATTATGTTGCTTGGTTTACCTACTAGAATTTGAGTTATAATTTCATTGCCTAATTCCATTGAATTGGATTTTAATTGAAAATCATACTTTCCAATTTCTCGGGATGGGGTTAAGAAATTCCAATTTCATATTAACTGCATTGATATAAAACCCAAAAAGAATCCACTTAATTAAGTGAAACCCAAAAATGACTCAAAATAGAAAGATCCACACAAACTAAAAAATTTGATTGAATCTTGAGATCACCCAATTCGAATGATTTGAACTTGAAATGACTGAAATCCATTTAACTTAAAGCCGAAGTGACTCAACCCAATTGATCCAAAAATTAAGATGACTGAAATTCAAAAAAAAAACTACTCGACTTGAATGAGATATAAACAAGTTGGATGAGATATAAACAAGTAGATCCAAAGTGGAAATGACTAGACCAAATTGACCCAAGACTTAATATGAATGAAACCCAAAATGACCTAGCCCGTCTCAAACTTGGGCTAAGATGACTCGAAATTTGAAATGATGCATCCTGTTTGTTCCAAAACTAAGATGATTCGAGCTTAAAATGACCTAGATCAATTCAAACCCGATCGATTGTAACCTGAATCCTAGAAAGATCTAAGCCGACTAAATAAATATCCGAGAAAACTTGAACATGAAATGATATGATGTGATGCTTTACCAAATTTGTCTCAAGACCTGAATAACTCAAATTGAAAGTGAATTGCTTTGTCAGTAATAACGCAAACGACATGTAAACTACTTCCATGAATATCCAATAGTAACTAATTTTAAGCTCAATATACTCTAACTTGACGAAAACTAGTAATGACTAAAATCATTATGGAATTATATATTTGACCTCCAATTTATTTGATAAACCAAATAATATAATTTCAATTTTATCAGAATGCAACTCCACTAAAATTAAAATTATTATAATTTAATATGTCAAACATAGGCTAAACAAATTTATAATAATTCGGTCAAAAATAAAAGAAATTGATCATAATTAAGCTTAATATTGGATAGCTTGGACTTAAGGTTGGAGCGCACGGAAGCCCAAACAAATTTACAAAGTAAGCAATTGATATTATAATTAATTTATATTAAAGGTGCATGTACTTTAGTCACTCTATTAATTTAGTCTTTATATTGATGCAACTGCTAAATACCCCTTGGCGGGTCTTGATGAGCAAGTCATTGAAGCTGAGAGTAGGCGTGAAGAGGACACCATGAATAGACAAGAAGAGGCAGCCTCGGGTCCGTGAATGGCGCATTGCTTGGCGGGATATGGGTTGGTGGCAAGGATAGTAGGCGGCATGGATGGTACGTGGTGAAGATAGCGGTGAAGCTTAGAGATTGAGTTTTAATTGGGTTTGACTTATACTAGGATTAGATTTATTTTATATTTCAGAATTTTTATATTTATCTTTTAGGTGTTTATGTTTATCCTTAGTATTTATATTTATATTTTGTATTTTATTTATTTCTTAGAATTTTAGCTAGAGTCAATTAGCTCCTTTATAAATATAAGAGGAATTATGATGTTTTAGATAGTCAGTTGTTTAGAAATAATTTATGAGTTTTGGTTCTTCTATTCTCAAGTGTGAGAATTATGATAAATTTTATTTTTTCCCTTGTAATTTTTAATAGAGATTAATAAAATTAAAGGGAGGCCCTTGAACCTTCTTATTCCCCAAAATCTTCCAAGTTTAGAATTATTTTGAAGAATACCTTGTTTCTCCTTTTCTCGGGTTGTGAGAAATAGAGCTTTTGTTTCTCCTTTTCTCGAGTTGTGAGAAATTGAGCCTATCTTTCCTCTTTGTTTTATTAGCATATTAATAAAATTAAAGGGAATGCCGTTGAACCTTCCCATTCCCCTAAATCTTCCACTACGCGTTGTATCATATACTTTTTATGTTATCAATTTAGTAGTGTATGATTTAAATTGCACTAACTTATTCCTATGATGAAGTTAATGTTAAGTTAATTATATTATTTTCAATTGTTCAGTCATGTTAGATAAAAGTTACCTAATACAAACTCACCTATTAACCTAATTTGAACCCTCTTGTGGCCCATCCATTGCAGTTTTGTCAACATAAATTTTACTACAGGACTAAATTGTGTATGTCTAAATTGATAAAATTTAAAATATAAGAATTAAATTGTGATTGTAAATTGGTATTCTCTTTAAGGTTACACTTTAAAGGGGTAAGGTTGGGTACATCTCACCCCCCCAGATCCTGCCTCGGCAGGAGCCCTTGTGGCGCTGGAATTGTTTTTGTTGGTTGTTCTAAATATGCTAAGGCTTGTTACATTTTTATAAAGAAGCCTTACTGTCGGGGACCATCCTCTAAAGTTGGGTGCTATTGATCATCTAACTTTGATCACAATGTGCAATTTGACTTTGAGTGCCATAATCTTAGAATTGCAGGAGAATTTGCAGAGAGGAATTCGCGAGTAGAATAGTAGAGGAAGATTGAGGATTCATATTGTTTTTGGCGGGAAGAGCAGTTGGGTTTCAAAAAGCGGGTAGCGGGTAAATTGGGCTGTAGTCACATGAGCAGCACATGCTTGGCAGAGTTAGTTACATTATTTTTAGGATATTCATAATTAGCATTTCTAATTTAGTTCTTTTTGGTACTTTCTTTAATTGAGTAAATCCTTCATATAAATAGATTAGATGTAACAGAAGTAGGGCATCGATGAATGAATACTCTATCTCTTCTCCCTTAATTTCTCCCTTCAAACTCTAATTCTCTTCTCCCTTAAACCTCTAACTTGTGTTTGGATTATGAACTGGATTACTTGGGTAAGAAATTGCATATCATTGGTATCAGAGCATCGATTCTCTTAACTGTGGAATAGGAATCGAGCTTTAATGGCAGAGAATACTCAATTTGCAACTGAAATGAGGAGGATTGAAGAACTCCTATCCACTCATCTCAGAGCTAACACTGAATCATTGGAGCGCTCACAAGGGGACCTGAGATCGATAATGCAGGAGCTCAAAGATCTAATGACTGGGCTATCTTTACATCAGGAACAATCTAGAAACTGAGGAGGAGAGGTTGATAGAGGATCCAACACAGCTGCCTTTTCAGATGCATGGAGGAGCGTAACTTCCGGTGGTTCCAACTGGTAATCAACCATACTCAGCTCAATTAAGTAAAGTGGACTTTCCCCTGTTACATGGCAATGATGTTGTCATGAACCTAATGGGTCATGACGGTTGATAGGTTAGAGTTGAGGTGAGAAGAGAAATGAAGATAGGAATTAGATGAGAAAAGAAAGATTTAGGGTTAAATGAGAAAGAAAGAAGAATCGGTAGAGGGGAGAAGGATAGAGAAATAATAAAGATGAGAGGAAGAGAGAGAATATATTTTCATTCATTCATCAATGATTCCTCTCATTACAACCCTAGCCTTTTATTTATACTAAACGACAAGAAATAAAAGAAATGTCTAGAATAATCTAGAAACAACTAAATGTAGCTAATACAACAATAACAACAAACCCAGTGCCTCTAAGGGCTCCCGCATAAGCAGGGTCTGAGGGGGTATATGTACTCAGCCTTCCCCCTCCAGGGGGCTACCCTGAAGAGAGGCTGTTTCTGAGGACCTCCAGCCTGAAAAGTTGGTCCGCAACAAAGAGCCAAAGACCTGGCGAACAAAAGAAGCACCAAATGCATGAGTATAGCAAACTCACGGCAGGCACACTGCAAGCAAAGCAACAGGCTCAAAGCATGCCACATCAAGCACATATCAACATATAAGATGAAGATAAATATATGATAGGGATAGAGATAGAGATAGAGATAGAGATAGAAGGGATAGAGAAAAGGAAGGAGATAGGGATAGGGGTAGGGATAGAAGAGAGGTAGAGATAAAGATAAGTAGGCATGTAGCTAATATTTGCCTAATACATAATAAAAATCAGGGAATAAAGGGTAATATCAAAATAGTACGAAATTACAATAAGCTGCCAAATTCTAAAAGCTGTTGGAAGGTTTTGGATGCTGGACAGCTGGCATTCGTACTGTACTATGGTGCTGGAAGGCTCCTTGGCAGCTGGCGGGGGCTGGGACATTGCTGGGATGCCACGTGGGACAACCCTGGGACACGGGTTGGATAGTGTCATGACAATGTCATGACAAGGGGGAGAGCTGTTGTGCTGACAACGCTGGGCTGCTGGCACGGATACGGCGCTGGCCTTTCACAAACCCGACTGGGCCCTTCCTTCCTGGCGTGCTGCACCAACTAGGCGCAGCTTGGCGCATGATGTGTGCTGCTAGGCCCAAGGCTTGCGCACTCCAACGTGAATGATGCACACTGATGCGCATCATGGGTGAAATCAGGAGCTTAGCTTCCCTTTACATGCGTAAATCGAAATCAACCGGCTCCCTTAGCTTCTATTAAAACCAGGCGTGACACTGTCAGGGCCAGGGTCATGATAGATGTGAATGGTTGGATGTTTATGTGTGAACAATTTTTCTTTATTGATCAAACCCTTGAGTTGGATAGGGTTAGGCTAGCTTCTATCCACATGAGAGGGTTAGCCCTCTAGTGGTATCAGAAGTATATGAGAGCTAGGGGAAACTTACTTATGCCTAGTTGGAAAGTGTTCGTTGATGCCTTGAAAATGAGGTTTGGAAATGCTTTTGAAGACCCTGTGTATGAGTTCTTGAGTTTGAGACATGATGGATTGTTTAGAGACTGTTTGCCCAAGTTTGATGTTATTTTTGTAAAAGCAAACCTGAATGAATCCCAACTTATTAGCTATTTCTTAACTGGGTTGAGGGAAGATATTGCTTTGGAGGTGAGGTCAAGATAGCCCACTACTCTCCACCACATTGTGTGCTTAGCTAAACTGGCTAAGGCTAAGGTTGAAGCCTTAGCTAAATAGCTCAAGTACTCAAGGGTTCCCTTGCTTCCTACACCTAACACTCAAAGATCCACTATCAATCCATATAGAGCACCCCCTTCCAGGCCAAATTTTCGGCCCACTAATGCTTGTAATCCTCCAAGACCCCAAAAAACCATGTTTAGAGCTAAATTACAAGAGAAACAAGCCAAGGGTCTCTGCTATTTTTGTGATGAGAAGTTTGAAATGTGTCATAAATGCAAGAATAGAGGATCTCAACTCTTTGTCATTGAGGTGGATGGTGAGGACAATGAAGTAGAGCTCGAGGAAGGTGAAAATTCAGCAAGAAGTGAGGGACCTGTAGAGCAAACAACTCACATCTCCTTGCATGCCTTATCAGGAGCCTCCAACTTTCAGACCTTGAGAGTTGCTGGGACAATCAAGAACAAGCATATTCACATATTGATTGACTCCGGGTCAACTCATAACTTTATGGACTTGTCCCTAGCTCACAGGCTGCAATGCCAATAGGTTTCAGTTCCTTCTATTGCAGTAGCTGTGGATGATGGAAGCAACCTGAGCTGCAACACTCAATGCAAGGATCTCAATTGGAAGATGTAGGGAGCCACTTATTGTTCTTATTTCCTCCTCATTTGCTTAGGGGGATGCGACATGGTGTTGGATATAGGGTGGCTTTCAACATTAGGAGACGTCAAGTGTAACTTCAAGAGCCTTACTATGGCCTTCACGTATGAAGGCATAGCTGGGGAATTGCGAGGGAATGATTCAGTTGTTTGTAAAACTGCGGGAGCCAAGGCCCTCTCCAAGGCTCTAACAGAATCTTCGATCATCGCTCTACTTTAAGTAATGCCAGATAAGATTGATGTTATAGGGGTGAGCTGCAGATGATAAAAACAAGTCCTGAGCAACAGCAGACTCACTCAACACCTCTGGAAGTTACTGCCCCTCTAAGTCAGTATGACTTACTCTTTGAGGAGCCTCAAGAATTACCTCTCACTAGAGGTTCTTTTGATCACAAGATCAACCTTAAAGAAGGAACCCAGCCCATCAATAAGAGGCCATATTGTTATCCCTCCTTGCGGAAGGATGGTATGGAAGAAATGATCCATGAATTTATGAGAACATGATACATCTAGCACAGTTTCAGCCCTTTTGCATTAGTTATTTTGATGGTACGTAAGACGGATGGAGGATGTGCATTGACTATAGGGACTTGAATAATGCCACTATAAAAGACAAGTTCCCAATACCTTTGGTAAACGAGTTGTTTGATGAATTGGGCAATGCTAGACTCTTCACCAAGCTGGACCTTCGATCTAGATACTACCAAATCAGAATGCATGAAGAAGATGTGCAGAAAATAGCATTTAAAACCCACTTTGGGCACTTTGAGTTCTTGGTGATGCCTTTTGGCTTAACCAATGCTCCCTCTACCTTTCAAGCCCTTATGAACTCCATATTTGCTCCATACCTTAGAAAGTTTGTGCTGGTCTTCTTCGATGATATTCTTGTTTCAGTGCACACTTAGAAGACCGCTTGCAACATCTGAGTATTGTATTTGAATAGCTGCAGAATCATCAACTGTTTGTAAAGAAGAGCAAGTGCTCATTTGCTGCCACACGAATTGGGTATTTAGGCCACACCATCTTTGAAGGAAGGGTTGCTACTGATCCTCAAAATGTGGAAGCAGTGAAGCAGTGGCCAGTACCTACTACTTTAAAGCAACTTTGAGGATTCTTGGGCCTTACTGGGTATTACAGGAGATTCATCCAACATTATGGGTTGTTGGCCAAGCACCTTACATAATTAACTAGCAAAGACCAGTTACAGTGGAATGAAAAGGCCCATCAAGCCTTCAATGAGCTCAAGCAAGCAGTGATTTCAACCCCTGTCATAGCATTACCCAACTTCTCCTTGCCATTTGAGATTGAATCTGATGCCAGAAACATAGGAATAGGAGCTGTCTCGGCTCAAGCAGGGCATCCTATAGCTTTCCTCAGCAAGGCTTTGAGTCCCAGGCAGTAAGTTCTCTCAACTTATAAAAGGAAATTCCTAGCTCTGGTAGTAGCCGTGCAGAAATGGCATCAATACTTACTTAACAACACATTTATCATCAGGACTGATTAGAAGAGTTTAAAATATTTACTTGACCTGAGGGTCCACACTTATTTCTAGCAGCTATGGCTAGCCAAGTTGATTGGGTTTAGCTATATAATTGAGTATAAAAAGGGGAAGGAGAACGTGGTTGCTGATGCATTCTCTAGGGTCTCAAGTCAGCAAGTCACTTGTCTGCTCTTATCATCAGTTGATAGCAACTGGCAGACAGACCCTGTTCTAAAGCAACTCATTCAGCATCTTACTAGTGGATCTCAGCAACATTCGAAGTTCAATTGGCAGTCTAACCAATTACGAAGAAAGGGGAACTGGTTATTGGGTATGGTTGCGTTCCTCACCTAGTGGAGGGCACTTTGGTAGAGATGCTACCCTACGCCGCATCAAATCTATGTTCTTTTGGAGCGGTATGGCTAAGGACATAGCTAATTTTGTGAGACAATGTCCTATTTCTCAATCTTGCAAGAATGAAACTGTGGCCTCTTCTGGATTACTCCAATCGTTACCTATTCCTTAGTCAGTATGGATTGCCATCTCCTTGGATTTCATTGAAGGTCTCCCTCGCTCCTATGGTAAAGATGTTATATTTGTGGTGGTGGACAGATTAAGTAAGGCTGCTCACTTCTTGTCCCTCACACATCCATATGCAGCATCTGGTGTGGCTCAATTGTATATGGATCATATCTGTAAGCTTTATGGACTTCCTAGCTCCATTGTCAGTGATCGAGATGCTGTGTTTCAGAGTGAATTTTGGCAGGCCTTGTTTTCCATGCAAGGGGTAGAACTGCATCTCTCCACTGCTTACCATCCACAGTCAGATGGTTAGACCAAGGTTGTCAACAGAGGCCAAGAAACTTACCTCAGGTGCATTTGTAGCACTCATCCTTCACAACAGTCCAAGTGGCTGCCGCTGGCTGAGTGGTGGTATAACACCACATGGCACTCCTCTACTCAAATGACCCCATACGAGGTTGTATATGGACAACAACCTCCATTACATATTCCATACATCCCTGGGGAAACCCAAATAGAAGCAGTTGATAAGAGCCTGCAGCAGAGGGAAGAAATCATCAGCACCATCAAGTATCATTTAGCAAGAGCTCAAAACCGCATGAAACAGATTGCTGATAGGAGGAGATCTGATCGAGTCTTCAAGCCTGGGGATTGGGTTTACTTAAAGCTACACCCTTACAGACAAATTTCTGTAGCCCATAAAAGGTCCCATAAGCTTTCCCCAAAGTACTTTGGTCCTTTCATGGTACTGGCAGCCATTGGAAAGTTAGCTTACAGGCTGGAACTTCCTGATTCTGCATGGATACACAATATGTTCCATGTCTCTCAGCTCAAAGCTTACCGGGGTTGTCCTTCAGTTGCCATCATTCCCATTCCTGTTGATATTGAAGCAGCAACACCCAAGGAACCCAAGCTGATATTCAATCAAAAGATGGTGAACCATAATAATTGAGCTGCAACTAAAGTTTTGATCAAATGGAAGGGCCAACCAAAGGAAGATGCTTCTTGAAAATTCCTTTATTTTCTTTAGTTGAAGTATCCTAATTTTCACCCTTGAGGTCAAGGGTAATCTCAGGAAGGGAGTACTGTTACAGGAGAATTTGCAGAGAGGAATTCGCGAGCATAATAGCAGAGGAAGATTGAGGATTCATATTTTCTTTGGCGAGAAGAGCCATTGGGCTTCAAAAAGCGGGTAGCGGGTAAATTGGGCTGCAGTCATGTGAGCGGCACATGCTTAGCAGAGTTACTTACGCTATTTTTAGGATATTCATAATTAGTATTTCTAATTTAGTTCATTTTGGTATTTTCTTTAATTGAGTAAATCCTTCGTATAAATAGATTATAATAGAATTAGGGTATTGATGAATGGATACTCTATCTCGTCTCCCTTATTTTCTCCCTTCTTTCCTTCCTTCAAACTCTAATTCTCTTCTGCCTTAAACTTCTAACTTGTGTTTAGATTGTGAATCGGATTACTTGGGTAAGAAATTGGGTATCACTTAGCTTCTATATTTTTTGGTTTCATTTAATTTTAGTTTTATTTTCAACTATTTTCTCTTATATCTATTGGAGCACTCATTCTTTTCTTCGATTATGAAAACAAGGAAGATAATACAAATCATTAGGGTACATAAATCATATTATTATTTTTAAAAGTCAACAAGGGGAAGCAAAAAGGCTAAAAAATGACAAAGTGTGCGGCGATCTTTTGTTTTCATCCCAAAAAGTCCCTTCCGCTGTTAATAGAAGGAGGACAGCAAGACACAAGAAAATAAAAAGAATGCAAAAATAAAAAAATAGCTTTTTTTTTTTCATTTTTTTTATAAAACAACACGTAAAATTTAGGTATAGTGTTAAAAAATCAACAGAATTTTTTAATTTTTCATTGTTACACCTAAATTTTTCAAAACTTTTTCATGTCACACCTAAAATTTTCAAAGTTTTTCCATGTCACGCCCTATTGTGACACTTTTAACACCGTTAGTTTTTATTGACACGAAATTTTTTAAAAATTATTTTTAAAAAATATATATTACATTAAATTTAAAAATATTTTACAAAATTTTAGATATCTAAAATTTTCTTTTAAATGTAAATTGTGATTTTTCAAGATTATTTTATTTTTTTAGAATGCCACGTAAACAAAAAAAAGGGGGGTTAAAGATGTTGTATTAACGTGTGACATTAAAAAGGTTTAGAAAGTTTAAGTATGATATTAAAAAATTAAAATACCTAGATTTTTTTTAAACCGCACCTAAAATTTTTTTTGGTTAAAAGTATGTAATTCATGTTTAGTCAAATCGAGATTAAAATGACATATAAAAAGTGTGATTATAGCATTCCTTTTTTGTGGTTCATTTTCTTCGAGGGAAAATTATCTTCGACATGGAGGAAAATATTTTCATTAAGGTAATATTTGCTGCTCATTTTTTATATTAATATATTAAGAATGCGATAGAAAAATACTTCATGAAAACAAACGGAGCATGAAATTCAAGACATTTTCTTCTGTTTCTTTGGTTCTAGAACATATTCACCACCTTTTCTTCTCACTGATAGTTAAGAGTTAGTTGTGGGTGATTAGAAAGATGGTTAGTCCATTGACTCACCCGCAACATTTCAAAAGAAACATGATGCTTGGCGAAACGAGATGATTAATAAATTAGAAATGAATCAACATTGAATCACCCGGTGGTCTATGACTCAAACACTGCATTTTAAGTGTTAAACTTCTAATCCATACATACGCTTCCCTCCTTTATTAAGTTGTTCTGTTTTGTGTATATATATATCTATATTAACATAGAAGCTAACAAAGTTAATTATAGACAATCTCATAAAAACAAAAATATAGAAAAGATAAAGCATATACAAAAATAAAGATCAGGAAATAACTATATATATTAATTGTTATTATAGTCATTTATGCTAAAGCCATTTTTGGTTATTGGGAAGTAAACGCGGGAACTTTGAATTAATAGGAAGTGAGCATTTGCCCTCTTGTTTAATTGCTAAGAATTTGACATACAGGAAATGAAAATTTTTTAGAAACTTTCAACTTCTTCAAAAGGCATGAAATAACTTATTTAGTTCCTTGGTTAAGTTTGAATTCTTTTGTTTTTACCTAACCCCCAACTAAATTATATTTCCCATGCTGACAACCAAACATTTATGCATATTTGACAAATCAACATGAACTGACTTCTAGAAAAATATAACTTCCCCTAAGAATCTAATTCATGTGACAACCAAACAAGACCTACAGTTTTATGATTAATATGATGCCAAAGCTTAACCAAAATATCAAGGGCATTATTTGTACTAGCCACAGCTACTAGTTTTGCCCATAGCTGCATCAAAAATAGCAATTTTTTTTTTTTTTTTTTTATGTACACGCTTTATGCGGACTAACTTAGACCCGCTTTTGCAGGTTTTTCTATATTATATAGTGACTCCTGTGGCTAATTGTTAAAAATAGAATCACACACTTAACATTTTATTGGGGGATAAACTATATCATTTGGGATTGAGCCACACTACTTAAAGAACCTAAAATCTCAAAATTTTCACATTATTTCACTGCCCACCCTTTAAATTAACATTTAGTCGAAATCTTGAAAGTGGGAAATGTAGGAAAACTTGACAAATTTGATATGCTCTGATACCAATTTGTTATGAATCTGGACAAATCTGATATGCTATGATACCAATTTGTAAAGGAAGTAATATCTTCCTAATGCGGAACATAACACCCAAAATCTGGGTTCGATTCAAATACTCTAACAAATAAGATAAGTAAATAACGGGATAAAAGAGAATAAACGAAGGAGACAATAATTTATATGAAAACCCCTCTTCAATCGAGAGGAGGAAAATTACGGGCAGAGGTGGAGATTCTTTATTGATCGAAATAATGGAAGAATTACGAAGACACTTCCTCTGAATGAGATCTATGGAAGAATTACAATATCACTTCCTTTCAACCCTCTCTTGATGATGACGGCTGGCTCTCTCTTAATTGGATTTCTCGTAATCGGCGGTCTCCAAAAATGGCTCATGAACCCTTCTATTCATAAGCCGCGGCGTAACCTAAATCGCGCTTGGGGTAACAGGTCCCGATCAATCGGCTCCTCTGCTAGAGCAGATCATCTACTGCGCTGTTTTCAATCGATTGGATGTACTCCCGATCAATCGGCCTTCTCACAGCAAGCCTCTTCATAAATCCAAGGAATTTGAGACATAACCTAACAGAAAAAATTGTGTTTCGGGGTTTTTTTCTTTAGTGGTAGTTGTTACTTCAACGTATGTAAATGTACTAATAGCTGCAATGATTATGAAATATGTTTAATGTGCTCCTTTTAAAGAATAAGAAGGACCATATAAAAGCCATTTGTATAGAAAGGAGTAGCCAAAAACGTATTATATTATGCAAGGGATGATGGAGTACCAAAGCGGCCCACTCCCAAGTTACAACAAGGCTATTACGACTGCACTAATCCCTATAATATCTTTACTTGGGTTGTCATTAGTGGTGGTCTCCATGACACAAAAACAAATGTACAAAAAGTCACAACACATTAGTGTATATAAGGTTACCACTAATATACCCCCAAATTTTAGAGCCCCATTTTTACTACATAATAAAAAAAATTGGGTCCCCACTCAAAAATGGGCTTATTCTTTGAAACAAAGCTCCATTTTTATATGTTTTCATGTAATTTTAATGGTTAATGTTATTCCAATAATTGATGTTACTTTATTATTTTAATTATTTTGAGAAACATTACAAAAATACAAGACATGATTAAAAAAATAACTAACTAGTTAGTCACTAGAGGGTCAAAATTTTTAAACAAATCAAAACAATTCCATTCATAATTGTTGGAAACAAAAAAAAAAAAAAAAAAAAAAATAATGGACTAAAGTCAAAGCGCTACATTTTGGCCATTCACAATTTAAAAAAAGGGGGTCTGCACACCTCAAAGTTCCTTAAAGTTTCATTTAATTGTATAACTACTTCAAATAACTTTTATAAAAGTTTGATTTACATAATTTTGGGTCAAGTATTATGTACAAAATGACCATTACGGCCAAGTATTCGACCTACAACAAAATCTATGCATCTATGCCTATGTGAAACATACCCTCATCAATTATTCATAACAATAATTGAGATTTTGAAACGACTAATGCTTCAATTTCTTTATAGTTTGACACATCATATCATTTCTAACAAAGTTAAGCAAAAAGGAAAGACATAATCTCAGGTCAATGTTTAGTACTGCTACCATTTGAGGGAAATAACATGATAGTTCAATAGTAATATTTCTTTTCATTCTTTATATGTGTAAATGTGTTATTACTTAACCAAAGGCATGATTAATCTACTTGTCAAACAATTCAGAAAAATTGATCCATTTTGAAATTCGAAGTGTGGTAAATTAAGTATTCGGCAGAGATATATTATGAGTTTCAGCGAAAACTCAAAGACAGGCTATGGTTATATCCACGTAGGAAATTTTCTAAACGTGTGCTCAAGGTTTGTGTTTAAGAAGCGAGAGAGAGTGAAGAGATTCAATAATGGATTAATAAAGCTTTTGAAATGACAAAGTTGGATTGATCATACGAGAAAATAATTCAATTAAACTCTGATCACAACAGGAGATTTGTTCATTTGAGCTTTCTGAATATATGATAATGACTAAACTAATCTTGAGCTTCTTTAAAGGAAAGAAAAGGTGTGGTATCTGCGAGTGTCGAAGTATTGGCACAGATCAAACATATGGACTAAACTAGGTTATTTAGTTTGATCTTTGGTCTATGATTTTGATATTTATTGGTACTTCATTTAGTTGAATGTGATCTAAAATTAGAGCAATGATTATATTTAAAGTGTTAAAAAATAGTCCCAAAAAAAAAGGAACATACCCAGTGCATCAAGGGCTCCCGACTGCACAGGGTCTGGGAGGAGGAGAGAGAGGGGGGGGGGGGGCGGATGTACGCAGCCTTTCCCCTTCAAGGTGTTAACCTGAAAAGAGGCTGTTTCCCATTGCCCCTAACCTGAGGGTGAGGACTTCCCAAGAGGTCACCCATCCTGGTACTACTCTCGCCCAAGCACGCTTAACTTCAGAGTTCTAATGGGATCCGGTGACGGCGTGTTGGTGCCCTCTTTGGTTGTTAAACAAATAGTCCAATTTGATTAAAAATCAGAATGAGTTAATATTGTTGATCTCATCCTCAATTCAACAAATACAACTTTACTAATCTTTGGTTTTAACCAACTACTTTGGTAGAAATTTGAATTGGAATAATATTATTTGGTCGGATTCTCAAACTCACAATAGTGGTTTTTTTTTTTTTTTTTTTTATCGCTCCAATTTAATATCACTGAACCAATAAATTTTTGTGGAAGTTGAAGAAAAAACGTTGGAAAGAACATTTGACAATGAATCTTTACAATTGTGTCGTCACTAAAAACGTGAGAGAGATCATCTGACATACAATGGTCCTAGTCCACAAACCCATCAATAATATGGCAAAATTAGTCATCTAATATGTCGCTTTATTTCCTTCATGAAGATTGTCAAAAATATAATATTCATTAACAATTTTTTTAACAAAGGCAAAGACGACCAATTTTACTATACCACTCACGACTGGCAGGGCATAATCCTAAAGCATTAGCATTAATAAGAGTATAGAGGGCTCCATTCAGAGGGTGCTATCACACTGAAAAGCCAGAACCGCAAAAGCCCAAATTTGGTAACCAATTTATAGCTCGATTTGTTTCTCAAAATTGAAAGAGACTTGGTTACATTGACGAATGATGAGATGGATATACTCGATGCTAATTAGGATATCCGTTGGAGCAGTATACAAACCCATAGTAGCCTTAATCACCGCTTCATTATCCCCTCCAGAATAATTTTGTAGGGTCCAAGACAGGTCACATAATATAAGGCATTGTTAGAGTACATTGTATAGTGGGTAGTTATAATGGGTCATAAACGTACATATATATTAGGCCCATTAGGCCCGTCATGTACTGTAAACATTATATATATATATATATAGGGTTCCTATTCTAGGGGTACTAATTATTCCCACAAGCGTAATTTTTCATGGTATCAGAGCTAACCCTAACTCTCTTGTAAATTAAGGCAAACCCTAGCCGCTTTTCCCTTTCCTTGTCATAACCCTAGCCGCCACCCCCACTCGGCGCCACCACCACTGTCCTAGCCGCTGGTCATCCTTCTCTTCCCCAAAACTACCCTAGTCATTTAACCCTCTTCGCAATGGTCCACGCAACATCGTCTACCACCGCTGCGCAGGACGGTGCATCTCCTTGTCCCGCCGGTGGCCCTTCTCTTCCTTCACCATTCATCGTCTCAAATATTTGACATCAGATTTCTTCCACGCTAGATCTAAACGATCCCTCCACATATCTAGTTTTGGCGCCGTTCTTTTCTCTCCGCTTGTAGAGGTTATGCTGTAGATGATCATCTTGATGGCACCTCTTCTCAACCCGTTGCATCAGATCCTCAATATCGTTATTGGCGACAAGTTGATAATCTTCTTATTTCCCAGATATTTGGTACTATCTCTCCCGACCTTGCTAGTGTTGTGTGTGGTAGCGATGATGATATAACTGCTGCATCACTTTGGGGTTCTATCACCCGCCTTTTTATTGGTTTTGCACAATTTGCCAATCGCAATTTAAACTTGAATTAACCAATATTAAGAAAGGCAATCTCTCCATGTTGGCTTATCTGACGGAACTTAAATCTTTGGCTGATAATCTTAAGTCTGTCAATGCCTCTATTACTGATGTTGACATGGTTCTAGCTACCGGGGATGGTCTCTCTGATGACAAGGATTTTAATGCTGTTTGTACATCTATGACGCCAGAGTTCCCTTCCCCTCCTTTATTGAGGCCCGTTCTATGTTGATGAATGAGGAATCTCGCCTTAAGAATGCTGGTGCAGGTACTTCATCGGTACCTCTAGCAGCAGGTGCATCCCCCGCCGGTTGCGGCCACACCGGTCGCCCCGGTACCAACGCAGCGGTCGATCACCAATCCGCAAGCCGCTTTTCCCGCTCAACAACAACAGTCAGGCTATGAAAATCAGTATGGTAATGGACGTGGTAGTGGTAGTGGTCGTGGTCGTGGAGGCCGTGGTAATGGTCGAGGTCGTGGTAAACATGGTCGTGGTTATGGCAATTCGTGGATGCCAAATATGTGGGGACCGAATTTTAGGGGAATGCCGTATGTGCCGTTTATCCCGCAATTCAACGCACCATACCGGCCTCCTCAATTTGGTTCTTTTCCATCGAGTGGTAATGTTTCTAATCCATAATTTCATCGTGCAGATAATGTTTATACCGCTGGCTATGGTTTCTATCCAGGATTTGATGCAAGTCAGTTTTCTCTACAATACTATTCCACCCCTACCCTTGACCCATCTTGGGTCATGGATAGCAGGGCCTCTTCCCACATGACAAATAATCCAGGTATCTTAACGTCTTTGTCTCCGTATACCGGGTCTAATAAAATTTAAGTTGGTAACGGTGCTTGTCTCTCTATTGCTGATATTGGATCTTATTTCATATCTACTCTTGCAGGTCGTTTTGTTTTAAATAAAGCTCTATTTGTCCTTGGTCTGTCCAAAAATTTACTTTCTGTTCGTCAATTTTGTTCCGATAACAATTGCTTTCTCGAATTTGACTGTTTTAGTTTCTCTGTCAAGGATCCTAAAATGAAGTCAACTATCATTCGCTGTGTCAGTCTGGGCCCTCTTTTTACAATACCAGGATCACCTACCATCACTACATCGCTCGTTGCTTCCCGAATCTCCTCTTCTCATTAGCATCGTCGGCTAGGCGATCCCGGAGAGCCAGTTTTATCGTCATTGGTTTAGCATAAATTTATTTCCTGTTCCAATTCTTTAAAGTCTAGTTTGTGTCATGCTTGCATGTTAGGCAAGTATAATCATTTACCTTTTCAGAAGTCTGTTTCTAGTACTATGCATCCTTTTGACATTGTTCATTCTAATGTATGGACATCACATGTTTTTAGTTTCAGTGGCTATAAATATTATTTGTTATTTTTGGATGATTATACTCACTTTGTGTGGATTTACCTAATGTGTTCAAAATCAAATGTGTTTGATTTATTTCTTCAATTTCGTGTGTTTATCTTGAATCAATTTGGTGTGGAAATTAAACAATTCCAATGTGACAATGGGACTGAATATATTAATCGTGATTTTAACGGACTTTTTACACAACGGGGCATCCTTAGTCGGGTCTTGTGCCCTCATACATTTCAACAAAATGGGAAAGCTGAACGTATGCACCGCACTATTGGCAATATGTTGCAAACTCTCCTTTTTCAGGCTTGTATGCCTCTGGAGTATTGGGTTGAGGCTGTTTTTGCTGCTATTCATATTATTAACTTATTACCCTCTACGGCCATTAAGAAAAAGATCTCATATCAACGCCTCTATAAACAAAAGGCTGATTATGATCATCTTTGTGTTTTTGGAAGCGCCTGCTATCCCAATTTAACTGCAACTGCTCCACATAAACTTGCACCACGGTCCACTTTGTGTGTTTTCCTAGGCTATCCACCGAATCATAAGGGCTACAAATGCTTAGATCTTTCTACTAACAAAGTTATAATTTCGAGACATGTTGTCTTTGATGAGATAGTTTTCCCTTTCGCTCAATTGGGTACCTTTTCAGAAGAAACGATGATCCGTCTCCATGCGGTCTTCTCCTCACCTCTCGCTGCCTCTCCCTTTGCTGGCATGAGCCCGGTCCCGCTGCCTAGCCCACTGGCCCACCGGGTGCCCTTTCCTAGTCCTAGCACCGGTGCTGGCCTCACCACAGCCACCCATCGAGCCCGACACCCTACGGGTCTCCATTTCTGGCCCTGATCCAACCGTGACCGATGCACCATGCCCACCTCCAAATGCTTCCCGGTCTCTTCACCCTATGGTCACACGGTCTAAGGCTGGTATTGTGAAACCTCTCCTTAAACCTCCTATGCTTGCTCATAATATGTTGCTTGAGGTTCCTTTTTTGTATAAACAGGCCCTTACAGACCACAATTGGAAAACCACTATGCTTGATGAATATAATGCCCTTATTCGCAATCACACATGGGATCTTCTCCCTCCACCTGCTCATGGCAACATTTTGGGTTCTAAATGGGTTTTTCGTATTAAGCAAACTTCTACAGGTAAAATTGAATGATATAAAGCTCGGTTGGTTGCACAAGGTTTCACACAACGGTACGTCATTGATTATGGTGAAACTTTCAGTCCTGTTGTCAAGCCAGCTATAGTTTGCACGGTTCTCGCTCTAGCTACTTCTTGTCAATGGCCTATTCCTCAGCTCGATGTTAAAATGCCTTTTTGAATTAGTTATCTCAATGAAGAGGATTATATGAAGCAACCTCCAGGTTTCCTCAACTATCAATTTTCAGATCATGTATGTAAGTTAAACAAGTCTCTTTATGGTCTTAAACAGGTGCCCCGAGAATGGTATAATCGCTTTGCCTCCTTTCTATACACACTCAGTTTCACAGATTGTAAGTCTGACTCTTCACTATTTATTTTACGTCACAGTGGTGACATGGCTATACTGTTGGTTTATGTTGATGATATCATTCTTACTGCATCTTCTACTATGCTTCTTCAAGCTCTACTTCGTTCTCTACATTCTAAATTTGATATGACTAATTTGGGGCGGCTCAATTATTTTCTCGGCATCTCCGTCTTACACTCTTCAGATGGTCTTTTCTTATCTCAATCCAAGTATGCTTATGATCTGCTTGATAAAACCAAAATGCTCTCCTGCAACTCTGTTGCTACACCTACAGATTCCAAGTCTAAGCTTTCCATAGACGATGGAAATCTCATGCCTGACCCTACCTTATATCGATCTACAGTTGGTGCTCTTTAGTATCTTACTTTCACTCGCCCCGATATCTTCTATGTTGTGCAACAAGTATGTTTGTTTATGCATGCCCCGCGTTTACCTCATTGGATGGCTGCTAAACACATTCTCAGATACATCAAGGGCACCATTACGTATGGATTGACTATTTCTCCTCTCGTGTGGATCAACTTGTTGCATACTCTGATGCAGACTGGGCTGGATGTCCTGATACTTGTTGGTCCACATCTGGTTTTTGTGTCTTTCGAGGAGGTAACCTTATTTATTGGTCCTCCAAACGCCAGCCTACAGTTTCTCGAACCAGCACCGAGGCCGAGTATAGGGCGGTTGCTAATGCCGTCTCTGAGTGTTGTTTCTTCTTGGTGAGCTTGGTCTTCTTCTTCCCCATGCCACCTTGCTTTATTTTGACAATGTTTCTGCTACGTACTTGTCTACTAATCCAGTGCAGCACATTCGAATCAAGCATATTGAGATCGACGTTCAGTTTGTTCGAGAGCGCATCCACATAGGTCTTCTTTGGGTTCTCCACATTTCCTCGTCACAACAAACAGCTGACATCTTCACAAAGAGTCTACCGCAACAACTCTTTCTTCTATTCAGACACAACCTTTGCCTTTGTTTCTCTCCTGCTTCAGTTGAGGGGGGATGTTAGAGTATATTATATAGTGGGTAATTATAATGGGTTATAAGTATACATATATATTAGGCCCATTAAGCTCGTCATGTATTGTAAACATTATATATATATATACGAGAGCGCTCCTATTCTAGGGATACCAATTATTCCCACAAGTGTAATCTTTTATGTTAGAGTATATTGTATAGTGGGTAGTTATAATGGGTTATAAGTGTACATATATATTAGGACCATTAGGCCGTCATGTATTATAAACATTATATATATACGAGAGGGCTCCTATTCTAGGGATACCAATTATTTCCACAATTGTAATCTTTTAGGCATATCTAGCTGCCGCTGCTTCAACTACCAAGACTATGTTCAACTATAAACTCCATAAACATTTCCTACCCTTAGTAACAATCAGATTGTCCAAGGTGTAGAAAAATATTTTCTGCACCTACAGAATTTTGGTGTTTTTGAGTACACAAATAGTGATATTGAGTATATGATTGGTGATTTTGAGTATATGTGTATGTCGACACACATGTTGGGGATTTTGAGTACATAATTGGTGATATTGTGTGCACGGGTGGTGATCCCGAGTACGTACTCTGCACCATAGAAACGCCTTAGTAACAATATATATCTTCTAAGGGTCCAAGTCTTCCTCCACACTCTAGCCCCAGTGGCATCTTTATTCAAATATATTGTTAATATGTTATACAAGTATTAATCATTGTACCCTACCAATAAAAAACAACACTAAACATGAAAATTATAAAATTAATCCATGATTTGGATAAAGTCTCATGATGACCCCCTATTTAAACCTCCCTTTCCCACACTCCCACCCACCACCAATCCAGACATCTTCCCTTTGCACCAAACTCAGTGCCAACCCCACTTCTCATATCATATATTCTCCCTTATACGTCGTCGTTTCATTCACTCACAACCCCCAATCAGTATTTTTCCTCTCAATTTACAGAAGCCAAAAAAAAAAAACAAAAACAAAAACAAAAAAAAAGAAAAAAAAGAAAATGTATTCGTACGAAATTGACGCCGTTAAGATTGAGAAGCAGAAAGCGATACTCCATTACCGGCGTTTCAGAAAGATTACTAACGCTGTTAAGACGGTTGAGGTGTGCTTAGCTTTAATGGTACTTTCCTGGTCAATCTCATGGTCAACGGCACACTTACCTGAAACCGTCAAAGTAACCGCTGCCGGTCTCCGGGGAATCTCCGGCGTCATATTCAGTCCTCACTTTGTGTTCATCATCGGAAACATTATCATCGTCATTCTGTTGGCCAAGTCCAGTCACTTCTCCGTAACTGACGCAGCCACCGATGACTCCAATTTTGATTTCACGATCGGAGAATCCGAAATTGAATTGCCGAGCATAGATGAAAAGCCGCTCGAGAAACAGAGCAATGATGAATCAGAAATGAAGGTGAATGTGGTTAAGGAGGAGAGAGAATACAGGAGAACGAGATCGGAGGTTGTGGAGGTGGAAGAGAAGAGAGAGCTAAGGAGGTCGAAGACGGAGCCTCGCCGGAAAATGAGAAACTCCGTTGAGGAATTGACGGCGGCTGTGGCGGAGAGGAGGAGGTGGTACGGCGTCGAAGATTTGAGCAGCGAAGAGTTCAGGCGGAAAGTGGAGGCGTTCATAGAGAAGCAGCAGAGGTTCTTGAGAGAGGAGAGTACGGCAGTTGTGTTCGCCTGAAAGAGACAAGGAAATAGTTTCTTGGGCAATAACCTCATATTTAATGTTTTAATTTTTTAGTCAAAAAACTTTGTGAAATGACTTTTGAGTTAATAAATTATGTATATTTAATAAAATTATCTAAATAATAATAAAAAATGATGTAAAATTTATCATTACTTAGTGATAAACTTATTATTTACTCACTATTTCCCTCATTCCATACTAGAATCACAATATTGTGATATTACTAGTTAAGAATAATTGGATAAGAGATATATTTTACACCATTATATGTTAGAATTTGGATTATTTTGTTAAATAAATTGTATTTTTAAACTAAAGTGTTATTTCACATAATTTATGAACTAAAAATTTAATACATCAAACATCACGTTAGAAATGTGTAGTTAAGGTTATTTTCTTTTCTCTTCCTTTTTCCATTTTTTTTTTTTTTTTTTTTGATTTTGTTTCTTTAAGTAGGTAATGGGATGTACAGTCTCAATGGTAAATAGTAACTGCAAGGCCGAAGTATTTTTATGGCTCTCAATTATTTTTGGATTTCACCGCAACTAATGGTATATCTTTTTTTTTTTTGATAATTAGTGATATAGTCGCGATACATAGTATGCAACTCGAACAAATGAGCCCTGAGTCGATCCATAAAAGGACGGGAATCAAAATAACATAAATATAACAAACATGAATACAAGCAAAAATAGGAAAAAACTAAAAGTCTGAAACACTACTAGGGAGGATTTGGAAACAGGACAAACCAAAAGATAGAAAAAAATAAGACAGTCAAGCCACAAATCTATCAAAGCAAAGCACCAATGGTTTATATATTGAGTAATATTACATATATATATATATATATATATATATATATATATATATACAAAGTGATATTATAAATTTCTTTTAAGTAGATAAAAAGAAAACTAAGGACTCGATCGACATATACACTGTCGTAGTGCTTCCTCACAAACAATCTTATTAAAGTGTAAATGGAGGCCCTCTAAAAATACCTTATTTGTATATTCCTAGATCCCTCTAACAATTATCCTATTCATAGCTGTGTTGCCTTCATGATACATATGAGAGACTTGCATATTGTAATGTCCCTTCAGACTTGCATATTGTAATGTTCCTTCAGCAGATGCCAAATATCTTCATCAATAAATCTAATTTGTCAAGGGCATTTGAGCTTCCCATGAATATCGTTAGTTACTACAAGGTTGTCTCCATCCACACGAATACTTCCCACCCTTTATTTACACAATGTTAGATACCATCATAGGCTGTAATAGCAACAGCCACTAGATTAGAGGCATTACCCATATTTACACAATTACCTTACCCCTATTGTAATGAATATCAATACCGCAAGCGGCTTTGACCTTCCTAGCACCATCAATATTCACTTTAACCCACTTTTTCTACACCTCATCATTAAGACAACTTTCTCCGGAGTAACCTAAATACCACGAAATATTTTGTCATTACAACATCTCCACATGGAACAAAGCAAATAGATCTAATTATTAATCTTATTGTTTCCAATGCGTTCTTTGTAATCCATAAATTTTGGATTTCTTCTTTCAAGTCATTCCTAAATAGAGACTGTTTAAGCAACCCCTTCTTATTTGCCGAATTCTAGCACTATTTAGCAAAATTATATCTGAAGAATAGGTGCACCAAGTCTTCATCTTCAGAACTACACTAAGGTTATCGATCTTTAGTGATTAATTTTACCATTAACAATGTATAGTAATAAAATATAGAGTATAAATGTGAGATATTATTACTTAAAATATAGTGTTTAATGATTTTTTTTTTGTTTTTTTTTTTAACACCATTAACACTTCTTGAGTTTTAAAAAAAAAAAATATGAAAGAGGGTTATGCACATTTTGATGGTAAGGTTAAATGCCACACTGTGAACTACATTTAATTGATTCAGCTAAATAATTTGTAAAAGGTTGTTAAACTTAAAGAAATCATGAGATGATGTCCTGCACGAGTAGGGAGCATAGATCTAGATATATTGATATAAAAGATACAGATGTATACTAGGATTTCAATACATCTCCTTGATCTAAATAGGGGCAGCAACATGCAAATTGGCCTCGTGGAAATGAAACTGCTTTGTGGAGAGCCTTTGTTGAAGATGTGTGCAACTTGCTATTTAGTGGGTGTATATCAAACCTGAAGATTACCATTTAAAATCTTCTCCCAAACATTTTTGAAAATGAACATCAATAAATTTGGTGCATTAAGTGGAAATCAAATTATCAGCAACATAAGCGGTGGAAACATTACCACAATAGACAGTAATGGGGCCCAAGTGACATAGAACGAAATTATGCATGAGAGTCGAACTCAGGCAATCTAATGTATGGTATGGGAAATTGCATGAGACTCTGATTTCGTAGTATATTTGTACATGACTTATTGCTTCTTAGCTTGCCATGACAGAAGGTCTGGACCTAAAAAGGCAGCAAAACTAGTGGTAAAACACCTACTATCAAGACACCTGCCCCAATTGGTACTAGTATACGCAAAAACAACAGTGCACAGTCCGGGAAGAATAGTGAAACTGTGATTAGGTGTGTTGGTGAGGTTCGCACGATATGCTTGACATCCTACCAATGAGGGGACCTAGAAGCTAGCATGAACTAAGAAATGAGATTAAAAACCGAACAGATAGCAGGTTAATTCATGGTTAAACACAATGACAATTTTGTAATTCGCACCTCTTAACACGGTGGCATTAGAACGACCATGCATTCTTTGACCTGCTGTCAGAACACTAGGGACTCAATGTTGATTCGGTTGCATGTTGAGTAGTTGAGGGAGAAGGGGAAGCAGCAACGATGAAAGGATGCTGATGTGTCATATATTTACATATTTTATTCTTCATTCTTGCGATATATTCGGCTTGTACATGTGTGTTTTGTTATAATCTAGCTACATTTTGGCTTAGAGTGCAACGGAGCAAACAAAGGTTGAAAAGTGGCAGAACCAAACGTAATCGAGGCATAATTAAATACTACTTTGAGAAACCCGGTCGTGAAAAGAATGACCAATTGGGTCGTAATTCAGTAACCCAAATAGGTTCTGTGGATAGCTAATATATATATTATATAATATTATATATTATATTATATTATATTAAAATATATATATATATATATATATAAGGTGACGAAAAGAGGGGCTTGCGAAAAACAAATGCAGAACGAGTCGCGATCGATCTGCCACCTTGCTAATCGATCGGCTTTGCTTCTGCAGCGGCGTGACCTAAATATAAATAGACAAGGGGAGGCCTAATTTTGGAACTTTTAGCCGCGTCTCCTCTCCTCCTTTCCTTCCCTAAGCCGCTACAAGATCCAAGGGTTTCTCAAACGCTGAAGCGTAGGTGGTCGAAATGCTGGAAGGATCAAAGCTTGGATCACGTCAACATCAATTGAGGGAGTTTGCAATTCCTAGTTTGTTTTATTCATTGTTTCCTCTTTTTAGATCTCATACTATACAAAACTCCCATGGAAGAGTAGACTTTCTTGGTTTAGGGATGAAGGACGCGCCGTCCGTATCCCAGATTTGTATTATGCTATTGACAATGGTTTTGTTATGTTATATACGTACCCCTGTAGAGAATTTGTCATTATTGTTTGGTGTTTTTTTTGTGTATGCTTATTGCCATGATGAGATCTTCAAATTATTAGCGTTCGTCTACAAGCTTGTAACATAAACCATAAAATAACTGGTTTTCATGAGTGGTCAGGTTTGAGGTTGTACCCAACCCTGAACACAATCTTTTATATAAATTAATACTTAATTAGGAGTGACAAAGAAATTTGTTAGTGCTACTGAGCTAATCCATGCTACACCCTAGGGTGATATAATTGGTTATACCCTTAGACTAGTTCATTACCCTAAGCCGTACCTGAAGTATTAATTTTGGTTTAATATGGAATTTGGATCAAGAAAGGAATTAAGTAGTGCCATTGAGATAATCTGTAATTATGATAGTTTTTGTCTTTAGACGAGTTCATTACTCTAAGCCCTAGTTTAAATATCAACCCAGGCTTAGTGCTTGCAGGCTAAGGCTCCAAAATCATTGTCATAGTAGAATATAATGATGGGATACGAGTAAAGCTATCCTGAATTCACTCCCTGAACTAATCTTAATTGATTTGACAGCCCTTTTACTACTTAATTGCTTTAGTTTAGTTAACCACTCAATTTATCAACAAAAACCCAAAAATTCAAACGCTCATTAATAACAAAATCCGGCTTAACTCTGATTCCCTGTGGATACGATCTGTATACCTGATTTAGCTACGATGATCTCGTATTCTTGCGAGTAGACAGTTTTAAAACACTCTTTAAATCGCATCAGGTGCACAGGAGCATTCAAGGCCACTATGGCTACTGTTGAGTTTTAGTCGCAAAAACTTTGGGTCTTTAACAAAAAACTTCTGATCTTAAAGTAACTTTAGGGAATATGATTATAGACTTTCAGATCTAAGACTAAACTTGTAATTGTAGTAAAATAAGTAACAAATAAAAGATCAACACACACACGACAAAGAACACCAGAATTTATGTGGTTCAACCTTTAAATAAGGACCTACTCCACGGCTCCCTATTTTAGGGAAGTCTCTTCACTATAGTCAAGTTTCAAGTTATTACAGACCAAATCACCAAGGCAACAACGAAACAAAACTAGATCTTCAAAGTTCCTAAGTTATAAACCTTTACCGTACAAATATAAACCAGAAAAGAGAAAAGATACGCACAAAGAAGCCATCAATGGCTTCTCAAAGCTCCAATAGGACTAGATCTGAACATGCAAGCCTTGACTCCCACGGATCTAAGAAATCGCCTCCAGAAAAATGAAAAGTTGTACAGAAACCCTAAGAAGGGTCCTATATATACACATGGGGCAGTCAATCTGTGGCAAGGGTGCATGACCCATCTAAGCCGTTCATCTCAAGGCAATCAACGGTGGAGATCATCCCCAAACAAACACAATCAGGGGCAGCAGATTGGTGACATGTGCCCCCTCATTTAAGCCAGATTTGGGAAGCTTCTCCAGCAAGCTTTGGGCAACAACGGTACAAACACGGGCAGGCATAAGGGCAGGTAAATATAGCATATGGGCAGGGGCAATAAGGTTAAATACCATAATAACCTGATTTAAAATCATTTTATATTTACCCTTGAACATACTAATATTTACATCATATGCCACTCAACATAATATAATCCCGATACAACATATATTCCGTTCTTTACTTGATCTATAATACTTGAACAAAGTTTGACTAAGATAATAAACATCATAGTTAAGTCATATAGAGACTAATAACACAACAATTCTCCACCTTCGTATCTATATGAGCTAACTACTAAACATTCCCTAGTAATAAGGAGCAAACACACATGATTGGTCATTCATGATCCCAATCACTTTGAACCAAGTTAATGCATTTATTTAACTTGTCCAAAGTCACATTCTTGGTGCCCATATCCATTGGATTTACATCAGTATTGATTTTCAGCAGTTCGATAGTGTCCTTTTCCAACATATCATTCATAAAACTCCTCTTAACAGCCAAGTGTTTAGTCCTATCATGATAAATAGTATTTTTACACAAAGCAAGAGCTGATTGACTATCTTAATAGAGTATAGGGGGTCCATAGTCTAAATTAATTTCAGACAACAGCCCCCTCAACCAGATAGCCTCCTTAATAGCTTCGGTTAGGGCCTGAAACTCTGCCTCTGTAGTGGACAAAGCTGTCATAGACTGTAGCTTTGATTTCCAACAGATGGCTCCGCCATTTAGGGTAAAAAGGTATACACTAGTGGACCTTCTCCTATCTAAATCACCCCCAATATTAGAATCCGCATAACCTACCAACCATAGTTTAGATTCTGTTCTACCAAAAGTTAACCCCAATGTATAGGTCTATTTTATGTACCTTAACAACCACTTAACCCCATCCCAATGTTCTTTTCCTGGGTTACTCATAAACCTAGATAGAACCCTTAAAGGAAGAGCCAAGTGAGGTCTTGTACAGGTCATAGCATACATCAAAGAGCCTATAGCATTAGCATAGGGTACATTTTCCATCTGGTTTTTATAAGTTTCAGTAGTAGGACACTGCTCCACTGACAACTTGTACTGACTTGCTAAGGGCAACTTAACAGGTTTGCAATCAGACATATTGAAACATGATAGTACCTTCTCCAAGTAAGCTTGCTGGGACCAATGCACAGTTCCAGCAGAAACATTCCTTGTAATCTTCATACCAAGGATTTTCTTGGCCTTCCCTAGATCTTTCACATCAAACTCAGCAGAAAGCATCAGCTTTAAATCATTTATAAAGTTCATAGATCTACTAGCCAGTAGCGTATCATCAACATATATTAGCAGATACAAGGCATCATCAGAATCAACATTAATATAGTAGAAACAGGTATCATGTATAGACCTGGTAAATCCTCTACCCAGTATAAATTGGTCAAACCTCTTGTACCATTGTCTAGGAGACTGCTTAAGGCCGTACAAAGACCTTTTTTGCAGACAAACACTATTCTCCTTTCTAGGTTCAATAAACCCCTTAGGTTATGTCATAAAAATCTCCTCTTCTAGCTTGCCATGAAGGAAAGTTGTGGTAACATCCATTTGTTCTAAAAACATACTAAACTTAGCAGTTAGTGTCATAAGGATTCTTATGGTGGTGTGCTTAACAACAGGAGAGAATATCTCATTGTAATCTACCCCTTCGTTTTGTGAAAAGCCTTTTGCAACTAATCTAGCCTTGAACCTTGACTGTCCGGATGATGTATTGGGTTCTTTCACCTTATAAATCCACTTAGAACCTACCAACTTCCTACCCATAGGTTTAGGAACCAAAACCCAGGCTTTGTTCCTTTTGAGGCTCTCCATTTCCTCTGTCATGGCTTTGAGCCACTGTTCAGATGCAGCCCCACTAATAGCCTGTGAAAAAGTGAGAGGTTCTAACTCTACATATTCTAAGGCAGTGTTTAAGGCATAGGCAATGTAGTCAGCAGTCCCAAACCTAACAAGTGCCCTAGTTTCTCTCCTCTCCCTATCCCTAGCTAGATGGTAGTTAGATAGGTCCGTATGTTCAATTGTTTCTTGAGGTTCAGGGCTCCTCTTAGCGCTGTCAGTCACCTCTTCTTCGGGATCTAGGGTCTAGTTTTCCTGGTATGCGGATCTAAGGTCTAGTTTTCCTAGTATGCAGGTTCTGGTGGGTTGATTTCGAACTCATAGAGTTCAGGATCAAACTTCCTGTGGTTGGAGGAAGTAACTGATGTACCAGCAGCTACTGGTTTCTCCAAGTAGGGCATTTCTTCCTCATTAAAAGTCACATCCCTACTAATTATTATTTTGGTTCTATTTCCATCCCTAACACCCACTCTATAACCCTTTACACCATCGGGATAGCCTCGAAAAACACCTTTTATAGCCCTAGGTTCAAGTTTTCCTTCTAATTGATGTGCATACGCAGCACATCCAAAAACTTTTAAAACAGAATAGTCACTTATTTTTCAAGTCCATTTTGCTTCAAGGGTTTTAAATTCAATTGCAGAGGAGGGGGTTCTATTTATTAGATAACATGCGGTAACCACAGCCTTCCCCCAAAAGTTCTTTCCAAATCCAAATGCAAATAGCATGCATCTAACTCTATCTAAAGCGTACGGTTCATTCTCAGCCAGTCCATTTTGTTAGGGTGTTTTTCTAACAGTGTTGTGTCTTTTGATTCCATTTTGTGCACATAAACTATCAAATTCAGAGTTAATATATTCAAGTCCGTTATCAGTCCTAAGTATCTTAATTTTTCTACCAGTTTGATTTTCTATAAGGTTCTTCCACCTAACAAAAGCATTGAAACATTCATCTTTTGTTTTGAGCAAATTAACCCAAACCTTCCTAGAATAATCATCTACCATGGATAGAAAGTAATAAGCTCCATCTAAAGTTAGTACTCTAGCAGGCTCCCACAAATCAGAGTGGATATAATCTACAGGTGACTTAGTTATATTGACACTGGACTTAAATGATGGTTTATGATGTTTGCCAAATATGCATGACTCACAGAAATCAGGCGTAGACACACCCCCCAGCAGTCCCTTCTTAGTCAATTCATTCAGTCCTCTTTCAGATACATGCCCTAATCTTTTGCACCAAAGGTTAGTTAGGTCAGCTTTTTCTGCAACAGAGCAGCTAGTAAGAACTATATCACCTCTAAGCACATATAGACCATTCTTGACCTCCCCACTATGTATTACTAGGAAACCCTTAAGGACCTTCATTACCCCTTGCTTAGCCTTTAAGGTCATTCCAGCTAGGTCTAACTGTCCAAGAGAAATCAGGTTCCTTCTAAGTTCAGGCACATGCCTAACTTCTTCTAGGGTGAAGTCAACACCATTTGACCCTCTAACCCTAACTGACCCTATTCCTACTACCTTGCACCCATGATTGTTTCCTAGTAACACCTTCCCCCCAGTCATAGTTTTATACTCAATAAAGAAAGATCTATCAGATGTCATATGGAAACTACACCCTGAGTCAAGTACCCACTCACATGTAGTTAGGTCTTTAGAAGCCACTAAGACTTCAGCATAATCATAACCATCAGTGTACTCAGTGTTATTTGCTATGCCATTGCATTTTCTTTGATAATTAGGACATTATCTCTTAATATGTCATAACTTACCACATTTATAACACTTTGCTTTACTGTAGTCCCTTTTTGGTCTAGAGTTGGATCTGTTCCTACTCTTGCTTCTTTTTATTTCTTTATTATCTTTATTAAGATTATTATTGTTTTCTCGAGTCTTTGTCCTACCCCCAATGGACAACCCTTCCCCACTATTACTTTTAGGTGGATACTTCCCTTCCTTCCTTAGTTCGAGGATCTTGGACCTAAGGGCCTTGGTAACGTCTTTAAGTGCTATAGTATCTCGTCCATATCTTAGTGTGTCTTTGAAAGCCCTATGGTATTTAGGTAAAGCACACAGCATCACTATAGCCTTAAGTTCATCAGCAACAATTACCTTAACATTATCCAAATCTTGACAGATTTTGTTAAATTCATCCATAGAGTCTTCTAAGGGTCTAGACTCACTCATTTTAAAAGTGCAGAATGTTTCCATATATAATATCGTCTCAGACAAAGACTCAAACTTATAAATCTCCTCTAACTTAGCCCAAATGTCAGCCACAGTCTTTTAAGAAAGAATTTGGTCAAGAACTGAATTATCTAGACTAAGTAGTAAAGAAGCGTAGGCTTTATGTTCAATCTCTAGTTTCTCTTTCTCAGTTAGATAATCAGGTTGTTCATCTTCAGGGAAAAGTGCAGCTCCAGCACCTTAGGCCATAAGAATGGCTTTCATTTTAAGTTTCCAGAAATTAAAATCATTTCTACCGTCAAATCTTTCGATCTCAACCCTAGAAGACGCCATATTGTTTCTTTAAGACACAGAACCTAAAGCTCTGATACCACTTGTTGAGTTTTAGTCGCAAAAACTTTGGATCTTTAACAAAAAGCTTCTGATCTTAAAGTAACTTTAGGGAATATGATTATAGACTTTCAGATCTATGACTAAGCTTGTAACTGCAGTAAAATAAGTATCAAATGAAAGATCAACACACACACGACAAAGAAGACCAAGATTTACGTGGTTCAGCCTTTAGATAAGGACATACTCCATGGCTCCCTATTTCTAGGGAAGTCTCTCCACTATAGTCAAGTTTGAAGTTATTACAGACCAAATCACCAAGACAATAATGAAACACAACCAGATCTTCAAAGTTCCTAAGTTAGAAACCTTTACCGTACAAATATAAACCAGAAAGGAGAAGAGATACTCACAAAGAAGCCATCAATGGCTTCTCAAAGCTCCAATAGAACTAGATCTGAACATGTAAGCCTTAACTCCTAAGAAATAGCCTCCAGATCGCCTCAAGAAAGAGAGAGAGAGAGAGAAGGAGGTTGCAGAAAACCGAAGGAAAAATGAAAAGTTGTACAAAAACCCTAAAAAGGGTCCTATATATACACATGGGGTAGTCAATTCGTGGCAAGGCTGCATGGCCCATCTAAACCGTTTATCTTAAGGCAATCAACAATGGAGATCATCCCCAAACAAACACAATCAGGGGCAACATATTGGTGACACGTGTCCCCTCATTTAAGCCAGATTTGGGAAACTTCTCCAGCAAGCTTCGGGTAGCAGCGGTACAAACACGGGCAGGCATAAGGGCAGGTAAATATAGCATATGGGGCAGGGGCAATAAGGTCAAATACCATAATGACCTGATTTAAAATTAATTTATATTTACCCTTGAACATACTAATATTTACATCATATGCCACTCCACATAATATAATCCTGATACAACATATATTCCTTTGTCTACTTGATCTATAATACTTGAACAAAGCTTGACTAAGATAATAAACGTCATAGTTAAGTCATATAGAGAACAGTAACACAATAGCTACCACCAAACAAGGATGTCTAGACAAGTAAAAGGGGAGGAAGTGGCTTCAATGGGATGAGGTGCAGCAATTGAGGAACCGTAATTTCTAACTGAGAGAGGGGAAAGAGAGAGATTTTGGGTTTAGAGTTTATAGTTGTAATAACGTTTGAAATAATATAATCGATTGAACTAAATAATGAAGTACCAAGTTGGCAAATATATAGAAATTGTGAGACGGAATCCGAGACAGGGAGGGCTTATATATATAGATGTGTTGAAATACAAGATGTTAGGATAATTATAAGCCTACTAGCGCTCAAACATATATACTGTTTAGTATGGTGCCCTAAAAATTTTGTTATTGTACAAATTATCATGGACAAAGAAAAAAAAGAGATAACAGAGTCAAATTATCATACTCGATTTTGATTCAAGCATAACATTTCTTCTATAAATTGGCGAGGATGAAGCTTTCAGTCTAAGAGTTTATACTTTTGACTTCCACTTCTATTATATTTCACTAGGCTATTTCCCGTGCGATGCACGTGTGGTATTTGATATGTACTGTATTTTTTGGCTGTATATTTTTACAGTAATTCAATGTAATTTTTTTAAGTTACAGAAATTAATGTTCAATATACATAATTCACAATGTAGTAATTATGAAACTCCTTATACAAAAGATAAAAAAAATTATTGGTTAATAAGCTTTATGGCATGTCTCCTATCATGCTCCCATGTTGGTAATTTGGTTTTATCCCTTATATTGAAAGTATGGTACGATTAGTACTTGTGTATTTCATTCACTACAAAAATCACGGCATTTTGTGGCACTTTTTGAGAGCTTTCCCAGTGCTTTAAAGCGTTGGCAAACACTCAATCGGTGCTTTAACAAAGCGCCGGGAATTTGGGCGTCAGGACAAAGCGCTGGTACATTTTGCCAGCGCTTTCCTAATGCTTTTTGAAGCGCTGGTAAATAAAAAATTTTAAAAAAAATGGATGTATAGTGGCGGGAATTTTGCTGGGCAATTTACGGGCGCTTTAAAGTGCGGGTAAAGTTTAAAAAAATTATTGAGAAATACTAATTTTGTGAGCAAAATTTTGAATATAACCAATCAAAATTATTTTACAAATGGCTTATATTAAAAAGAATTACAGTACCACAATTGTTTTAAGCAAAATTAAAACACTTTTATATTACACAACCATAAATTAACATTAGCCTCACCGTATGCCAAAAGATTTGAATATAACCAATCAAAATCATAGTTTTACAGTGCAATATTTTCAACTCTACATCATATCTTAGGATCTACAAAAGATAAACACCAAGTTATCAATAATACATAGTACTATTTAACACTCAAAAATTATAAACACAAAAGAAAGTTCATCAATTTTCATCATCTTCAAATCTTTGTAACTTCATATGTCCCAGTGTAAAGACAAGCCCATCAAGTATGACCAGATGACGAAGTGGATGCCTGGAAAAAAAAAAAAAAAAAAAAAAAACCACGTAGATTAAATCATCACAAAACAAACGTGTAATACTAATGACTCTTAATCATAACATAACATTACCGAACAAACAACAACCATAGTAGTACCACAAGCGCTCCCACCGAAGCAACATTACCAAAAACAAATGAAAATATTAGTCTTACCGTTAAATCATCCCACCTACTTAACATCCAATAGTTCACAATTGCAAGTTATAATTTCTAACCATGCATACTACAGTATCACCCATTCACAATGCATAATTATGTACTAAACTCCATAACACATATTCATAACCACAGGAATCATGGATCTAAGTTTTCAATCCAAAAATGATATCATGTCTTTAATAATTATCGACCAAATAACACTATTTTTACCATAATGATTTAGAAAAGGAAACTTATAGTAAAAAGTTCAATAAACTAGTAGACATACTGAATATTGATTTGTAGAAGTCCTTTGAGCATTCATTTTCTCAATTTGGTCTTCTAGTTCTCTAATCTTCTTCCTAGATTGAACTACTTTCGAGCACAATGTATTGAATTGATCAGTGGATGTTAAGCATCCTCTTTTGGCCAACTCTCCTCTAACCCCACTTACTTCAGATGGGCTAACTCCATAACCATACCCTCTTACTCTTCCATTCGCTTCGTCCCCCATCAACTCATGATAAACACAAGTTTCTGCATCTTTAGTAGCCTCAGGAAAAGATTGTTCACCTTTACGTTGGAATACCATATTCGATGCCTTGTCCTACATAATTCATCCAAAGAAGAATTAATCTTATGAATGTTCAATATATAATAAAGTATAAAAGAAAGGAAGATATATAGTTGAACAAACCATAAATTGCTTAGATGACTCATCTGGATAAGTACCATCTTTTGAAGCATGACAAATCCCATACCACTCTATATTACCAGGATTCCTATTTTTTTCTATAATCTATCATCAAAAAGAAACATTACTTGGTTCTCTTTAATAAAAAAACAAATAAATCATGAAATTCATATATAACAACTCACAAATTCATACTCTAATATCGCAAAAGATTTTGACCCAATTGTATGTGGATGTATTTGGACGCTTCGTGATTTTTTTTCCAATATCAGAATAATTCTATAACAAACATTTCAATAAAATAAATCATTAGAGCTCTATCTTCATACTAATATAAGCATCAAATAAGTATTAGGTGCCAGTATAATATACCTGTGCCTTAGGTGAGTACCAATAGTGAACAAGTTGAAGCCACTGTTCTTGCGGTATACCAATTGGAGGAGCCCTTTGTTCTAAACTTTCACGAGTAGTCGTGGATGTCATAAGTTTTCCTTTTAAACGGCATCGGTAACCTCTCCATTTTAATCCAGTGCTAGACAAAATTTTTTTGTCCACCTCAGCTCCTTCTCGTATCATGAATTTTTTCTACAACTTCAAGGATTAGATAAAAAGATTTAAAGTTTTAAATATAATAGAAAAATAATATGTATCTTACCCTTATCAAACAAATCATATTCGCTTTCAGTCTTTCATGTACTTTATGCCAACTCTCATAACCAACGGGACATAATGCAGGCTTCTTAGCAACAGTGGCAAGAAATCTATTGAATAAAGTTCCAGCCTTCTTAATTGGTTGATGCCTCACGTTCAGTGGCACCAATACCCGTCAAAAGTAGGTAGAATCCAAACTTGATATGCATTCATTCTTCCATCTCGTATTCTTGTTCCTCCATCATGATCTATCAACAACAACAAAATAAAGTTCAAGTCATATTAGCTCAACAACAACAACCTGAATCATGGTTCAACAACATTTCAAAAGCAACCATGAAACATTAGTAACCTGAAAGTGATCTTTAACATAACATACATATAAGCATCATACCTATTATAAGAACATGCTTCTTATCATCAAGTCCAGCTGGGACTTCAAGTATAGCTGGTGCTATGGGTGTAGGAGATCTCCCATCAATTAGATGATCTATTTGTACTTCCCCATGTAGATTGTCATTGTTATAATCCCTGCGGTCTCATTCATGGTCTGGTTCAGGGTCTTCATGTTGAATTGATGCAAAATATTCTTCAACTGTTTGATTATTGCAAAAAGCCATTATAACTGCTATAAAAAACTATCATAACATATAACATCATAAATAAGTAAATGGTTAAAGTAAATCTTATTGCACATCCAAACATACCACATCAAAAACATACCACATAAGAACAATTCATAGTTAAACTACATAAAAATGTTTCAACAAAGTAACTACATAAGAAATTAAACAGCCGCATGATCCTCGTTTGCATCCAGCCTAGACCAAGCAGTTGGATCATTAAAAGAAACCTCATCAACCAAATTTGAAGGCAAGCACTGGGGGTATGCCTCATCATTCAAACTTTCCAAACTGGAGCCTAACTGATAACAATCTCTTGGCTTTGTCCTCACTACATGTTCCCAACCTATGTCTTTCTCATCTTTAACATAGAATACTTGATTTGCCTGAGATGAAAGAACGAAGGGGTCATCCTGCAACCTCTCACCACTGTGCGCTAGATTAGTGAAGTTTAATAAAGTAAATCCTCGTTTATCTCTCTTCAATCCACGATGTGTTCTTATGCCCACCAAGTCACAACGGAAAAGCACAACTTTGTAATCTGCATAATCCAACTCAATAATATCTGTGATTTTCCCATAATAAAGCTTACGATCTACTTCAGTAGAAACACCATAATTTTGTGTCTTTCTATGTTTATCTCGACATTTAGTGGGGAATCTATATCCATTGATGACAAAGCTTTCATTCTTTTAGCAATATTATTGGGACCTCGGACAAGAGCCTTTAGTACATTCCCTTCTTCATTACTTCCTTCCAGACCAGCCACCTACAATATTATGGAATCTCGTAAGATTTAGTTATATTAGCAATTTTAATACATGACATATATTTATCAATAGTTCAATGAAATTACCACTGTTTCAATATATCCGGGAAATTCTTCCGATAGCCACCTTTCCTTAATCCTATCACTGGCTCATTTAGGACGGAACTCTCTACATTTATCTTCCAAAAACTTGCTACAAATTTTAGATATCAACTTTTCAATTGAGACCAATTCACAATTGTTATTATTAGAAAAAGGAAAAGCCCGTGCCAGAAACTAACCTACGCCACTTGCTAATCACATCATGCTGGAGAATAACAAAACGATGTGCTTGTTTCAAGCTTTTATCATCCAAAGTAATAGCTTCGACCTTCTCAATTGAACGACTAGCAGTATTGAACAAGTACTTGTCGGCATCAAGGATACTATCATCCTTCCTTCGCAGACGATTAAATGCAGTCTCTACCCCATCAAAATATCTTGAACAAAAAGTGAGACATTCTTCTGCAATATAACCTTCAGCTATTGACCCCTCAGGCTGAGCTGTATTACGTACATATGCTTTTAAGCGGGCCAAAAACCTTTAAAAGCGAATAAAAGTAACAGTTTTAAAAATATGAATTGAATGTAAACTAATACTATGAGAAATCATTGATTACCTTTCTATTGGATACATCCATCTGTAGAGCACAGGTCCACCATGTTTTGCCTCCTTTGCTAAGTGTACAATCAAATGAACCATTATGGTAAAAAAAACTAGGAAGAAAGACCTTCTCCATGTGGCATAATGTGTTAATTGCACTAGCCTCCAATTTATCAATTTGTGGGATACTAAGCTCCTTCGCACACAAGGATTTGAAGAAAGATGATAACTCATAAACTAAATTCACAATATCCGAATCCTTTGCGGCCCTTAATGCAATTGGAAGTAAGTCATGCATCAAAATATGACAATCATGACTTTTAAGGTTGAACATTTTTCTCTCTTTCAAATTAACACATCGAGAGATATTAGATGCATATCCATCACGAACCTTGATGCATTTCAACACTGTCAACAAGCGAGTCTTCTCAAGAGGTCACATCGTATAACATGCATTTGGTGTGGTGTACCTACCATTTGGCAAAGGGACTATGTGAAGGTGAGACTTAATATTTAGCACTTCAAGATCCTTCCGTGCCTTTAAATTGTCTTTACTTTTCCCTTCAAGATTTAACAAAGTACCAAGCAAATTATCACAAACATTCTTCTCTATATGTATTACATCTAGATTATGGCGGAGCATGTTGTACTCCCAATATGGTAAATAAAAAAAAATGCTTCGCTTTTTCCATATTTGTACCTCATCCCTCTCGTCAACCTCTACACCAATTCGATCCTTACCATATTGAAAATTTGTCCCTTCAAGTTGTCTTAAAACATCTGTGCTAGACGTTGTATTTGGAGCACACCCTCTCTCTACTGTCCCATCAAAATTATCACTCTCATATCAAAAAGGATGATTATTCGACAGCCACTTACGATGACCCATGTAGCAAAACTTGTGTCCATTTTCTAACCAAATGGCATGAGTTGACTCGGCACAACATGGACAAGCAAATCGACCCTTGGTACTCCAACCGGACAAATTTGCATAAGCAGGAAAATCATTTACAGTCCACATAAGAGATGCTCGCAATTTGAAATTTTGTTTAGTAAAGGCATCAAATGCATCAACTCCATCCCATAACTCTTTCAACTCTGTTATCAACGGTTGGAGATAGACATCAATATCCATACCGGGAGCCTTATCACCCGGTATTATCATCGAAAGAATGATTGAGGTTTGTTTCATACACAACCAGGGTGGAAGTTTATAGGGGATCAACAATATGGGCCAAACAGTATACGTCGTGCTCATTAGCCGAAATGGATTAAAGCCATCACTAGCTAGTCCAAGTCTGACCGACCTAAGATCAGACGCAAAATCAGGATACCTAGCATCAAAGTCCCTCCATGCCAAAGCATCAGCTGGATGTCTCAAAATTCCATCTTTAACACGATTGTTGTGATGCCATCTCATATCCCCAGCTACTTTAGATGACATATAAAGCCTTTTCAATCTCGGAATCAAAGGAAAAAAAACGTAAGACCTTAGCAGGCCTTTTCTTTTTTGGCTGCCTCTCTGTTTCTTGTGATGTCTCAACCACATTATCTTCTTGACTATTTTGCCATCGAGATAAGCCACATACATCACACGTTTCTTCATTCATTTTATCAGCCCATTATAGCATGCAATCATTAGGACAAGCATCAATTTTGAAATAGTTAAGACCTAGATCTTTGGTCATCTTTTTGGCATAGTACCAAGACGATGGGAATGCACCAATTAGAGGAAATGCGCTGATTAATAGTTCAAGCAACATATCAAACATTTTTGCAGGACAACCAAACATGCATTTCAAGTGAAGTAGGTGCAAAATAAAGGATAATTTTGAATATCTAGAGCACCTAGAATAAAGCTCTTCATTAGCTGCATCTAATAGTTTAAGATAAGGATTTTCATCACTAGAATGCATTTGAGGTTGGTTTTCATGTAGTGGCTCATCATGATTATGCCCTCCTTCAGTTTCATCCACATTGTCTTCTGTTCCAACTCTAGGTTCAGTCCTTAACATTTGATCATTGATCCCAATTGTATCTTGAAGTAGCCCTCGAATATCAACTGGCTCTATGACATGTTGAGTAGAATGTGAGACTTGATTAAGGTGGCTTTGATGTAAACTTGGGGAATTATTAACAGAATGACTTATCTTCTTCCCATGAACCATCCATTCTGTATAACTCGGTAAAAACCCATGCCACAAAATATGTTGTCTAATTATATCCTTAGGCCAACGCTTATGGTAATTAAGTCCACATTTTCAACATGGGCATTCTATGTCTGGGACACCGGGCGCATTACTTTCGGAAAATTGAATAAATTGTTCAATTCCTTCTATATACTCCTTACTCAAACATGGTTTATCTATCCAACTTTTATCCATTTCATATATTTATTGATGTTCTGTAAACAACCAAATGAAAAAAATATAAAGTATATCAGAATTGAGCATTATCAATTTGATTATATTGAATGACTACAAACCAAAGAGGGCACCAACAAATTATATTGAGGCACTGGGTGTGTTCATTTATATTGAATGACTACAAATATTTCTTCCATTTTGAATTACTGTAAGATAATATAATCACACAAGTATAAATTCAAACACTAAAAAGTAAAAATTTCATTCATTTATTACAAAGATAATACCATAACACTACTAATAATCAATGAACTTTTCAATAATCACTACTAATAATCATTAACTTTCCAAATAAACAAAAAAAAAAAAAAGATAAAATGAAAGGGAAAGGAAAATACTATGTGGCGGCAACACACTTGAATGAACAACAGAACTTTAAAATCAGTAAATCCTAGTTGCAAAAAAGCTACAAATAGCTTCAAGTAAAGATCTATATGTTTACAACCACTCCAGCAGTTATCTAGTTCTAGGTAGCGGTTTCCAAGGCTTCACACTTTGATATGCACAATTCAACAATTCAATGTAGAACGTAATGACAACAAAATCAAACCCTTAATCAACACAAACAGCAAAATCAGACCATTAATCAACTCAAACAAAAAAAATCAAACCCCTAATCAACACAATCAAAACAAAACTCACATATCCACCCAAATCTAAGCTATAATCTCCACCATCACAACAAAACACCAATTACAATAAAAAAACTTCAAGAAATATCAAAAAATCAGGATTTAAACCTATTCTTCTATGCCCTTCAACACTTCACCTCTAACCTACTCATGAACACCTCAATTTCTTGGGAAACAAATTTACAAAATCTTAAAACTACCTGTTATAGGGTCGATTTTGGGCAAGATTCCACCCTACCTTGTTGAAGAGAGTCCGATTTTGGCCGCCCCCTATAAATTACAGGAGAGAGAGTGGGAGGATGATAGATTGGGAGCAAGAGAGAGCTTGAATGAGAATGATAGAGAGAGAGGGAGGCAATTTGGAGAGGAGAGAGAAGAAAGAGGGGCGGGTGAAGGGAGGGGGATGGGGGACGGGTGAAGGGAGGGATGGAGGAAGGGGGGTGGGGGACGGGTGAAAGTGGGGGGGGGGGGGGGGGGGGGGGGGTTTAATTTTTTATTTTTTATTTTATATAATTAATTTGAAGCGCTTTTAATTTTAGACATGGCGCCCCAAATTTTTTGTGAGTGAAAAAGTTTTGACGCTTTTATAAAGCACCATTACTAAAGCGGCAGTAATTACAATTTTTTTTGTAGTGATTTTATATAGTAAAACGTGGTTCTTCAATTATCTTGTAATTTCTAGAGTGTGGCCGTATTATCTTGTACAAATTATTTGTGTGGAATTATTATACTTGTCATCAGTCGATTTATCATATAATAACATTCTTCTTTCCAATAGACTTCTGTAATGAATGCCACAGTTGGGCTTCCTTTCTTGTTGCGATTCCATTGAGCTTGGATGATAAATATATCAATCTTCATCCTACCAACTCATAAAATACTAGGACAATAAGTATTGTCCGCATTTTTGCATGGAAAAATATCATTTTAGTATCTTTGGTGTTTATATTATTGATTGCACATCATTTAGATTCATATTAGTGTTGCAACCATGTCAAAGTGCTCCGCCGTACACTTGCTTAAGTATTCCACTTGTTGCCAAAAATTGTTATGTTTGTTTCCGACTTTTGTTGATCTCGAATTGCAACCTTGATATGTAACCTGAATATGAAAATAAAGGAGTTAGTATACTATAGTAGGTGGTTTATTTTTGTATTCCTTTCAATATCTTCATCCTATAATGGAATTATTGTTGGGGAACTTATTGTTGGGAACATATTTCAAATATATTTCTCTAGAGCAGGTACAGCGGAATACCAATTTAAAATTCTTAATTTTAAATCTAAAGCCCTGACCTAATTAAACTATTTAACTAGATTTAGATCTTATTCTAATAGATTCATTACATGACAAACAAAAACATAGAACAAAATAAGTATAAACAAAGTATATAGAATAAATAAAATAACGAAAAAACAAATCAAATATCAAATACTTAATTTAGACATACTTGAAGCACGAGACTACTACAAAACAGGCCTATGGCAACTGTTGTTTTGCAACGGTTCTAAAATTGTTGCAAAAGCTAAATTTATACGACGGTTTTGCAACGGTTCTAAAAACTGCTGCATAAGGATGTCTATGGTAATAGTTTTTGTAACAAAAAAGTAACCGTTGAGCACAATTACGTATGACAACAGTTTGTTGCAACCGTTTTTTTAAATGACACTGATTGCAACTATTTACAACCGTTATATAATGTCATGGCTCCAGTGTTAAACTTTTCTAAAAGTTAGATGCTCTTTTTTTTTTTTTTTTTTGAATATGTTTGTAAAATGTTTTTTGTACTCATTTCTATTTGAACTGTTATCTCCTCAATCTATACCTTAATTGAATTTCGATTGGGTATAAAATAATACGTATGTAACTAATAAATGAGTATGAGTCGAGTGGTTTAGCACTCGACTCGTTCGGTACCTGATGGTTAACTTGAGTTGATAATTATTAGGACAACTGGTTAAGACAGATAGTAAAAAACCGTCGTAAATGGTACAACAATTATAACGGAAAATATAAGTTGTTAAGAATTAATTATGAAATCGTGCATTATTTATGACAGTATTTATTGTTCATTATTAGTTATGAGATTTTACCCTTCGCAAATTACTTTGCAAAGGAGCAATAAAAGGGGTAAATAAAATTTTAGTAATATGACTCCAAATTTACAAAATTTTCCCGCCATAATTTTTAATAACAAAACTAATATTCAAAAGAAAATGTTAAAAAAAAAGGTAATAGTGAAACCTCTCTGTCACTGCATTTCATTTTTGCAACTCTAGCACTGTTCATATGCTATGGTTCTTCTCGCTGCTCTGCTCCTCCTCGTTGCTGTGCCCCATTTTTGTTACACTTACTTCTTCATTCTTCATTTTTAAGGTAAATGACATAATATCTTCTCCATTTTCAAGTGTTGCGGTTCAAGTTCGTTTGAGTTTCCCCTAATCCGATTTCATGCATATTTTCATGGCAAATAACTTAAAATTGATATAAATCCATTTTTATGTGTTGCGGCTTAAGTTCATTTGAGTTTGCCCTAATTTGATTTCGGGTGTATTTTCATGGTAAATAACCTAAAATTGACATGAATAGCTTTGTAATTTTCGTGTGTTGCAGTTTAAGTTCATTTGAGTTTGCTCTAATTTGATTTCGTGCATATTTTTGTGGTAAATAACTTAAAATGGACATAAATAGCTTTTCCATTGTTGTGTGTTGTAGCTTAAGTTCATTTGAGTTTGCCCTAACTTGATTTTGTGTGTATTTTCATGGTGAACAACCTAAAATTGACATGCATAGCTTTGTAATTTTTGTGTGTTGTGGTTTAAGTTCAGTTGAGTTGGCCTTAATTGGATTTCGTGAATACTTTCATGGTAAATAACTTAAAATGGACATAAACGCTATCTCTATTTTTGTGTGTTGCGGCTTAAGATCATTTGAGTTTTCCCTAATTTGATTTCATGTGTATTTTCATGGTAAATAACCTAAAAATGACACGAACAACTTTGTAATTTTCGTGTGTTGTGGTTTAAATTCATTTGAGTTGGCCTTAATTTGATTTTGTGCATGTTTTCATGGTAAGTAACTTAAAATGGACATAAATAGCTTCTCCATTTTTGTGTGTTGCGGCTTAAGATCATTTGAGTTTGCCCTAATTTGATTTTGTGTGTATTTTCATGGTAAAAGCCTAAAATTGACATCAATAGCTTTGCAATTTTTGTGTGTTGCGGCTTAAGTTCATTTGAGTTTGCTTTAATTTGATTTCGTGCATATTTTCATGGTAAATAACCTAAAATCGACATAAATAAATTTTTAATTTTCGTGTGTTGTGGTTTAAGTTCATTTGAGTGCCTTAATTTGATTTTGTGTATATTTTTATGAATAACTTAAAATGGACATAAATAGCTTCTCCATTTTTATGTGTTGCGGCTTAAGTTCATTTGAGTTTGCTCTAATTTGATTTCGTGTGTATTTTAATGGTAAATTACCTAAAATTGACATGAATAGCTTTTTTCGTGTGTTGCAGTTTAAATTCATTTGAGTTCACCTTAATTTATTTTCGTGCATATTTTCATGATAAATAACTTAAAATGGGCATAAATAACTTCTCCATTTCTGTGTGTTGCGCTTTAAGCTCATTTGTGCTTGCCTTAATTGTATCATTCAATGAATCCTTCTTATAAGAGATTTAAGCTATTTATACTTCATCTAGATTATTAAAAATGCAATGCACCTAGACTCTTCTACTTAGCCGCCTTAATCCCATACAACCACCATATTTGACCTGCCTTGACCCTCTTAGCTGACAGTAGTGATTTGCGCCCAACTCTTTCTTCAAAAGTACTGATTTTTCCTACCAATTCCGACCCTGCTGCTACACCGTTTGTTTCTAACTATTGCTAACACATTTAACTCAACCAAACTCTACTAATATTTGACTTAAATGCCCATGATCATGACAATACCGAACGCGCCCCCCCCCCCCCCCCCAAAAGAATGTTCTTGTCCCAAAGAATGCAAGGGTAGCTTGTCTCAAGAATCAACTTTCATTTTGTTCTTATTTCTAGTTGATTAACTCATAAATTCTACTTAACTCTAGCAGCCCTTTAGGGATCAATCAGTGAACACCCCCCCCCCCCCCCCCCTCGCATAGCGACAATATAAACAAACAGCTTCCAGATATCCTCCCATACATTAGGCTTCACTATGAAATATTGATAGGAACTTATATCAAAGTTTGAAGCCATTGTCCTAGGCTTAAGTAATCTTGGACCTGAAGTGCTACAAGGATTAGTTGAGTCACCTGGTGATGCTGGCAGTGCTCCTAATCAAAATGGTGCTTCTTCATTTGGTGCCAGAAATCCTCGACAGAATCAGGTGTGCTTCTTCAATTTATGTTTCTGCTTCTGCCCCTTTTAGGGCCATGTGGCTTGAGATTTTGTGATATTTTTTATGATACAATAACTTTGTGTCTACCTATGGTTATAGGCCACAAGAATAAACTTGTTGCTAGATGTTGAAGAGTATACGCTCATGCTGATGATTATCAATATTAACTCTATTTCAGATAATAGGTGAATTGTAATATTTTAGTCTATTCTTTTTATTGGTTATTGTTACTGAATTAATTTCTGTAACATTTAACATTTGACTTATGTATGCCGCGCTACGTATCCATTCTAGCATGGCGAGATGATACCAAAGATCAATACTACTTGCTAATACATCTGCTCAGAACATTCCACTTTTTCTAAAAAAGAAAAGTGCCATCAATTCCAAGTTGTAATCTAACATATATGCAATAAACAGACTAGTTGAGTGCTTGCTAGTATCCTTGAGTTCTTTGTCCTTCGTATCAGTGATAGTTACTATAGAATTCTAAGGATCAATCATGAGCAGTGAGTGAGGTTGAAAATGAGACAATACATTTACATGAGCACTTAAAGGTTGTATTTTGGGTGAGTGTGTCTAAAAGACCAGATAATTGGTCATTGAAGTCAAGGAAAGAGGATGCCTATGCCACAAATTTTGAAAGCATACTCTTATATGGCATACTATTGAGCAATAGTCGTTTGCATATATGCTTCCTATCATAATTTTGAGTAATCCATGCTTGTCCCCACTAGGTCAAGGACAAGTAAATGGAGGTATGAGGCTATCTTGGTTATGCTGTTAATTGTAGTTTCTTTTCATTTTTCATTGTGCCTTACGCAAAACATTTGATGTTGTACTACCCACCGCTTATTGCTGCTTCTTGCTTGCTTTATGCTTGCTTGAGGTTCATGCAAAGTTGTAATCCACGCACGGGGCTGTGATGTTGTTTTTGTTTCCCTTTTTTTAAATGTGATGTAATTTATAATATTATGTATTCATCTCATTAATATTTGTTTAGCTTAAAAATTTATTTATCTCATAAATAAATAATTTATGCCATGATTTTATTTTTAAATATTTTCAAACAGTGCTTAAGTTGAGGCTTGCAAAAAGGACCTCTGGGACAATGTGACTCTAGCTCCAAATGGGTCAAATTTAATTATCAACTCGTGATAACAATTAATTACCCTTTAGTGAAACTTAATTCCACTAAATTAGCTTTATTGCGCTCTAGAATTAAACATATTCACTAAAAAATTTTCCAAATAATTTTTTTACGACAATTAGCCCCTCTATTAAATATCTGTGAGTAAAAGTAACTTTAATAACTATTATTACTTTTCTCATATCTCTCGCCATAGTTTCCGACTCGCCTTTGTCGAACAATTCAATAATACAGAAACAATTTTCGTACTAAATCCAAATGTCAAACATATGGAATACTTCAGCCAAAAATTCTAGAATCTATTCATATATTTGCGAATGAACTAAGGGGACATCTTTTCTTGTTAGAGACTATAGATTTCATGTAAAACAACTGTTCTCGCTACACTGCATGCTGTTATCCAATGCATGTAAGATTGAAGTCAATGCACTTTGATTAATACTTTTAGCACATCAAAGCAACGACTAATCCATGCACGAGTTCAGACTATTTCCTGGATTTAGAGTTGTCGTGTTATAGAACTAATTATTTTCGATAACAGTTAAGAATAAATAATTCAGATAGTCTACTTAGTATTCCAATTTTATTGAAACCACCAACATAATACTTTTTTTTTTGGTAAGTCAGTGAAATATATAGATGAAAGAAAAATTAGTACAAGCTACAAGGGGCATACCCCAGGACATGGCCGAAGCCTACAAATATGAAACAACGTCAACTATCCAGACAAAGTCCATACAAAAAGCAACCAAAGTACAACTAAGGGAACAAACAAGAAACTAAGTCTCAAAACCCCAGTGCCGAAGTAAGGAGGCGTGACGATGAGCTCCTCTGAACGAAGAAGCAGCAAGTAAGCGGCTCCTAACCAAACCCGCAATCTCCTCTCATACGGCCGCGACTGAACTGGACTGAGAACTCTGAACCCGAAGGTTGCGCTCGTACCAGACAGTATACACAGTCGCAGAGAGGCAGAGTCGAGCAATGATACTGCCAATCTCTCGCCCCCTGAGACGTTGAGCAGCCCAAGTGACAAGATCGTCCCAAGGAAGGGTAGGCCAAGCGATAGATGTACTCGGAGTGACGAAGCTCCAGACCAAGGTGGAAAAGGAACAGGCGAAGAAAAGGTGCTCATGAGTCTCGTCAGCAGAACCACAGAGAACACAAACACTCTAAACCTCTAGTGCTCCGAAACGCCAAAGTCGATCCCGGGTCCAAAGTCGCTGCCGAGAAGCGAGCTAGAGAATGAAGGAGTGCCTTGGTATATGCATCTGAAACCACAGAAGGTGATGAATGGTATCCTCCTCTCTCCTACTCCACAGCATCTCCCAAGCGGACTTGGTGGTGAAGTTCCCCAAGGGTTACTCAACCACCTGATGGAGTCCGCTACACCAGCCCGGGGGCTAAAATCAATCATGTCCCAGATGGGTCGGAGCTCCAAACAACCCTGTGGAAATCTCCACTGACCACCCTCAATAATGGATGAGACCCGAGAATCCCAATTAAGTCCAGAGGAGGTCAGCAGTCGAGCAGGGAAGTGCTTTGAAAGACGACCACATGGCAGCTAGTAATCAGTCCAAAGGGCAGTGTCAAGGCCATCACCTATGACGTGATAGATCGCACCAGAGCAGAGGCGGCGGACCGATAGAATCTGGCGCCAGCACCAAGAATCAGAACTCGTCGCCCGAATAGTCCAGAAGCTCCTCCCTCGAACCAACATAATACTCTTGCATCCCTATCCACATGACCAAGACAAATCATTAAAAGTATCATATTATAGTCTTATTAGACAAATTGTACAAACTTATCACTGACTATGAACATATTTTGACAATATATCACTAGTTTGATCTAAGTCTATCTATGGTTCAATCTTATTGACCACTCAAACCAAACCTGACATGTCATCCTGGACTACGTCAATCTCATGGAATGGTTTAGAAAACAATCACATGCATATTTGACTCATAAAATATAATCAGACAATAAATAAATAAATAAAATTTTATTTATTTAATATTTAAAACTAACTAATTGGGTTTTTAAGGATACTAATTCCAACAGTTATCGCTATGGTATTGGCCATTAACTTGTGTGACCTTCTTTTCACAATTTTGGCATGCTTTTTGCCCTCCCTAATGTCTACACTTGTAATGCGAGCACATAATTTGAGATAATTTACCAATAATTTTTTTTTTTTTTTTATAATATGTAAGTAATTATTTTTAATTGTCTATGACTTTAGAGTTTTTCTATGCAATGTTAAAAAAAAAAAATAAAATAAAATAGTTTTGTATTTAAGTAATATCTTACTTTGGGGATGAATGTGTATTATGATATTGTTATGTTCTTTGCATAGAAATAAATCTCTAACTGGATGATGCTGAGGTCTTTTTTTTTTTGCAACCATCTTATTCATTTTTGTGCTTCCTCATTCTCTACGTACCTGTTATATTGGAACATTCATGTTTATTTTTTTTTTGGAGGGGGGGGGGGGGGGGGGGGGGAGGGGGGTGGACTCAAAAATATGTTACAATAGTTTGAGTTGCTCACTAATCATCTTTGAAGTTCCTCAACACCAAAATGATTAGGGTTGATTAGCAGCCACGATCGCGCAGCTGTTGCTATTGATGGTCCTTTTTCATAGTGCAATGTACATGTAAGTTCTTGTGTAATAGAAATTATGTGATAATCAAATTTTTGTGACAAGATCTCGGAAGCGGAGTATGATGAGATGATCATGCAAGCGGAGCGAGCAATAGACATGGGAAGAATAGCAGGTTTTAATTTTGATGGTTTCGACCCACCTATTGTGGCAGACCTGCTGGCTAAATGAGGTGGTCGGTTTTGTGGTTGAGGTTCAATCCTGCTTAGGTTTTCCGTGCTGGTCGTCTGGTTCTTTTTCTTTTGGGATCCTTGTCTGAGCTTGTTTATTGCGAGTCTTCTTTGGCCTATGCTCGGTGTCTGTTGTGTCGGGTTTGGGTGTTCTGGTTTTGATGCCTGTTTGTTTCCCTGCTTGGTATGATCTCTTTTTGTACTCACTACCATTTACAGTGTGGGTAAGGCCTCATCTTTTCGAGTTGCCTGTTTGTACTACGGCTTTGTTGATATTTATCGAAAAAAATCAAATTTTTGCGACGTATTATTTCTAAATCATACAGTGATAGTTCTTAATTGCTACTTGTGGATTGATTAGCAAATTGTACCTTCCCATGTGTGTGAAAAGGTGGTTTCCTTTATTTGCTGCAAAAGCACCACATAAATATAGAAGGAGGGTACCAAACCTATGTACATCAAGGTTGTTGAATACAACATGTTAGGATACAATCATTCTTAGATACTGTTCCAACTTTTCACATATCGATATGTTTATTATTCACCTCATGTCATACAATAAGACTTAATGCATGTTTCATTTTGATTGTATAGTTGTTGTCATTGAAGATACAATAGCGGCGAATCCAGAAATATTTTTCACTAGGGCACATTCTAAAAGTAACTGTAGCATACTTTCAAATATATAATTGGACCTATGTTAGTATATAGTATAAGTTACATTGTATAATTACCTAATATATCTTTTGTATATGTCTTTTTCCATATGCATTCAACATTTGTACAAAGTAATAAGTTAACATGTAAGTGTTTCATTTTTTGATAAATAACATAAAAACGTTATATTATTGTAATAGCCATTTAAATTTATCTTTAGTTTATCTCATCATTTTCCTTTTTTGTCAAAGAATAATAATCGAAAACAAGACATACTTCTAACAATTTTTTGGATCAAACATAGTTATTTCAAACTCTAAATTTCTTTATGAAGAATAAAAATTAGAAAGTAATTATTGAGAGGTGAGAGTTTTTGAAAGGGGATCTCAGATGGAATGCTAATAATGATAAATTTGTAAATGCTTGGAGTGATAAGTGGATCCCAAAACTTTTAATGGACCCTCCTGCCCCCGTAGATTGCTTGCCTCCTGTTAGGCGGGCGTCTGACCTTACCTCTCATGATTCTCGATCGTGGATGCTACCCCTTTAGAGACTCTTGCTGGCCCTAAAGGCTGTTTACATTATAATTTTGATGATAACAATTATTTAGTGAGTCATTATATTTAATTGCTTCAATCTTGTTTGAAAATGACTCATAAGAAATCTAAGAAAAATCAAGATTAACCATGTTGATATCAAGCTTTCCAAGATGATGGATCAAGAGGAAACCGAGCCAAGTTAAAGAGAAGGTTGATCGTAAATTAAGAGAATGAGATCTAAGTCCAAGCACTTCAAGTCATTTATTTTTAGTTTCTAGGACTTAGGATCGGAATATATCAATTCTGTCGAATCACAATATTGATATGTGATGCTCTAACAAAAATATTTTTGAAATATTTGAAGTTTGATTTCTAAATATTATTTAAAAAATACTCATGTCAAATTTAAGTCAATCAAGTTTTCAATAAGGATATTTTTTTGAAATGCATGCCCAAACATAAAAAAGATCAAAAGTTTTAATCGGGTGATAATTTTATCTTGATTAAATTAATCAATCATTTAAATAAACTAGGCAAACATAGAAGTTAGTTACAAAAGAAAAAAAAAAAGATAATATGGTAAATCAATCAAGCTAAATTGTTAGAATTGTTCCAATCCACCCAGACATATTGAGTATCGACACGCAGAAGGGATGTGTCGAAACACAGGTCTGTGTGTCAACACACAGCCCTTAAAAGGCTCCAAACAGCTACTTTTGATTTGATTTTTTTTTCATAATCTTTTTCCTAACATTTCAAACGTCCCCTAGCCCCTCATTTGCATATAAATAAGGTTTGAATGCTTTGGTTTAATTCATCTAATTCTCTCTAAGTATATTTTGATTAAAAAGATCTTGTTCTCTTGTGCTTTAACGTTTTAATTTGAGTTTGGTTTAAAGTTTTCTTGAGCAGTACTAGTCCTCTTTATTGTTGATCATTGAACTTAATTGGCATATCCTTAACTTTGGCTAAGCTTGATTTATTATCAATTCACTCTTGAAAGAGTGAAGAATTTCATTGCTTTAATTCATTGTAAAGGTTTGGATCCTGAGCCTAGTATTATAAAATGGTCGCTTATGAAGGTTGGGGCTTGAGCCTACGTACAAAAAGACCGGTTGTAAAGGTTTGATCCTGAATCTAGTTTTAAAAAGGATTATCAAGCTTAGTAAAATTTTCAAGTGATAAAGAGTAGTCACTTGAAGAGTGGACTAGCTTACGGATTGGAAGTGAACCACTATAAAAATTATTGTGCATTATTTTATTCTTGCCTTTGTATTTTATATTTTGCATTCATTGATTGTTTGGTTCTTAAAATTTAAATTTTTATTTTACCGCTTAGGAACCTAATTCACCCCACTCTTAGGTTGCTTTTTGGGCCTTCAATTGGTATTAGAGCTAGTGCTCTTTTTTTTGGTCTAACAACCTTAAAGTGATCCTTATGGCGACCTTTGCACCTATTTTGGCCAAGGGTCAATCAATCAACAAGCCTCCAGTTTTTTACATTTGCTACGGGAAACTCAAGATGAGACATCTTAATATGTCTATTGATTTTGACTTGTGGCTAATCTCTAAAAGTGGTGATTTTATTCTTTTAACGAAGGAAGGAAATGTAATTGTTGATAAATTTGAAAATGAGCTTGTCAAATATGACAAGATAAAGCTTGAGAAAAATGCTAAAGCTCATTTCCAATTATTATTTGCCATTACTCCCCAAGTGTTTCATCATGTTCGAAGTTGCAAGACCACAAAAGAGATTGGGGACAAACTTAAAGCCACATTTGAAAGAAAGTCGGATGGCGAATCTTTTGATACAAGTGAAGAGGAGCAAGTGAATTCGTGTCTCGTGGCTATTTATAATAAGAGCATTGAAGAACATGAGGTAATCGGTCTATCATATGATGAATTTGTTGTTAGATTTCATGAATTATATAAGAAATAAAAAAAAATAAAAAAGCGACACAATGCTTTCATAAAGGGTCTAGGAAAAAAGGCCTAGAAAAGGAGTCAAAACAACATTTATTATTTGAACTTGAAAAATGAAATTTTAAAGAAAAAGAATGAGTGTTTGAATGACTAAACATAAAACTAACTAATGAGAAATAGTCCTTGGAAGAAAAGCTTCAATCATATGAAAATAAACAAGATAAATCCAAAGAAGATAAATCACTACTGAAAGAAAATGAGTCTGTTAAAGAATGAATATAAGAACTTTCAAAAATCTCAAATAAATTTTTTAAAGGGCAAAAAGCACTAGACAAGATACCCTCCTCTCAAAAACCGGTTTAAAATAGAGAAGGAATTGGTTATAATAGAACTATTCAAAAGAAAATTTTGAATGTACTTTTCGTCAAAGCCTCTTCGCCATGAACGAACTCTGTAAGATGTCACTATTATGATAACCATGGGCATATTGGGTACAAAGGTTGTTTTAAAAAGAAATTGAGAAAAACCAAGATAGTTTGGGTTCCAAAGGGTTCTCAACCACCAAAATACAAGACTGGCCAAAAAATTTGGGTACCCAAAGATTGTTAAGTTATGTAGGTATGCTTGAAGGTTGAGAAGAAAAATAGAAAATGGTGCTTGGATAGTAGTTTCACAAGTCATATAACCGGAGAACAACTAAAGAACACTTCCATAAAACTAAGGAAAGGAAATCTCACTTTCAGCAAGAAGAAAGGAAAAATTCTTTGTATCAAATTCCTTTTAATGATGATGATATAGCTATCAAACCAACAAACATCACACCCTCGTCTGAGGAGCAAAAAAGGCTCAATTCGAAGCTCCGATGGATGAACTGAAAGGAAATTTCGAAAATGTAGAATCGAAAGAGGAAGATGTACCACATGTGATTAGAAATTCTTGAAGGATCACCTAACAAGTCAAATCATTAGTGATCCCTCTCAATGTGGTAAGATATAAGGAAAGGTTAGTAGCTAAAAAGCTATAACCAAGAAAAAAGGTATAGATTATGAAGAGAGCTTTGCACCCATTGTTAAATTAGAAGCTATTAGACTCTTATGTGTTTTTGCTTCAATCAAAAATTAAAAAAAATTTCAAATGGATGTGAAACATGCATGTTTGAATGGCTTTATTGAAAAAGAAGTTTATGTTGAATAATCACCCAGTTTTGAAGATGACAAATTTTCCAATCATGTTTATATACTCAAGAAAGGCTCTTTATGGATTGGAACAAGCTCTTAGAGCTTGGTATGAAAGATGGAGTTCAGTTCTAATGCAATATGAATTTTTAAGAGAAAAGGTTGTCACTGCACTTTTTATCAAACACTCTAGAAGTGATATTCTATTGTTCAAATATGCGTTATTGATATAGTGTTTGGTGCTACTAACCCATCTTTTTGTGAAGAACTTGCAAATCTTACGAGTAAAAAATTCGAAATGAGCATGATGGGGGAGCTCAACTATTTTCTTTGATTGCAAAATAAAGCAAAGCAAGGAAGTAATTTTCAACAACCAAGCCAAGTACAACAAGGAAATGCTTAAGAAATTTTGCATGAAAAATTCCAAGGCAATTGCAACCCTGATGAGATCAACACTCAGCCTGGACATGTATAAAAAAAAAGGTAAAAAGATGGATCAAAAGCTATATAGAGGTATGATTGGATCCATTCTTCACCTTACCGTGTGTTGACTCAATACATTATTTAGCGTGCGATTATGTGTTTAGTTTCAAGCATGTCCAAAAATAATTGCAATAATGTATTGTGAAAAGATATTTTTTGATGCGTAGTTGGTACTTAGGCTTGTTTTAACCCAAGTGGGATTTCTTTGTGCTAGTTGGAGATAGTGATGCATGTTTTGCTTTGTTAATTTCTTGGTCATGTTTTAATGTCATGCAGCCAAAAAAATAAAATAAAATAAATTTTGTTGCCTTGTCCTCCTTAGAAGTCAAGTACATTGCTTATGGAAGTCATTGTGCTCAAATATTATGATTAATGTATGAATTTGATGATTAAGGAGCTTATATTGACCATGTTCCCATTATGTGTGATAATACTAGTACAATGTGCTTAAACAAAACTTCAACTTAACATCTTAGAACCACTCACATAGAGGTAGATATCATATTATTCGTGATCATGTACTTGAAGGAGATGTCATTGTAAAATATGTCTCCACAAATGATCAATGGGTGCACTATTTTTACATATGTGAAACTGTTTGTTGACTTTAAAAGAAGGATTGACATGATGAAATATCATTACTTGTGTGCATTAATTTCATATGTATGCGACATTGAACATCGATCTTAAAGATTTATTGAAATTGTGCTCAATTGTTCAAGTTTTAATATCAATCCAGTAGATATTGGTGCTTGGTGAGCTTTTTCTTTTACGGGAAACATTGTAAACTAGACTTCTATCTCTATTTTGAACAAAATTTCTTTAGAGGTTATTTAAGTTGAATATTCTCTCAAGTTCTCGTTCATAATTTCTTTCTTTCATTCAAAGTTGTAAACTTTCTATGGGAATTGCAAAACTTCAAGCAAATTTCAAAAAATTGCTTTATGAAAAAAATATTAATGTTCACTCATTGATGCATATGGAAATATTAGTTTAACAAAAAAAAAAAAAGAGGTGAAACATTATATAAAAAAAGGGTGAAACCATCCTTAGAATATCGAGCTACATGTGTAAAAAATACTTTTACATTTTGAACTTTAATTTATAAGTCCTCTTACTTATTGCTTTTTGGTGATAATGAAGGGGGAGAGAGATTGGTGTTGTTTCTGTCAGTTTGAACATTGCGCAAATCATTCCTTGTCAAAATACTTGCTATATCATGAAGGGGAAAGAAATATCAAGCACATTGCATTGAGTTAATTTATTCTCTTTTTGTTGATGACAAAGGGAAAATTGGTGTTTGCTTGAGTTGTGGTAAAAATAATCTTAACATTGAGTTTAGGTAAAATTGATATTGATATTGAGCTATTAAATGTTTGATTCCTACAATGCATCAACATAGGGAGATAATATTTAGATTGATCTTTAACATGCTATGACTTGATATAAAATGGGTATTTGCATGATTTGTTAGTCAATTAATTTTATGGTGAATTCAATACTTCAACTTACACATTTTTAAGACAAAACACCAAGTATTTGTCATCATCAAAAGGGAGAGATTGTTGCCCTGAAAGGACAGGTATTCAATAGGGAATCTATAGTCTCTTATGAGATACAGATATCCCCTTAGTTGATTTGCAAATATTTCAATAGTTTGGAATCTTTGGCCAAAATATTCCTAGTGTTTGACATTTGGGATTTATACTATGAATATGTTCAAGCATAAAATGATTATTCAGTAAAGAGCGAGTCGGTAACTAATGGAGAAATTGTGAGAAGGATAATGGTAATAGTTATACTTATTCTTTGTTATGGACATCTAATGGAGGGGTTATTGTCACCAATACATGCTATTAAGGAGATATCGAATAAATGGTTTAAGTTTAGAGTGCAGTGAAATTTATTTAGTGGAATTAAGTCTTATTAAATGATAATTAAATTATATCTTGAGATGATTAATTTAACCCATTTGGAGCTAGATTTAAATTGTCCCTGAGGTTCCTACGCAAGCCTCTATATTTATTGCCATCGGAACAATATTAAAGAATTCATGAAACCAATTAATTTATTCATGAGATGAGTAAATTTAATTTTGCCAAATATATTTATGAGATAAATAAAAGTTAAAAATTATAAAATAAAATATTTTTTGAAAAATTAAAATTAATAAGATGAATTTTTTAAATGTGTGAAAAAAAAAAACCAATTGTGAAAAATCGCACAGGACACGCGATCTGTGTATAAACGCAGCAGCCAATCAACATGCGACACATGTCACGTGCTGAGGCCTCCTAAGGGATGCATCCGCATCTTTGGTGCCGATGAATCATTGCGTGCCACATGCCAAGCGATGACAGGCGAAAGCACGCTTTTTGAGCCTATGTCAAAACGCGGCGTTTTAACTGTGCATTTGAATTAAATGCTACGTTTTTATATTTTGTTTAGCGAATTCCACATTGAAATCCTTATATTTTTTCGCTTTGCTATACTATTATAAATAGAGGTACCTATTCAAGGGTTTGGTATTCAATTGAAAAAAAAAAAAAAAAGACTTGTGAAAGTATTGACTTTCGGAGACCTAGTGGGAGAGAGAAATTTTTTTTGAAATTTTTCGTTCCCCAAAGTTTAATATTTTTCGGAGCCCACCCTCCAAGCAGCTCGAGGTCATTTGTAGAAGATCGCGGGATTTTGGTATTATTCTAAAGATTATCATTCTTTATAGTATTCTATTTTTAGAGCAATTCCAAATATGCCTTCTTTCCTTCTTCTTTTAATTTTCATTTTTCTATTTATTCACAGTATTTGTTATTATGTCTGTTTAAGTTTATGTATTGTTATGAATATATTAGAGTAAAAGGCCTGTAAATCTAAATTAAAAATTTAGATCTGTAGATTTAAAATTAGGAATTTTAAATCGACCTTAGGTTTAGAATTATGAATTCTAAACCCTTTCTGCTGCGTAAACTTTATAAAATTAGAGAGAATTTTTGAAATTCGACCCAACGACTGGTATTAGAGGAAAGGGATTTAAAGAGATAACCCTTTTCCCCGGAACTCTAGCACGTAAGGTGTCACGAAGCGTGACTTTCCAGCCGGGGGCTTAAGTAGCCAGAAGAGTCTCCTACTCTAAGTGCTCTAATAGGTGCCTTTTGTTATGACCATAGTTAAGAACTATGAACCCAATAGTTGGTTTTAGAGTTATTTTTTTCCCCAACAGTGTCGACATGCATGGCCCGTGTGTCGACACACAGGTCTTGCAGAAGCACACAGAAGAAGCCTGTGTGTTGACACACAGGTCTACAGTAAGCTATGTGCTGAAGTGAGTGTCGAAACTCACTTCGACATATAGACTTACAGAGATTTGAGTGTCGATATGTGTGTCAACACACAGCTTCGACACACAGGACAGTTTTGACAGTTTTTGTGCACAGTTCTTGCCAGTGTTTTGGCGGTTTGTTTGATGGCTTTTGGGACGTCTTTAAGCATATATACATAGACATAACCCCTATTTTCATTAACACTTTGGCATCAAGAATTAGAGAGAGAAAAGATTGAAAAGAAGTTTGAAAGAAAGATCAAAGTGTGAGTGCTTGAATGTGTGTTTGATCTTTGTAAAACATCAATCTCTCCTTTTACACACTCTCATTTCATTGTGGTTGTTGTTGTATCCCCAGGGATATTTCTTACTCCGAAATATGCCTGAAGGAAAGTGATTACACCGCCTCAACACCTGAGATCATCTGATCTCTCTTCTTACACACTCTCACTTCATTTTGGCTATTGTTGTATCCCCAGGAATATGTCGTACTCAGAAATATGCCTTAAGGAAAGTGATTATACGGCCTCAACACTTGAGATCATCTAGTTACCTGATTGCAAGGATTTTGCAGGTTTTGAAGGTTTGCACCAACATAATATTTAGCCATCATCTAGCTGACATAACACCTTAAGAACACATAAGCTCATAATATCCAAAGTCATTCGACATCACCTAGAATCTTGTATCGTTGATCCCACAACATATACTCTAATCACATAACATTGATTATATCATAAGTGGTGTGACATAATTGCCCAGGAAATTTGGGTAATGCTAAAAAAAGCTTTTCCTTATACACATCTAGTTCTTCTTCACTTCATAAGCTTTCTTAGATATGTTATAATAGATAGTATCTATTTTTGCCCATAGATTAAAAATAAACTAATAACACCAACTTCTAACTTCATGGCATGGTTTCAAGTGCCCACAGCTATCGATGTGAACTGTTAGATCTAAGTGCTCGCACAACAAGGAAGAGGGAGTCCATTCATTCACTCTATATTGGGGTCATCTTATAGCATAGACAGTAAAATGTGTATGTTTCGATACAACTCCAACTTAGCTGGGATGCCATTGTATTATCATTGCCATATGGATTTTCTCACAAGCAATTCATAAATATGACGCTAAATTTAGGCTATCTCACAAGCATGGCATGGAGCAAATTAATTGAATCCATATCCGACTCTTTCGAGTCTTAAACTAATTGAGGTGACATTTTCCGTATGCCTCCTATAGAACCTATGTACAAGGCATGTTGAGATTAATATTTACTAGAAACATGATCTCAGGCTGTCTCATCACGAATGCACTTAGCATTGAGACATTCATATATGTGAGTGAAATGATCATAGCCTGGTGACATCTTTATATTGATGTGTCTTACACAAGCCACTAATGCATACAAGAATGAATCACATAGAAGCAATGCACCAAATTCCATAAGAAATAAATTCAAGTCCTTTGCATTTTTGCACTACAACATTATTTTTGTGCATCATAACAAGTGCCACAAAAGCAGTTGTTACATCTAATCATTGTAAGATAAACACATAGATTCTTAAGAAATTACACAAGCGCCATACCAAGAATGGGGCAATTCCATTTTTGTCATTTTCTACACCAAGAAATGACACAATCACTAGGAACGTACACATAATGAACTAGATCTATCGTCATCTCAATTAGCATCCAACATGAACTAGTAAGCTAATTAGTCTTATATCACCGCCTAGGTAACAACAAACCAAATCGTAGTACCACACAAGGTGACAATACTTTTTCTTATTTGTTTTCCAATAAGCTTGTCGTAACTACTTAGGCATGGTCACCCATCCAAATAATCAATTAATATTGGTAGGTATATGCAATTTAGTGTACACTAAAGTTCCACAACATTTGAATAGAATGCTACTCACCCATTCCTTTCTTGTCTATTTAAGGCAAAGCTCAAGGCTTCAGTTGTGACACACCATGGCGGGAGTACCAATGGGTTTTAAGCAATAGAGCCAAGATTATTCAATAATTTCTCATATAGGCCACTCAAGACAAGCTATAAGATCTTTTAGAATTATTTATTAGGAATTGATCCTTGAAACATAGATTGTGCTCCTCTTCACTTTCATCATGAAAATGAAGGACAACCACTAATAAGTGGTGTTAATAATCTCCATGTTGCTTCCTTTAGAAAGGGCATCATCACCAAACAAGGGGAGAAATAGAATTCTCTCTTTAGTTCTTTTAATGATAGTGGTCCCCACAATTATAGAAAATAATAATAATAATAATAATAATAATAATAATAATAACAATAACAATAACAATAACAATAACAATTACTATAATAATAACAATAACAATAGCAATTACAATAACAATAACAATAACAATAATAATAGCAATAATAATAATAATAATAATAATAGGATATACTATTCCAACTATTTTGAAATGACTACTTGAGGTCATATATGGATCTTTCAAGAGACATACTCTTTTTTTCTTATCCCTTAATGATGAAACCAAAGGATTTATCCATATAAGTCTTCTAATTCAAGCTATCAATTCGAGCTGCCGTCTTGATATTTATTTGGAATGCATGTAAGCCCAATTGAGCAACTACGGCTACAAGTTAGGCTTGCCAAGGCGAATCTCACTATTAGAAAAAAAGAAATTGTAGTCTATATCCTCAATTTAGGTATAACTTCCACTAAATAGGCCCTATATTTGTTCATTAATTCACCTTTGTTTTATAAACAAGACCTACTTGTTTCAGTATAATCCGGACGAGGTTGGAAAACAATCAACTCTTGCACATTGTACATTATCATATAATATCGGCTACATATAATATCGGCTACCATCATTAAAAGTTTATGAAGTCAAAGTTTCCTCATATGAAGCATTTTTCTATTTTCACAAAGAGTGTACAATACAGTTCTTTTACAACATGAAATAGCACCAAGGAATGAGCCTACATCATTTCTCCGTTGTTTAGCTCTTACTCAACATATGGGTGTGACCTAATTATATGCCATTTTACTCTCAGTATCCTTGGAAAGCTCTTGAGTTAGAGAAACTTGAAATTCCTTAACGAGCAATGGTAGATCCTCATTTAACAGCTCATGCAACTCAAAGTTCTTCCTTCAATACAACGTTGCCAAAGATACTTTATCGTTGCTAAATATATTTTTGACAACGACAATTGTCGTTGCGGGGTTGTTGGTCATGATCTTGTTGTGAAAGCTCTTTGGCAACGAAAACTGTCGTTGCCAAATATGATGCTTTTTGGCGACGACAATTTTCGTTGCAAAAAGTATGTTTTATTGGCAACGACAATTATCGTCGCTAAAAACTATTTTTTGGCAACGAGTGATGTCGTCGCTAAAAACTATTTTTTTGGCAACGAGTGATGTCGTCGGTAAAAACTATTTTTTGGCAACAAGTGATATCGTTGCCAAAAAGCATTATATTTGGCAACAAGTCATGTCGTTGCCAAAGAGTGCTATGTTTTGCAACAACAATTGTTGTTGCTAAAAATTATTTTGTTTTTCAAGAAAAATTGTCATTGCCATACATATTTGATATTTCTTAATATCATTCTTACTATATTCTTAAAAGCTATCAAATATACTAAAGAAAATGTCTTACATGAAATATTAATACTAAAGAAAATTTATTTACAAGGAGACACTCCAATACAACAAATTGTACATAGCTCTACTATTAATAATCCATAAAAACATACAAAACATCCTAATTTATAATACCAGAAGGTATATACATAGCCATTTCAGTACAATCAACATATTGCAATCCCAAAACATTACAATCAATGTATTGTAATCTCAGAACATTACATAATTTCACAAAAAATTCACATTAAAACTGCCATATGTTTTGGCTTTCTTCAAAATCTAGGTGACTACCTAGAGCTTCCAACTTATAACTCACAATTTCCTACAACAATGAATATAAAACAAATTAATTGTAAGACCAAGTAACCCAAAGCTAGAAAAAAGGTATTACCACACCATGCATCAATAATAAACCAACTACTTTTATAATTACCTCCTATAGTTGGCGAACATTTCGCATCATGTCCTCCATCATTTGTTTCCACTCATTGATCTCATTCTTATGTTTTCGAAAATCCTTCATTTCCTTTTGATGTTCTTCAATGCGTTTTTTTTGCGATTTAATTTCTTTCCCCCGAGATTCAATTTTTTGATGTTGATATTCAACTATATCCTTCAACTCATCTATCTTTTTAGTTTGTTCAAATTGTTGTCGTTCTTTTATATAGCCTTTCAAACCGGTACCCTTTCCTCGAGTGTATCCAGATCGAAGACCAAATACAGCTAGCAACATCTCCTCTTGTGTTTGGGGGGCACCTTCTGAAGATCGATTTTGAACCAACTCATGAAGTTTTTCCTATAATTAAAGTAGATCAAAATCATAAATAAGAATAATATATGTTCTAATTTGAACATTTAAATTAATTAAAGCACATACATGAACTTGTTTGGAGCGAACTTCATCTGCCCACTCTAATACTCCTTCTTCATTTGGGCGTGTGTGCTCAGCAAGTCAAATAACATCAGCAGTGGGCTTATTTCCATTATTGTTCAACGCCGGTAAAAATCATGCTTTTATTAAAAATTTATTTTAAAAAAATAACAAAAAATTACATGAGTAAAATATATTACTTTCTTACCAACATGTGCTCAACTTCCGTGAAAGACAAATTACCAGTTGTGTGCGTACACCTGTTTTCAGAGTGACGATTTTTTGAATTTCTTTCACTGATTTTCTGATTCAAAAAAATAACAATAAAAATAGATGAGTAAAATATAGATGATATCACATAACAATTATTTTAACAATTGAGACCTTGAACTCTTCTGAGCCAAACAACTCTACAAGGTAACGCCACCCGTCAATTGGACAATCTTCAGGAGGATTGTTCAATCGTTCTTCATCCGATTTTCCACATTTTTTATAATGTGTATGCAATCGGGCCTTCCAACCTGTATACAATCTTTCCATTACATCAAATACAAAGCATTGCAATCTTGTAGCCTCTCGATTGTCATCATATTTTAATTCAAAGTAATCCTGACAAAAAAATATTAAAACAAGAATGAGAAATAACAAAGAAGTCATAACCTAAATAGAGAAATTTCAAATTATAAACATGGATAAACCTGCACTGTCTTCCACATAATGTCGCCAGCAATTTGAAATGCTTCTTTATAGTTTTTAACATTCACATGAGCCGATGTTCTAACTACATAATCACAATAATTCGCCAATTGCCGTGTGTTGTCACCAACTGCTCGCAAAATATCATTAGGTATTTCAATTTGGAGCTTCGACTTTCCACCGCAACTTTTCATATCCACCACAATGGATTTGTACTTCCCCCTTTCTCCTCTCTTTCTTTTCTTGCTTGTAGTTGATCCTTTCAAAAAGCAAATACACAATAAAATTAATTACATTAATATTTTCCGCATAACATAATAAATAAGGTTTGAGAATTTGGATGAATTACCTTGACTACTTGGAGAGGCTGCTATTGGTTCTTCTACAATATTACAGTTATTTGTTCGAGACAAACTCATATTGGACCTAGGAGCGGGATTAGCTGCTCCATGAATATCCAAAAGTGTAGAGATTCTATTGACGATCTTGGTCTTTCCTTTTGCTTGCCCTATAATGTTATCTTGTGTTAATATTCTTAATTAAATAGATAAAAAAGATAATAGAAGATTATTTATGATTACCTCTTTGGATTGTTGTATCCATAGAATAACTCTGAGACTCGTCACTTAAAGATGGTCTTGCATCTAGCTCATCATTCGCAATGTGGGGTATGTCGTTATGAGTAGAGTGAAAAGGTCTAATTTCCCTTCCCTTTTCGCCTCTTCCACCTATATTTGTGGGGCGCGTCGTTTTACCTTTTCCTCGACCAACCACTCCTATAAATTTAAATCAAATTCTAGCTTAACATCATAAAACAACAATACCATACAAACCCAAAAACAATTATGTGTGCAAACAATTCAAGTATAGCCTTACTAGTTAATAAATAAGTCCCCAAAGAAAATTGTGCAAGTTGAATGCAACGTCAAACAAGACCACAACTATGCTTTTAGCCTACAAGTAAATAACAATAAGCTCGCATGTTATAACTAAAATTAGGAGCCAAATTGAATGGTATCATAAGCAAAAGAAAGGAGAGAAAGAAGGCACTAACCAAGAATAATGTGAGAAAATAATTGAGTAATCATTCATCACTCAAAAAACAAAGATTATCATCTTCCTTGTTGCTCCTAGCTTCTTTATCATTTTCCTTGATTTTCTTAAAAATCCCTTTAACCAATTTAACAACATTAGCTCCTCTTTCAATTGAAAACCCAGTCCCAACCAAACAACCGATCTCATCATCATTATCAAGTGGCGTAGATATGTTGCGTAATGTATCAACATCAACCTCATCCTCCTGACAAGCGTCATCTTCAACTTCCTCATTCAAGTCATCAATTTCTATTGTCGTCATGTTGTATAGATCTCGAGGTTGTGTTTTTACAACAATTAACCAATGATCTACTTGAGGATCTTGCACGTAAAAAATCTGCTGTACTTGTGATTCAAGAACAAAAGGCTCGTTCGTCTTTAGCCTTCTTTCTTTGTGACCACTTATTATGTCATAAGCATCTACTTTGTATCCCCGATCGCGGTGTTCAACATCATACCAATCACATTTGAAAGCAAAGACATGATTTCCGCCCCCATATTGCAATTCATAGACATCTTTCAATGCCCCATAGTATTCTTTATCAGAGTCATCATCACCACGAACCATTACACCACTATTTTGACATTTCCTAGTTTCTTGAAGATCTAAAGTGTGGAATCTAAAACCATTAACAATATACCCATTATACCGCTTCATAATGCGTGAAGGATAGCATACTAGGTTATATAGATCTTCACCCACACTTCAATGTTTATGCATTTCCTTCACCTATTATAAAGGACAAAAATAACTCAAGTTAGCTACAAAAGGAAGTTATTCTTATTAAATATATGATTAACATAAATATACGTACATGGTTGTATATCCACTTTGCAAATTGCTCCTTATGCCTCTTTTCAACATTCCGATGATTTTCTCTTTCTAATTCCAACTTGTGTTCCCTAATAGGATGAATTGGAAGAAATTGAGAATAGTTTGATATGACAAAGACTTCTACAAATAAAAGTATCACAAGTTACCTAATAAAATTCAAAAGATCATTTCAAGTGAAGCAACTTCACTAAATAAGTTAACTTTGACATCTTTTTACCCTCAACGGTTAATGGGTCTTGGTGCTTTTTTAATAAGCGATAAAACTTTACTGCCTCACTATTTGGAACTTGTTGACCCACATTTGGCCCAATATCATCATGTTCACTACCTATATTACTTACTTGTAATCCCATTCCCGCCACACCACAAGCGGCTTGTAACATATCGGGCATATAATCAAGAGCAGTTGTATCAGTACTACTATGTTCATATGGTGTATTGTTGAAAAACTCCATGCCTCAATAAATCATATCGGACATTACATCTTTCTTTCACATAAACATTTCGGCATTTATTACAAGGGCATCTAATCTTTCCATTATCACATAAGTCTAAGGATTCGTATGCAAAGTCAAGAAAACTACCAACACCGTGTAGATACTCGCATGTTCTTCGATCTTTTATTTTCATCCACTTCTTGTCTACCATCATGTCCTAAAATCATTATAATAATGCAATTTAGCATGCATTTAAGTGTTAAGAGAATAACTACCAATAAAGTAACCACAAAACTAAATTATAATATGATAAATTATTAGGAGTTTAGTAGCTCCTCTTCTTCAATTTCATTAGAAAAGGGGTATTAGGTTGTAATAGACTTATACTGATATAATTGATTCCGAGGACTAAGTACATGTAATTCATCAACTCTTATAAAAAGAGGACTTTTTAGACAACATTCACATAGAAAAACCAAGCATGAAACCCCTAAAATCATCATGAGCAAAGCAAAAGAAATTTAGACCCACAAGTTTATTAAACAAGAAAAATAAAGTAGGCACTCAAACAATGAAATTATAAACTGAAAATATGAAAAAATTAATTCCAAAATATCTAAAATTTTAAGCAAAATGGGTACTCAAATATTGAAATTTTTGTCACACAAAAAATAAGCACATATATTATACTAGTTTACATAACATCAAACTTCTCAATCATTCCACTTTCTTCAAAATTTCATATTGTAAAATAAAATACCCACAAATTTATTAAACAAGAACAACAAAATAGGCGCTCAAACATTGAAATTTTAAATTGAAAATATGACAAATTAATTCCAAAATATGTGAAATTTTAAACAACATGGGCACTCAAATGCTGCAATTTTTGTCATACAAAAAATAAACACATATATTATACTAGTTTACATAATATCAAACTTCTGAATCATTTCACTTTGAATTTCATATTGTAAAACAAAATACCTAAACCCGGCTTAGAGAGGTGCGATTGCAGAGATGCAGTGGGAACCGGTGGAGAGAGAGACTAGCACAATGGAAAAGCAAAGATGCACTTAGGGTTTAACTTAAAAGTAAAAGTAAAAATAATCAAAACAAAAAAATCAAAAATACAGTTTACTAACCTTCTGTCTCGTGTTTCAAAACTACAATTTCGTCTCTCACTTGCGAAAAGAGCTTAATGGAGGTTTAATAATAGAGAGAAAATGGAGAGAAAATGGTTTGGAGTAAAAATTTGAATGTGCAAGGGGTGGAAGGTGTGGGATTTTTTGGGGGGTTGGGGGATTTTGGACGGGTAAGTGTGGGAGGGGTGGGGGTTTGGGGTTTTTTTTTTATTTAAAAAAATATTATAATTAAATTTAGATTATTTATATTTTGGCACTTTATATTTTTAAAAATAATAAAAAAGATCATAATACTTTTAAATTAGTAAAAATATAAATTATAGCAAGACTTTCTGAACTTTATAGTAAATGTAAAACATCCCCTGCACTTATGATATTGGAGCTTCATCGAAAGGGATATGGGATCAATGTGACGATCATCCCAAATTGCGGCATAATAGTAACTATATGCCTGAGCCGTTTTTGAGATTTAACCGCATTTAAACGCGGTTTAATAGATAAACCGCGTTCACTAAATGCGGTTCATTATTAAACCGCGTTTCTGAAACGCGGTTCAATTAACTTAAACCGTATTTTTTAAACACGGTTTTTTTGTATATTAAATGCTTTGGCATGATGCGGTTTAATTTGAAAATATTTATTTTTCAGCATTATTTTTTTTATTTTTTTTATTTTTCAGCATTATTTTCAGAATTGGCACTAAAAATAGCCCCTTTAATTTTATAATTAAATATAATACACCCCTCTCCCACTTTTAATTGCAAAAAATAACTCCTTGAACTTTGTTGTTGCATACAACTTACCCATCAACTTTGTTATTAACCATAACACTTCTTTTTAAACATTAATAAATTTAAAATTAAACAAATTATTAAAAATTATTTTTTGGAAAAAGCATATAAAACTATAATAATATTTCTAAATTTTATTTTTCAATGTTTAAAAAAAAAGTTTCAGTATTCATTTTTAATTTATAAATTTATAAATTTTTTTTAAATTTTTTTAACCTTAAAAGTAATTGTGTGTGTTGTAGTTAATTACAAATATCAAAAAAGTTTCTTTAATTCATGTTTTAGGGGATAAGAGAGGGAAAATTAAGAATAAAAATAAGAAAGAGAAATTGAAAAGTGAGTTTTGGAGGGAATAAAAATTGGGTCAAAATATTATTATTTTAGTTTGAGAATTTAAAAATATTATATTACAATAAAATTTATAAATTTATTACTTAGTTGTTTTAAAGTTCTATAGTAAGATTGATCGAATTTTAACGAAAATTATTAAATTCTAACATGTGATACTTAAATTTAGTACAAAATCTTAAAATTCATTATTTAATTATCTTTTTTTTTTTTGGAACACTTATTTTTCATATTGTGAAAGCTAGTAATGGCGGCAAACTTGTGAATAATAAAATATATTTGGCAACGATAATATAATATCGTGGCTAAATATCATGATTTTTTCCAACGGCCTCTAAAAGTCGTTGCTAAAGTAGCATTTTTAGCAACGAAAATTCTTGTCGTCGCCAAATACATGCTTTTTGGCAACGATTTATTATTGTCGTTGCTCAAGTAGCATTTTCCGCAACGACAATTCTTGTCGTTGCCAAATACATGCTTTTTGGCAATGATTGATCAATATCACTGCTAAAGACAAGGTCTATGGCAACGATTTATTATTGTCGTTGCTAAAGTAGCATTTTTCACAACGACAATTCTTGTCGTCGCCAAATACATGCTTTTTGGCAATGATTGATCAATATCGTTGCTAAAGACAAGGTCTATGGCAACGATTTATTATTGTCGTTGCTAAAGTAGCATTTTTCACAACGACAATTCTTGTCGTCGCCAAATACATGCTTTTTGGCAACGATTGATCAATATCCACTACAACAAAAAAGGGCAATTCTCGGCGCGTAATTATGGGCGTTTATACAAACGTCGAGAAATCTCGGCGTTTAAATGCGTCGAGACAAAGCGTTGAAAATTCTCGGGGTTTTTAAACGACGCAAAAAATATCGGCGTTTATAAGCGCCGAGATTCTCTCGGGGTATAAATACCCCGAACAAACCCTCGCGCTCTCACCGTCGTCTCTCACCCTCACCTCCTGCAAACCCTAACCCTCATCTCTCACCCTCACCACCCGATTTCCAACCGCGTCGCAGCCGGCGTTCTCCTGTCATAGTCGCCGCCCGGGTTCGCCTCTCATCGTCGCGCCCGGCTTCGCCTCTCACCGTCGTCGGCCGGGTTCGCCTCTCACCGTCGCCGCCTGGGTTCGCCTCTCACCGTCGCCGGCCGGCTTCGCCTCTCACCGTCGCCGCCCGGGTTCGCCTCTCGCCGTCGCCGCCAGCATTCGTCTCTCACCCTCACCTTCCGATTTCACAGTTGCTCTTGCTTTGCTGTTAGTATGTGATGTCCTTGCCCTAGTTTCGGTTTTTATTTTTATTGGACTGCTTATTCTTCTACAAGTGTTATATCATTTGAGTTGGTTGAAGTAGTTTTATTATAGTTTTGTATTATCGCCGTTTCACACTTTCCCCTGCTTCATGCGCATCCTTAATGCTATGATTCTATCGTTGCATCGCATCATTTCAATTGATTAATACAAAAAATTGTTGTTTTGACGAAATTCTTGTGTTACTGTGTTTGATTGATGTTTAAAATTATGTGTTGGTAGCGCTTGTGAGTTCAATTTGTTAATGTCAGGGAGATTAGATATCGATTTCATAATTTTTAAATTTGGAAAAATAAAACTTTGTTGCTGTATCCCTTGTTTAGATGGATCCTTCACATTAGAGGATTAAAATTGATTATAAGGAACTCATGTATCTTACTTTAATTTCTAACTTCTCCTAAGTCCCATTAATTATTTGTTTTTGTATTTGTATATATTTTGATTGGTTGATTAAATATTTGTCTTATGAACTCTATCTTTTTTCAATTTTTAGGTAATTTGATTGCACTACTTAATATTTAGAGATATGGATACGAGTTGGATCACGCAACCAAGGATTAGTCAAGCTTATATTGATGGTGTCATTGAATTCATTAAGTTGGCTAAAGAAAACCTTATAGAAGGAAAAACTCGATGTCCATGTAATAAATGCAAAGTAGCCAAATGGTTCTCATTAGAAGATGTGGAATATCATATCATTTTTAAGGGTTTTTGGCCAAAGTATAAGAAATGGATTTTTCATGGAAAAGAAGATATTGTTCAACAATTGAGATGCAATAGTCAAACATCTACCAATAATAATGAGGGAAGGGCCATAGGGCGAGATGATATTGGTGGATTACTACGAGAAAGTATCGGAGTTGATATTCCTCCCTCCACAAGTCAACCCCATTTGTCTGATGAACATGATTGGTCGGACCAAGTTCCTATTGAACAACCCAACCAATCTCCTGAGGAGAAAGCCAAGTATAAGAAGTTATTGGAAGCTTCTAATGAAGAACTATATCCAGGCTGTAGCGCATTCTCCAAATTGTCATTTCTTTTGCACTTGTTTCACTTGAAATGTATGCATAGTTGGTCTGCTGAGTCCTTCACGATGTTGCTAAGACTTCTTGTTGATGCATTTCCCTAAATTATGGTATTTCCATCATCTTATTATGAAGCTCAGAAAATGATCAATGAGTTGGGTCTTGGATATGAAAAGATTCATGCTTGTCCAAATAATTGTATGTTGTATTGGGGTGAAATGTCTGAAAAAGAGAGTTGTCATACATGCGGTACCTCAAGATGGAAGACAGTTAAGGGTAAGGAAGATGACAGTTGTAGTGATGAAACTATGTCAACCAAGAAAGGAGAGCCCGCTAAGGTTATGCGGTATTTTTTCTTGATTTCAAGGCTCAAAAAATTATACATGTCATTAAGACTAAACCTAGGGACTTGTATGATCTAGGCGAGATTTGATCTTTGTTTTTTTAGAGTTGTGAAATAATGTTACGTGTTGTTTCATTTTGTCCATGTATGTTAGTTTTCTTTTGTACGTGTTGTTTCATTTTGTCCATGTATGTTAGTTTTCTTTTGTATGTGTTGTTTTATTTTGTCCATGTATGTTAGTTTTCTTTTGTACATGTTGTTTCATTTTGTCCATGATCTTTGTTTCATTATTGAAGGATTGTTTTACGGAACATATTTGCTTCTCATTTTATTTTTGTACGTTCTATTATACATCTACTAATTCTTTTATTTTTGGAAAAGCGTGGATTCACAATGAGGAGGTTTTTTAGAAGTGGCAAATCAGTACAGTCCTCAATAGCAACACCGGAAAATGAAGGAGGTGATGACAGTCAGCCAAGACCGTCAACATCTGAAGCAGAGGGACCAGTCAAGGAAGCTGGTGTTTGGTCCACTGACGTGCCATTTGATGAGAGGGAGCTACTTCAACTTATCGGTAAATGTTTTCAATTTTATAGCATTAATTATGGTAATAATTTTCCAATCAATTAGAAAAGTAATGGTATATCTTAATCGTTAATAGATGGCCAAGGTAACTTGAGTACCTTAAGGACGATACCAGTTAAGGAAGTATGGCATCTTCTTGAAGGTGTAAGAATTATTGTGCGGTTCAATGACCTACGCCAACCAATTAGAAAGGGTGGCGATTTGTTGATCCGATTTATTGGAGAGGTTGCAAAAACGGGATGGTTTTGTCCGCTCGGAGTAAGGGATTGGCGTAAAATGAATAACCAATACAAAGCAGAAGCTATTAAGGTTATCCGAGTAAGTATTATTTATGTCTGAAGTTTACTTTATATATACAATATAATATGTATGTCTGAAGTTTTTGAACTTTATCATTGTATTAATTAAGGTTTTATTCCTTTGCCTTTTTGTGACATTACTGTTGGATTTTATGTTTTAGGGAAAATTTTCAATGCCCAGTGATGTATTGATTGATAAATCAATACTACAGCATCTTGGCAAAATGTGGAGGGGTTATAAGACGAGCTTGAAAGCGCAATATTGCCAAGGGAACAAAACTGAGGCCGAAGTTATTGCAACAGTGCCACAAGGAGTTAATCGTGACCAATGGATAACTTTGGTACATTTTTGGTTTTCTCCACAAGGCAAGGTAAAACAATTTCTTTTTAAGTAATTTTTGATTGGTCAAAAATGGGGAAGCAGATTGATATTGATTATGAATGTAAAGTTTTTCTTGGATTGATGTTGATTTCCAATGTCAGGAGAGGAGTAAATGCGGCAAAGAAGCACGTGCCAAGTGGAATCAGTTTCACACGATTGGTTCAACAAGTTATGCCAATAAAAGAGATAGTTTTGTAAGGACTTAAGTATATGTTTAGTGTATTATTACTATCTACCTGTTAAATTAGTTAAGACTTATGTTGACGTGTTGATTGTAGGAAATTAATAAAGGGAGGAAGCCCACGAGTATAGAGTTTTACCAAGAAACTCATACCAGGAAAAGTGGTGGCTTTTTTGAGAACACGGTTTCACAAGAATTTATGGTGGGTTTTATTATTATCTCACATTTCTTTTAATTTAAATGTATTTAATGTCTTTTTCTCTTCTTTGTAGGATACAGCTAGAGAAATAGTTGAGGCTCGACTTGGATCTTCTTCCAGACCTCGATCAGAAATCGAGGAGGAAGTATTTGCAGAGCTAATGTATGAACAGGAAAATCCGGGCTATCGAGCGGAAGGCTATAGATTTGGCGTGAAGAGGAGTGATATATACGGAGTCAGGGGTGAACTAAAGAAAAAGGGACTCGACTGTACCGGTGATCATGTCGAATTACAAAATATGAAAATAGAATTGGCCAATGTAAAGCAGCAAATGAGAAGGCTCCTACCCATTTATGATGCTGTTTCTTCTGGCCAAGCATCATATGAAATGATAGCAGAAGGTCGAGCAATTATTACTGCGGTTGCTGATCCGGTAAGATAATCTATTTAATTTGTATTTGTTTGTACTATAATGCAAATAATCGCCTTTCTAATCCTTTGTAAATAATAAAATTGATAATGTGAATGATTGAGACAAAAGGTGGCATTGGGGTTGGTACTTTTGGGAAACTATATGAATTTACCATGTGAAGCAAAATTTTGGATCAGATATACTAAATCTATTGTGTTGTCTATACAGGATAGAGATGAATCGGGATCCGGTGACGGTGAACCCCCAAATTTTTTTGCATCTCCAAGCACGCCAAGCTCATTCGGTTGATTGATATATTTGTGAAGAATATACTTGACTAAGTTAGCATTGTATATTTTTTTTTTTTTTGGTTATTAGATTAATTATGTTGATATTTGGAGTGGAAAAAATCTCAAATTTTGTCTTGAACTATCGAAGTACATTGACAATGATGTAATATTTTGATTGTCGAATTCGGAATCTTATGAAAAATTTATCAGTTTAGTTGATATTTTTTTATTAAGTAATTTTGTATATACATATATATATGTGTGTGTGTGTGTGGAAAATATGCACAAATAAATAGACAAAAGGTCTATGCTAAGAAGTAAAAGTAGGGTATTTAAAAAACTCGAAAAATCTCGACAATAAAAAATGCCGAAAAATATCGGCGTTTATAAGCGCCGATAGAGAACCGGCGCTTATAAGCGCCGGTAATCTCGGCGCTTTTATTTTTCTGCGTTTTTTTTCTCGGCGCTTGTCCTAAGCGCCGATAATGAAATTCTCGGCGCTTTTTTGCGCCTAGAATTCCAAAAAAAAGAGCCGAGATTTACCCCTTTTGTTGTCGTGATCGTTGCTAAAGACAAGGTCTATGGCAACGATTTATTATTGTCGTTGCGAATAAACAAGTTTGCTTTTGCAACGACAATATATGTCGCCGCGAAAAATATATTTTTATCAACAAAATATATTATCGGTGCCAATAATTTATTTTAAGCAACAAAATTTTTTTGTCGTTGCAAAATATTAGTATTTGCCAACCACTTTTATCAGTCGTTGCTAAATCTTGTCGCAAAAAATCTATTTTCTTGTAGTGCTTTTTTTACCAATTGGGGAACTCATTCTCAAAAAAGTCAATATTTTATAATTACTCATATTATAGCTATATAAGAGTGCTCATCAAGAAAATTCAAATGTCACATGGACCAAGCTTGATGCATTTTGCAATGTGTTATAGACATACATCTCAATGCTAGAAGATGATCCAAGGTGAGCTTGACTTTATTCCTCAAACTTACAATAAGTGTTGCTCACAGACTTACCGCACATATGATTAATCATGTAGCTAACCGTCAGAAGCGAATCTCCCTAAATAATTTATAGGTAGATTATTCCAATCATTATCAACTAAACCAATTCAATTAAGGTACAAGTCTTTCAACCTATAAATTTTTTTTCTTTTTTTGTGTGTGTGTGTGTGTGGGGCAATCTAGGAATTGTTCGTTATCTACAATACCCTTTTTTTTTTTTTTCCAAAATACATTCAGCGAAGCATACAAATATTAAGGACCTTTGTCTCTACAATGGAATTTACTTTTGATATGTCTTTTGTTTTGACTTTTAACTTTTACTATGAAGCACTTAAATAAATTAATGTTTCAAAACTACAAAGGTAAACATATTGACAATATGAATGGTGGTCTATGAATGTAACAGAGTGCAATATGACCCGTCTTTACATTTATAAGTATACAAATATTTAAATGGATCAAGCTCTAGTGAGCGAGTCGCTTAAAGCTTTACTAAAAGGTTTTTATGTATGTGTTTTCCCATAAAACAAAACTGACAAAGAGAATATGCCTTTAACATAAGACCAGAGTAGTCTTCCTAAACTAGCTGTTCGTTGTTTTTGCATCACTAACGCTAAATCGAGCATGCCACTTAACAAAAGTATATTCAACAAAAATAACACTAATAAATATTATTTTAAGAGCTATAATAATCTATGTGAAGCTTAGAGAAACTTTAACGGATAAAATATGTCCAAGCAATAAGATGAGTAACTAACTCAGAATGACAAACGTAGGTCCTGCGTATATTGGGCGGGAATGTACCAATTTTAAATAAGTCATATCACTACTTTTAGATAAAATTCTACAAATTACAATAAAAAAGCTCACTAAATTTGGATTTAAATTACATATATATTGTTAAAATCATGTGTAATATCAACATTTTTGGTAAAAATTATCAAATTTCAATGAATATATTGCCAGAATCATATTTTACATAAATATTTTGAACGAAAATTAATCAAAATTTGGAAGAAGGTCATTTGATTGTTAAAATTATAAAATTCTATGGCACCTAAGTGATAAAATTTTTAAATTTGAAGGTACCTTATTGTATATTTTAAAACACTAGGATACCTAAATGATAAATAGTCAAACTTAAAGTTACCAATTTTAAATAAGTCATATCCTTTTAGTTTTTTTTAAAGATTTATTTATGATTTTTTAATTTTTAGTTATGTTAAAACGGGAACGAGTCTTGTAGTGTGTGGGTCTCTATATGGGCCAGGATTTACCGAGTAACTAGGTTTCTCATTTGCCAAAAAAAAAAAAAAAGGAAATTGGTGAAAGATGGGGTTTAGTTTCTCTCTTATTTTTTTTTTTATAGTTTTGGGGGGTGATTGAGGTTATATTTTTATTTTATTTTTCTAAAATTCCGACTGAATTTAATTTTTTTTTTTCTTTTTTCAATTTAAAAAAATAAACAGTTAGTTTTCCTACTGACTTACATATGGTAGGAAATCTTGTTAAATATTGAGTATAAGTTTTGTGTTTTTCTTGTATATACTTTTAGTATTTGTACTCATGTATATTATTATTTTATATATAGAATATTCCTTGCATTTACTAGAGTGGTAGGTGAGATTGAAGTCTCTCCCCCTCCCTCTTATCACCGGTCATGATGACCAAGATGAAGTCATTGATGGCTTTGTCTTGTACCTTAATTTTTCTAGTGTAGTTATTGCCTTTAGGCATTCTTAAGATTATTATTTAAGTGTAGCCTTCTTCTGTAGTTTGATCATCCAAAATAAAATAGAAGTGTTGATTATTCCAATAATTGTGTTTTAGTTTTTCCTTGAGTCTTAATTTTCTACATCATATCAGAGCAAGCTTCATCCGACAAACCCGATTGTTCATCTGCAGTTCTTGACGCCTCCACACTGCAGCCGAGTTCACTTGGTCATTTTGTGAGCAATTTTCTTACATATTTACATGTTCTTATTTTGTGTTAAATGTTTGTGGCTTGCTTTCATAATGTCGGGTGAAAACTCTAATTAAATTGAGGCATCGGTTACAAATTCAGGGGGAATTCTAGACCCAAGTTGTCCTTTTATTTGCATCTGGGGCTTATGTTTGTTAAAAATGTTTTAACCAGGCCTAATTTTCCTGTATGGAGGCGCGCGATCTTTAGAGTATTTATGGCAAAATATAAAACTGGTTTTCTGGATGGTACTATAGTTAAACCAAATTAAGACTCTCCGGATTTTGAAAATTGGAGTGCTTGTGATTCAATGGTCTCCTCTTGGTTTACAAACTCGGTTTCAAAGGAAATTAACTATAGTTTTGCGTACTTTGAAACCTTTTGGAATATTTGATTGGATTTGAATGAGCGCTTTTTGTTACAAACCGAAATCCAAGGCTAGAATTTAAATTGATGAAATAAGGCGGGCAATTAGTTTTGGCGGCAAAATCAGTTGAAAGCTGTTGCTAGTGTGCTGAATCTGCATATCTGCTGCTGCTGCGTTGCTGTCCTGCTGCTAGCTGCTGCTGCGTTGCTACATTGCTGCTGTTTTTGACTCTTTTGGCTCCAATAAAAAGTTTAATTGTTAGTTAGCATTAGTTCTAGATACTTCTAGATTGTTCCTAAGTTGGTTGCTTAAATGTCTAGGTTCAAAGTCTTGCATTATGTATAAATAAGAGGACTAAAGTGTAAATCTGATCAAGGAATGAAAATACAAAACGACAATCTCATTTTGAGATAAATCTTCTCTCTCTCATCTAATTCTCTCTATTTCTCATCTCATTTCCCTTCTTTCTCTCATCTAACTCTAAAACTCTTCTTTCTCATCTAAATTCTATATTCTTTCTCATCTCATACTCTCAACCTATCCAAATTATATTAGTTTACGTTCGAGGTTCAATTCCGAGTGTAACAATTGGTATCAGAGCCTCGATCCGATCGAGTGCGTAATTAAAAATTAAAAAAAAAATTTCAGAAATCAAATTAATGTTGCTCAGATTGTGCAGATTTCAAACAATCAGATTGTGCTGATCAAAGTACAGATTTCGAGTTCAATTCAGATTTTTTCAGCGAGGCGATTTCTGACATCTGACACGGAGGCGATTTCTGACAAGCGAACTCAGGTGATTGAAATCCGATATTGTTCTTGAAGATTGTTGTGTTTCGTGTGTATAAATCATCACTATAGATAGAAATCGAACCTATTTCGGATTCTCAGCCCGAATTAATCAAGAAAACATCACTGTCAGTGTTCGATCGAAATTAGGGTTTGTCGAATTCATTAGGCGCGAAATTCTGCAAGCTGGGGTTTGGAATCAGTGACGATTGTCGAACCAATAGCAAGTGGTCGTTCGTGCATTCGAAGGAGTAAACTTCATTAAGCAATCGATCGTTGAAGAATTGCGATTCTGTGAACTGGTACTCTGCGAGTCAAGGCGATCAGCCAGCTTTTGCAACCGAAAAGAGCAAGGTATGGCTGGTGGAGTAACAACACGATCAGGTGCTGGTTCTGGTAATCAGGCTACACATGTTGATCCTAATGTCTCCTATGCGGTGGTAGTTGGCTCGAATGTTGAAGCAGGACAAGGTGAGGTTACAAGCAGTCAGTTAAGCTGGCAAATGTGCGATATGATCAAGAAAATGCAGCAGACTGAGGCTACAAACAGTCAACTAAGCTTGCAAATGAGTGATATGTTCATGAAGATGCAACAATCACAAAGAGAATTGCTGCAAGAAGTCAATCAAAAGTATGATGCAAGAATTGCTCAACATTCTCAACAGATGGAGGAAAGAATTGAAGATCGGATCAACCAACAAGCACAAGAGTTGGATGACCGTTTGAAGCATCAATGGCAAAGGTTGGAAGTGCAACAACAGATGACGGAAGCCAGACTTACAAACCAATTGCATCAACAATTAACGAATTTTGAAGAGAAGCTTAAAGAGTTGCACAACCAGGTTGAAAATCAGAATGTGGCGTCACGTTTTGCATCATTAATGCCATCAAGCTGATTAAATAGGACCTATGTAGAGTTGGAACCTCAAAAGGGGAACGCTGCAGTTGAAGTGTTGGACCAAACCGAGCAGATCAGGCCACCAGAACAGGCTCAAACTGAGCATTTCTGGCCACGAAATCAGACCTCTGAAGTTGGTGGGCTGCGGGGATGCACGAGCAACGATTGGATCAAGAACAAATTCGATCTTTAGGCACAAATTCAGATCCGAAGGAGCATCCTCCAGACATTTCAGATCTGCATCCAGGACCGCAGTACCGAACAGAACAGAATGCCGGACACTTTGATCCGTTTTATGAGCCAACACGCGCGAGACCTGTTTTTTGGAATTCCGGACACCTTGTTCAACCGTCCACATCTGTTCTGCAGCAACAATATGGACAAAATGCCTCTGAAATGGCTCATGACCGAAGCAAGGAAGTTACCTATAGAAATAGACACAATAGCTTCCGACAACCTCGAGTTCAACTTGAAAATTTTGATGGGAAGCAACCTCACTCGTGGATACGAAGATGCGAGCGATATTTCCATTTCTATTCCATCCCCGATGATCAAAAGGTGGAATTGGCCGCGGTTTATCTCCAAGGGGATCACGAAGTGTGGTTCTACAGCTTGCTAAAGAGCAATCCCGTTCTTACTTGGGACAAGTTCGTGTCTGAGATATGCGAGCGCTATGATGATGAAGAAGTGGGTGATGTCGTGGAAAGCTTTAACAAATTAACGCAAGTCACTACCGTGAAAGCCTATATGACGAAATTTGAAAATCTTCGAGCCAGTATGATTACAATTGCACCTCGAGCCCCCGAGTCCTTCAATGCTCGAGCTTCATCAGTGGGTTAAAGCCGAAAATCAAGAACTTGGTGAAGGCTCTTGAACCTGCTACCTTGTCACAAGCCTTTGTGAAGGCAAAATTGATTGAGGCCACCGACTTAATGATTCTCGATCGGCCCAAGCATCGGGAGACATTTCTTGATCAGCCCAAGCATCGAGAAGAGAACTTCCAACACCCTCACAAGGGGTTAGACCACAAGAAATGGGATGAGCATAAAAGACCCCCGAAACTTTGAGAAGGTGTCCCGAAACCGCTGTTTTAAATGCCATCAACTTTATGTACCCGGTCATAGGTGCGATCCTAAACTTCTCATGATGGCAAGAGGAGTTGATGTTGAAGGGCAATTCGAAAGTGATGAAGATGACACTGAAAACGAAGGGTCCGATCAGGACCATGGCAGTGAGGATGAAGTGGATCCAATAGCTCGGAGGAAGGAATTGCACGACCTCACTATGAAGTTGTACAAGTCCAAAAAACTTCAGTTTCGGAAGGGTAATGCTTCCAATGAGTGATTTTTGAGTATCGTTCTCTTTCATTCTTGAGGACAAGAATGTTTTCAAGGGGAAGGGAATGTTACAAACCGAAATCCGAGGCTAGAATTTAAATTGATGAAATAAGGCGGGCAATTAGTTTTGGTTGCAAAATCAGTTGAAAGCTGTTGCTAGTGTGCTGAATCTGCATATCTGCTGCTGCTGCATTGCTATCCTGCTGCTGGCTGCTGCTGCGTTGCTACATTGCTGCTGTTTTTCACTCTTTTGGGGCCAATAACAAGTTTAATTGTTAGTTAGCATTAGTTCTAGATACTTCTAGATTGTTCCTAAGTTGGTTGCTTAAATATCTAGGTTCAAAGTCTTGCATTGTGTATAAATAAGAGGATTAAAGTGTAAATCTGATCAAGGAATGAAAATACAAAACAACAATCTCATTTTGAGATAAATCTTCTCTCTCTCATCTAATTCTCTCTATTTCTCATCTCCTTTCCCTTCTCTCTCTCATCTAACTCTAAAACTCTTCTTTCTCATCTAAATTCTATATTCTTTCTCATCTCATACTCTCAACCTATCCAAATTATATTAGTTTACGTTCGAGGTTCAATTCCGAGCGTAACACTTTTCACAAGGCAATGGTATGTTACTGAAATTAAGCGTGCGATTTCACAATTAAGACAAGCCAATATGTCAATTTTTGATTATCTTACCAAGCTAAGATCTTTGTGGGATGAACTTTACACCTTAGTGGCAATTCCACCTTGTACTTGTGGGTCAGGCCAAGCTTTTGCAGCCATTCGTGACATGGAGAGCCTACTTGATTTTCTTATGGGCTTTGATGTGTCATTTTCTATTGTTAGGTCCCAATTGTTGAATACTAAGCCTTTAACTTCAGTTGTGAATGCATATTCTATTTTATGTCAGGAGGAAAAACAGCAACTAGTAGAAGCCGGGACCAATGTGGCCTCGGAGGCTGCTGCTCTAGCAGCAAAATTGCCAACCGCTGTGGCGGTTGGTGATGTGATACCCATGTCAGGGAATCCTCCTCGTCGCACTAACCATTTTACATGTACACATTGTAAGAAACAAGCGCATACCAAAGAATGTTGTTTCGAGTTGATAGGTTACCCTCCCGGCTAGAGAGTTAAAAATTCGAATGGCGGTGGACAAGGAACCCAACCAACCAAAGGGGCAACCAACAGCCCGATAGTGGGCCTCACTGCGTGTCAGTATCAACAACTCGTTGCATTACTTTGTCCCGATACAGGATCACCTAGTATAAATCTCACACGTGAGATTAAATATTCATCACTTGATTGGATTATTGACACAGGTGCCACAGATCACATGGTTTCTTCATTGAATGTTATGATCTGTCACCTATGTGGGAAAAGTACGAGTCTCTAAGGACCTCGCCCTAAACAATGTTTTATACGTGCATAGTTTTTATTATAATCTAATGTCCATGAGTAAATTGACAAGAAATGGAAATTGTATGTTAACTTTTAAACTGATTTTTGTTACATTTAGGACCTACGCTCGAGGAAGTTGATTGGAGCGGGTAGGCAAAGGGATGGGCCATACCATTTGTCAACGCAATCAGAGGCTTCCGTCGCTTTCTCAGTTCAGAATAAAAGGAAGATTGTTTTGTGGCATTATCGCTTAGGCCACATTCCATTATCAAGATTACTTGTTTTTCCTCATCTGGATGTTGAGAAAACAGATTTTGTTTGAGATGTTTGTCATCGTGCCAAGCAGGCACGTTTATCATTTCCTTTATCAATTACAAGAACTCGTGTTGGTTTTGAGATTATACACTGTGATATTTGGGGACCTTATCATATTTAATCGTTAATGGGTGCTCCTTTTTTTCCTCACAATAGTTGATGATTTTAGTCATTGTACATGGGTGTTTTTAATTAGAAAAATAATAAAAAAATCTCAATCTCACAAAATTCTTATGGATTTTTGTAGCATGGTTAGTACTCAGGTTTGATTTTTAGGTGAAGCAAGTCAGGAGTGATAATGGGCAAGAGTTCAAGTATGGACCATTGTTGGAGTTTTGTGCCCAACATGAAATTCAAAAGCATACTTCTTTAACCAGATCACCACAACAAAACGGAGTGGTTGAACGTAAACACAAGCATTTACTCGAGGTAGCGCGCGCTTGTCGTTTTCAGGCCGGGCTCCCTAAGAGATTTTGGGGTGAGTGTGTTTTAATGGCAGCTTATTTAATCAGCATTACTCCTTCTGTTTTTGTTAAAAAATAAGAGTCCATATGAAACTTTGATGCAAAAACTGCCTATATATGAACATTTGCGGGTTTTGGTTGTCAATGCTATTATTACACCAAGACTAGTGACAAGTTTGAAGGTCGGGCTTCTCCGGGAATATTTGTGGGGTATCCCCATGGGAAAAGGGATACAAGATTTATAGTCTTGAAGATAGGAAAATTGTTGTGTCTAGAGATGTGCATTTTTACAAGAAAGTTTTTCCCTTTTTAGCAACAAGTGAAATCAAATAAATCATTTTGATGAATCAAATAAAGAAATACCAACCGATTTTATACATGATGAAGAATCGGTTCATGGCGAACCGGTTCTCCCCATAGCAGCAGAACCGGCCGGTTCACTGCAACCGGAACCAGCCGATCCAGTAGAACCCACAAGCAGTGAGCTGGTCGGTACAGATCCGGACAGGCCGGGTCCAATTGAATCCAATCCTGAGCCGGGTTTCGAAATTGTGACAAGAAGAAGTGGTCGTATACGTGCAGTACCGCTTAGATATCAAGACTTTATTTGTGATCTTCCGTTATCTATAACCCATCCCCTTGCCTCCGATCCATTAGCTAATTCAGGTATTCTCTATCTCATTTCAAATTTTGTTTCTAACGTATAATTTTATGATGCTCACATGACTGTTTTAAATGCCATCACTTCTTGTGATAAGCCGAAAAGTTTTCAACAGGCCGTATAATATAAACATTGGAGGGATGCAATGGAAAAAGAGATTCAAGCTTTAGAGCAGAACAGTACATGGACGTTGCAGAAATTACTGAATGGGAAGAAAGTCATCGATTCCAAGTGGATGTACAAGGTAAAGTACAAGTCAGACAGGACAATAAAATGTTATAAGGCCCGATTGATATCAAAGGGGTACACACAAGTGGAAGGTATAAAATATCATGATACTTTTGCTCCTCTTGCTAAATAGTCACCGTTCGTTGTGTGCTAGCTGTTGCCGCAGCTAGAAATTGGGTAATTCACCAATTGCATGTTAATAATGCATTTTTACATGGAGCTCTGGATGAGGAAGTTTATATGAAACTTTCTTTAGGTTTTGAACAGAAAAATGAGGGCAAAGTGTGTCATATTCGTAAATCTCTTTACGGTTTAAAACGGGCGTCTCGTAATTGGAATTAGAAATTCACCTCTACATTAATCAACATGGGGTTTTATCAATCTAAATCAGATTATTCGCTCCTTACCTATTTCCACGTTGAAACTTATATGGCTATTCTAATATATGTGGATGATGCGATTATTACCGGGAATAACAAAGAACATATTTCCAAAGTGAAAGGAGTTTTGAATACTTCTTTTGGAATTAAAGATTTAGAGGCAGTAAAATATTTTTTGGGAATTGAAGTGGCTCGATCATCAAAAAGGGTCATGTTAAGTCAACAAAAGTACGTTTTTGGACATTCTTAATGAAGTAGGAACGTTAGGATCTAAACCTGTTTCTACTCCTATTGTCCAAAATCATCGATTGGCCAATGGAGTAGGCGATATTTTTGCAAATCCAGGTCGGTATAGGCGTCTGGCTGGTAGATTGTTGTAAATCACTATTACTCGACCTGATATTTGTTATGTTGTTCGTGTTTTGAGTCAATTTATGCATGATCCTTGTCAACTTCTTTTTGAGGCTGTTATGTGAGTCCTTTGTTGTTTAAAAGGGACTCCAGGTCAAGGAGTATCTTTATCGTCTTATAGTGATTTGAAGCTTCACAATTTTTGTGACGCTGATTGAGCCGGGTGTCCTACTACTAGATGATCAACAACAGGTTAGGTTGTATTTTAGGGCAAGCACTGATTTCATGGCGGTCTAAGAAGCAAATAGTTGTTTCCCATTCATCAGCTGAAGCAGAATATAGTTCTATGGCAACCACCTCTAGTGAAATAGTTTGGTTGAGACGATTATTATCAAATTTTTTAGTTGATACTAACGATCCCACTATGTTGTTCTGCGATAATCAAGCAACGCCCCATATAGTATCTAATCTAGTTTTTTCATGAAAAAACGAAGCACAACGTGATTGACTGTCATTTTGTTCGAGAGAAGCTGCTTGTAAAGGAAATTGCTACTTCTTTGGTTAGATCCACAAATCAAGTTGCGACGTTTTCACGAAATCTTTGACAAGCACTAGATATTTAGCACTTCTTCGCAAGTTGGGCATGATAAACCTTCGTGCTCCAACTTGAGGGGGGAGTGTAAAATATTGAGTATAAGTTTTGTATTTTTCATGTATATACTTTTAGTATTTGTACTCAGGTATATTATTATTTTATACATAGAATATTCCTTGTATTTACTAGTGTGGTGGGTTAGATTGAAGTCTCTCCCCCTACCTCTTGTAACCGGTCATGATGACATAAAGCCATTGATAGCTTTGTCTTGTACTTTAATTTTCCTAGTGTAGTTAGTGCCTTTAGGTATTCTTAAGATTTTTATTTAAGTGCAGCCCTCTTCCTTGGTTTGATCATCCAGAATAAAATAAAAATGTTGATTATTCCAGTAATTGTGATTTAGTTTTGCCCTGAGTCTTAATTTTCGGCAAATCTCGACCAACACACTATCAGATGGAAATTTCCAACCAATTTCCCAACAAAATTTAATTTATTTATTTTGCTTTTTTAAAATTCTTGAAAAATTAATCGGTCAAAAACTCCAACTAATTTTCCAACCGAATTTAATTTATTTCTTTTTCTTTTTTAAAATTTTTTTAAAAAAATGAACGGTCGGAAATTCTTCATAGTTTTCCAACCAATTTTCTAACCGAATTAAATTTGTTTATTCTTCTTTTTTTATAATTTTATTTTAAAAATAAATGGTCGGAAATTTTCGGTCGCTTGACTTGAGAGCAGAGATTTGGAATTAAAACACTAACCATCAGAAAATTGGTCAGACTTTTCCGACTGATTTCTGGCCTATTTATTCACAACCGAAAATTTCAGACCAAAGACCTATCGGATGGAAAATCGGTTGGAATTTCCGATCGAAATCGAACAGTCAAAAAAATGGCCGGAATTTACACCTTTTCTAGTGAGACTATGTATGACACTGGTGTTACTTGAAAAAGGACAATAGTGATAGTGTATCATAGGCTAAATACACTAAGATAACTGGTAGTATTATGTTTCCGATGTACCATGCACACATCCCATATTACAAATACAGTTAGTAGACTTAGTCGTTATATCCATAATTTGAGCAATGAGCTCTAAAGTACATTATTTAGACAGTTAAAGTACTTAAAAAGTTTCACGGATCGGGGTTTACATTATAAAAGATTGCCCTCTATAATCGAGAGGTATTATAAAAGATTTCCCTCTATACCCTTAATCTGATAATAATGAAGTTCATTCTTTTAGTGGCTGCCAAAGAGGGCACCAACACGCCGTCACCGGATCCCATTAGAACTCCGAAGTTAAGCGTGCTTGAGCGAGAGTAGTACCAGGATGGGTGACCTCTTGGGAAGTCCTCACCCTCAGGTTGGGGGCACTGGAAAATAGCCTCTCTTCAGGTTAACACCCTGAAGGGGGAAGGCTGCATACATCCGCCCTCCGCCCCCCAGACCCTGCGTAGGCGGGAGCCCTTGAGGCACTGGGTATGTTCCTTTTATTCTTTTAGTGGCTATATACTTATTATTGCTGATAGCTTCATGCAGGGATGGCAATGGGGCAGGGCGGGTATGAGGGGTGTCTCCTCCATACCCATACCCATACCCGCCACCCAAATCCAAACACATACTCCCGCCATCATCCTCCACGGGTATTAAGTGAATACCCATAGTGGTAGATCTATGTAGAGAGGACCGGGGTCCATGGATACCTTAGCTTTACCACGAGACCTTTAATGACCATACATATGCCTATAAAAAATTAAGAAAAATATATTTAGTTAAGAAAAATATATTTAGACGGCTGTAAATATGTGCAAGCTGGTCTGGTCTCTTTTGCATCCATTTCCCTTATTCTTTGGTCGCCAGTTCGCCTCTAGGCTACAATACTTACCTAATTTTTCACTCAATTTTTTCATTTGTCATTACTCCCTTACTCTTTCCTCACAATTACTCCCTTATTCTTTCCTCACAATTACAAAAATGCATATCCTCGTTCTCTTAATTAATGCATAACTTTATTATATTTTTTTATTATATATATGCATATAATATTTCCGTATCTTGGATTTTTAAGATTAATTAATTATATATGCCACGTTAATTTATGTAAAAAGTCTTCCATTTTTCCCATTTTTAATACAATTATACTTTTAATTATATCAATTTATTCCCTAAATAATTTATACTACATTGACCCTATAATAATTGTCAAAACTAGATTAACACAAATAAAAATAAAACCATTAAATTGATAAAGTATGTAAAGTATAGGAATATATGACAAAAATAATATATTTATTTATATTTTTAAGATAAATAGAATTATTTATCAGAATTAATGTGACCCAATCTTGTAATTTCATTGAAAAAATTTTCAAACTATTAGCCAAAATTAATATAATTTTTATTTTTTGTTTTCATCAACCATCCTGTTAACTATTAAAGAAAATGGTTAAAAGTACATACAATGTATTTGTTACTGCATATGATGCTTGAAAAGCATATATTTAAATTAAGGGCTGTAGTCTTGGAATGGGTTACGTTGGCAGGGGGAGATATTGACTTAAAGTGGATAAGGGATTTGCTCTTTTTGGTGAATTATTGACTATTAAAATATATTTAAGTTATATATTTAATAAATTTGATAAAACCTATCTAATCTATAAAGACAAATCATTTATACCACTTAATTTTATAATTAATTTTCTATCACGATATTAGATATATAAATTAGATATCTAAATTGAATAATTTAGTTTTTTTTCAAATTAATTAATCTTTTTAAAATATATTCTATAATTTGTTGATAAAAAATCGGTTAATGTAATCTACTTTTTAGTAATTTAAGATATTTTTGAGAAAATTAGAAGTTGGCGGATCAAAATTATTTTAAATAATAGCTCCAAGGGAGTCTTTGATTAAATTAGAAGATAAAAGGTCACATTGATCTTGACCTATAATTTAAGGGGTACTTTAATGAAATTAAAAGTTTGTGGGTTATATTAATTTGACCAATAGAATGGGAGTATTTTTTTTGGAATTTATCCTACCTTCCTGTAACAATGGACCCCGCATTTAACAAATCCTAGATCCGCCACTCATACCTGCCTCAGCAAGTATAAGCCCATATCCATACTTGCTCCATTACTTGTGGGTAGAGGTGGCAAATTCAACCCGACCAGAAAAACCGACCTGAAAAACCCGTAAACTAACCCAACCCAAACCGAAAATATGTCGTAAATAATTGAATCCAAAAATAAAATGACCCGACCTGTAACTAACTTGACCCATTCTTTGCTTGACTTAAAAATAACTCGATACTACTTTGACCTAACCCAAGCATCATTGACCTAAACCAACCCGACCCAAACTAACTTGAACCCGAACCCAACCCGACCTAAAAGCTAAATTTACCTAAGGTCTTTAAATTAATTAAGAATTATTAGTTATTAGAAATACAATTGAACTTTATAATATATTATTGAGCACCTATATTTATAATATAATAAATATATTGATAAAATTGTAAAGTATTTGGTATATTTTAAATTTTTATAATTGGATCATACCACCAAGATACTAAATAGTAAGATTATAAAGATCGGAAACCAGTACAGCCTGGCCCAAGATTGACATGAACCTAAGACCACTAAAAATTAAAGTGACCCGAACATGAAATAACTTAACCCAGACCCAACCTGACTCATGTATAGGTAAAACCCGAAAGTGACCTGAGCCTAAATGGGTCGACACGAGCCCGACCCGACCTGAGTTTATTACAACCCGAAATGACCCAAACCAGAATGGGTTCACCCGAACCCGACCCAAATGACTTGATTGTCTCCTCTACCTGCTAGTATCCATTACCCACCCTAATATGGGTACAAAATGATCATCCATAATCACCCGTATTAATTATTTAGTACTATTCTTAAAAATTAAATTATATTTCTTATAACGTTGATAAATAATTTAGATAATTGAATTCACTCACATATTTTTTAAATTGAAAGTTAATTAAATATATAATGCAGCGGGTCCGTGGGTATAAGGTGGCAAGCGGGGCGGAGTAAGTACAAAATCATACCCTTCCCCGCCCCAGGCCCGTGGCAGGTACGGGGCAGTTTCGGAACTCGCACCCTCTACCCACCTTACTTATAGTTTGGGGCGGGTACCCGTGGGTAACAGGTTTTACCCACTCCATTGCCAATGCCATCCCTAGCTTCATGCCTCGGAAATAATATAAACAAACTTACATTGCTAATTATAGAGATAGTAACGGGGTAGGTAAACCAGTAACTTATGGATACCCGCCCTATTTGGAGCAGTTATGGATGTTGGTGAAGCAGTTAGGGAGCATGAGTAGGGTATAAGTGCAAATATCCGCAATGGGCGTGGGAGGGTATGGATATAATGTTGTACTAGCACCATACTTGCCTTGCTCTGCCTCACCCCGTACCTGTCTCATACCCACATCACATATTAGCCCCTATCTATATTTGATTAATTTAACATTAAAAAACTTAAAGACAAGTATGCTCAATTTATATATGAAAAATGTGTCAAATATGATTAGATTACATAAACAAATTAAATAGTAATATGTCCAAATACTGATAAATATAGCATACACATAATGGAGCAGGTACGAGGCCGGTAATGGATACCCATTGGATATTCGTGACTAGTGGAGTGGGTATAGATATGCGTTTGTACTTGTTAGGGCGGGTATGGGTATCCACTTCACATTCGCGGTGGTTAATAGACAGGTATGTGCATTGGATTTGGGAGACGGGCACAGGTCTAGAGGTGGCGCCACCCATAGCCGCCCTGCCCCACTTCCATACCTAGCTATATCAATTATAGGATCATGTTTGTTATATCTATTTGTTATTAAGTGTGATGTGGCCACTATAAATACAAATGCAAATGAACGTGTAAAAGGGGCTCACCATGACAAGGAAGTCGGCCTAAATTCAGACCACATATCTTTTATCTCAACCACTCACCATTATCAAAGAAAAGGTTGAAATATTTTGGTGTATCTAACTTCAGTTATTTCGCGAGTTCTACTTATACTTCAACTAAGAAGATTTTTTATATATCTTTTGTAGATTGTTTTTATATATTCTCTAACTTCCCTTTTTTTTTTTTCATGCTTCAAATAATGGTTGCTCCCTATTTTCACTGCACTTTCTTCCCACGTTAGGCTACCAAGCTCCTTAAGTGCATGAATGATCAATGAACATGCATTTGATTTGGTGCTTGAGTTCTTGAAGCCCACTTCCGCATTTTTAGTTAAAGTCTCTTTGTTATGTTTGTGATCAAATCACAAACATAAACTAAGATTAAGAGAGTATGGGATGAGAAAGAAGTGAAGGAGATGAGAAAATAGAAGAGTTAAGATGAGAGACAGAAGGCTAATCTCAAAGAGATTGGTTTGATATTTCATTTGATGATTGAAGATTACACAAGATCAACCTATTAATAGAATCAAGCCTTAATCAAGCTTAACCGACTTAAACACAGCCGCCAAGCTTGGCCAGCCAATTGACCAACACAACTAACGGCCAACCGACTTTGGCGCCAAAACTGGAAATTGAAAGCTACCGAGCTTAACGCTACAATTAAGCTCCTTATTACATTGTATTACAACACATTAAGCAAGAAACATAACAATCCCCTCCCCTTAAAGCATTCTTGTCCTCAAGAATGAAAAGAAGGAAATTGGCTCTTCAAGAAACGCTTTGCTTCCCAAGTGGTAAACGACTCATCCAAGTTGCTCCAGCTCACTCGAACCTCCTGTCCTGCATGGTCAGCTGCTGCTCCTTGCGTCTGCTCTACTACTGCAGTAGGTTGTAAGATCAAAGCACCACTGGATCCTACTTCCGGAGGACTCGAAGACGGGCTGAGTCCCTTCTTGACCTGTTTTTTAAGAAGTGAGACATGAAAGACCGGGTGAATATATGAGTCCGGGGGAAGCTCCAACTTGTAAGCCACCTTGCAAATTCTCTCTAATACCTTGTAAGGACCAAAAAACCGTGCTCAAAGCTTAACATTTTTTCTTACTGCTGCTGTGGATTGCCTATATGGCTGCAATTTCAAGTATACCATATCCCCCACATCAAAATTTCGATCGACTCTCTTCCTATCTGCATACCACTTCATTCGAACTTGAGATTCACTGAGATTATGGTTCAGCTGCTGCATAACCTATTTCCTATAATGCACTAGCTCATTAACCTCAACCACATCTGTCCCCACTTCGTGCAACATCAAGGGAGAAGGAGGATCATACCCATATAATGCCTTGAAAGGTGTAGTACCAATTGAAGCATGGAAATGGGTATTATACCAAAATTTTGCCAAAGATAGCCATCTTCCCCACACTTTAGGATGATTAAACACCATACCTCTAAGGTATTGCTCGATGCATTGGTTGACCCTCTCCGTCTGACCATCAGTTTGGGGGCGATAGGAAGAGCTGAGTGCTAAGGTCGTTCCCAAAAGCCCGAACAATTCCTTCCAAAATCGACTTGTGAAGAGCTTGTCCCGATCAGAAACTATGGATTGAGGCAAGCCATGGAGCTTGTAGATGTTGTCTAGGAACACATGACTAGCTTCTCAGCAGTCACAGGACGAGCCAAAGCAAAGAAGTGCCCAGACTTAGTGAATCGATCCACTACTACCCAAATCACCTCTTTTCCTTCTGACTTAGGCAATCCTTCAATAAAATTCATGCTTATGTGCTGCCAAATACCCTCAGGAAGAGGTAAGGGCTGTAGAAGTCCTTGATACCTTGGATCGCCAAGTTTAGTTTGTTGACAAACCTCACAACTTTGAACAAAGTTATGCACTTCCTTCCTCATTCCGGGCCAACTAAAGTAACCCTTCAGCCTCTGATATGTTCCCTCCATGCCTGAGTGTCCTCCCCATGAAGAATCATGAGCAGCACTGCTAATTTGGTGTCTAAGATCAGTCGAGGTACCAATGTACAACTTCCCCTGAATTCTGATATTGCCTCGGGTAACAGATATCTGTGCACCAGCAGTCTGATTGCAAGCTTTACCCACGATGGCAGCGGCTATACATTCTTGCGCAAACAAATCATTCTCATAGGACTGATGTAGCACTTCCATCCAAGCAAGAGAAACCACAAAAACAGCTCCAAGAGAACCCTGCTCAAGATCCTCAAATCTGCGTGACAATGCATCAGCAGCCCAGTTCTCCTTTCCTTTTCTGTATTCAATGTCGTAATTGAGTCCTAACATCTTCATCAGCCCCTTTCTCTGTATCCTGGTGACAATCTTCTGCTCCAACAAGGGCTTAAGACTTTGGTGATTAGTCCTAATGAGGAAATGGTGCCCATCCAAGTAGTGTCTCCACTTGTCAACCGCTAGCAAAATGGCAAGATATTCTTTTTCATATGTAGAAAGAACTTGATGTTTAGTACTCAAAGCTTGGCTAAGATATGCTATAGGCCTCCCACCTTGAGATAACACTGCCCCAATACCACAACGACTCGCTTCAGTCTCTAGAATAAAGCTTGAAGAGAAATCGGGCATTGCCAAAACTGGTGCCTTGCACATTTCAAACTTGAGTGCTTCAAAAGCCTTTTGAGCTTCATCCGACAACTTGAATGCATCTTTCTTCAATAGGTCTGTTAATGGCTTTGCTAAGGCTCCATAGTTAGCCACAAACTTGCGTTAATAGCCGGTTAATCCCAAAAAACCTCGTAATTGTTTCAAAGTAACCGGAGCTGGCCATTCCTTCATGGCTTGAACTTTTGTGGGATCTGTGGCAACTCCTTCACCAGAAATCACATGGCCAAGATACTCCAAGTGAGTTTGAGCAAAGGCACACTTGGCTAACTTAGCATACAACTTGTGCTTTCTCATGACCGAAAACATCTCCCTCAATTGCTTTAAATGCTCCTCAAACGATGCACTGTAAATCAGGATGTCATCAAAGAAGACCAACACAAATCTCCTAAGAAATTATTTGAAGACATCATTCATAAGAGCCTGAAATGTTGCTGGGGCATTTGTCAAACCAAATAGCATGACCACAAACTCAAAGTGTCCATGATGTGTCCGGAATACAGTCTTGTACACATCTTGCTCCCCCACTCTAATCTGATGATACCCTTGTCGAAGGTCTAGCTCGGAGAAGACTTGAGCTCCATATAATTCATCCAACAAATCATCCATAACTGGTATAGGAAACTTTTCCTTCACAGTCAAAGAGTTCAGTTGCCTATAATCAATACACATATGAGCCGTGCCATCTTTCTTCTTGACCAGAATGACCGAAGAAGCAAAGGGACTATGGCTGGCTTGTATGAAGTTGGTCTTAAGCAATTCATCCACTTGCCTTTCAATCTCTGTCTTCTGAGCGTGAGGATACCTATAAGGCCTTATCTTTACCGGTTCAGCACCCTCTTTGAGAGGAATTACATGATCCAAACTCCTTTTGGGAGGTAAGGATTTAGGTACCTCAAACACATCTTCAAAATCAGTAACCATAATCTGCACTTCTGGCTCGGTAATGCCGATCAATTCAGCTGAGGAAATAGCAAATAGATGGCTCACCCATTGGTAAGCACAGCTTTGCAGGCCCTTCTTCAACTTACTCCCCTTAATTACCTGTAATTGAGCTGGTTCGGATATCCCTTGCAAGATAACCTTGGTGCCTTGAACATCAAAGGAGACTGTGAGATGAGTATAATCAAACAATACCGGGCTATAGATCCTCATCCAATCAACTCCGAGCACCATGTCACACCCTCCCAAAGGAAGGATTCTAAAGTCATAGCTGAACTTGCGGTCTTGCATCAACCAAGAGAAACTTTGGCATTTATTCTGAGTAGTGACTGTCTTTCCATTAGCCACGGTAACTGCAAGAGGGTGCGTTTGGATCACTTCATGTCCTACCTTCTTGACCACTTTAGGATCCACAAAGCTATGAGTACTCCCACTATCAATGAGAATGATAATGGACCTCTTCCCAGCTTTTCCTTTAATCCGAATTGTGCTATGTGCTCCATTACCGGTTAGAGCCTTAACAGAAATTTCCACTTCAGCCTCTTCCAAGCTTACCTCACTTTCTTGGTCTGAATCAATGCACCCCTCTGAAATTTCCTCACCATCAGAATGTTCACCAGCCTTAGTGCCTTCCACGGCCATGAGAAACTTGGGATTGCACTTGTGGCCAAATTGATAAGGCTGATTACATCGGTAGCACAATTTCTGCTGAGTTCTGTCCTCCAATCTGTCTGGCCTGTTTCTGTTCGAGCCTTGCTGAATTTTGGAGCTATTCCCACGAGATTTGAAACCATCATCTGCTGCTATGACCATGGATTCGTAGAGCTTGGCCTTAGTAAAGGCCACTGACAGATCAGTAGGATCTACCGCCTTGACTAAGTTCTTTAACTTAGGCTTCAGCCCACTTATAAAAGCTGATACATAATACCACTCAGAGGCCTCAATTTCAGTCACAATGCTAGCCCGGAGGTTCTCAAATCTGGTCATGTATTCTTTCACAGTCGTCTCTTGCTTCACATTATTGAATTTATCCACTATATCACTCTCATCCTCATCACTATACCGAGAACACAAGGCTTTGGCAAACTCATTCCATGAAATGGAAGGTTTACCTCTTATCAAGCTATAAAACCACACCTCATGATCACCAAGCAAATACACAGCCGCAATTTGAACCTTCTCTGATTCAGCAATGTCATAGAAGTGAAAATAAAACTCGCACCTCCTAAGCCAAGAATGAGGTTGTTTACCATCAAATGCATCAATTTGCACCCATGGTTGTCTATGGTTATTATTTCTGCCGTTGGAAGACTCCTCATTACTTCCTGATCGTTGTTGATGCCAAGAATTAGGTGGTCGAACCAATTGATCAGCATTTACTTCTGGAGGTCTAAAAGTATGCTCCATTTCTAAACTCTGTCATCGGTTGCAGCATCCCAGTTTGAAGGTCGAGATGGTACATGCTCACTGTGACCTTGCCTATCAATAACCTCAGCATCGTGTGCTCTAACTGGAGCTCCAGCTTCTCCCTCACGGTGTTGTGTTTCAACTCGTATTGAAGGATTTACTTGTAACATACTTGCTGGAATCAATGGTTCAGGCACAATAGGAGGATTTGGCCTCTTGAATTGCTCACGAATTTCAGCTAGTTTCACTTCCAACTGCTGCTTTTCACGATCAAGCCTCAAGGAAATCCTTTCCTCCAATTCCTGTGAATGCCTTGTGATTTGATTAGATACCAGAAGTTCAACTTGCTGTGACCGTTGCTCAAATTTCACATCCAGTTGCTGACATATCTGCAAGGTCTGTTGGTTCAAATTTTGAACGGTTTCAGCATTGGACTCCCTCATTTGAACAAGCAAGCGATCGCTCATCATCTGCAATTGACTGTTTAATTGCGCATTTGTGACAACATCTCGATCAGCAGCATCATTGTTGCTAACAATTTCGGCATAAGAGGTCCTGGCAGTAGCTTTAGCTGTAGCCGATCTGGTAGTTACTCCACTGATCAATACTGCATCGGTTGATTCCATTGATGACCACGAATCAAGTGTATATGTTTTTTTTTTTTTTTTTAAACTTTTATATATATCAATTAAGAGTTAACCGCAAGCATTTAACCTAAACAATCAAGATTGAATCCCTAAGCCAATTGCAATGCGATCAATGGATATGTGATATCAATTTCGTTTGAATTTGGAAGCCAAATGAGGCTCTGATACCAATTGTAATGTTTGTGATCAAATCACAAATATAAACTAAGATTAAGAGAGTATGGGATGAGAAAGAAGTGAAGGAGATGAGAAAATAGAAGAGTTAAGATGAGAGAGAGAAGGCTAACCTCAAAGAGATTGGTTTGATATTTCATTTGATGATTGAAGATTACACAAGATCAGCCTATTAATAGAAACTACATACATTGAATCAAGCCTTAATCAAGCTTAACCGACTTAAACACAACCGCCAAGCTTGACCAGCCAATTGACCAACACAACTAACGGCCAACCGACTTTGGCGCCAAAACTGGAAATTGAAAGCTACCGAGCCTAACGCTACAATTAAGCTCCTTATTACATTGTATTACAACACATTAAGCAAGAAACATAACACTCTTCTAAATGCTCCATGTTCTGTTGGATTAAGCTTGGTGCCCATGCATCTGAAATTGCGTTCCAAGTAACTGTCTCGAGCTTGGAAACCACATATCTTGCAGCTTTCTTGGCAATCCCTTGAGCTCGAGCTTCCTTTACCCTTCAACCATCTCGAGTCTCGAGTAGCTGATACCCTTCTTAGGGTGATAAACTTTCTCAAGATGTTGGGCTCGAGACGCCGTTATCTCAGTATCTAGAGGTTTGATTCTCCTCCAGGAGGACCTCAAGTAATAAGCAAGTGGCACTTTGTCCAAAACAACATCATCCCAACTCCCTCAAAATTAGGGTGTAAACTGATCACAGTTTACCTTTCTTAGAATGGCAAGTATAGAAGTTGGCTTAGGAATGTGATAGGAGATGTCACATATTGGTGAAAGCCCACGCCTTTGGTCACAATACATTGTGACTCATGAGTGATCATTGAGTAGTGAAAAGTGAGGTGTATAATAGTAGGCGAAGGAATGTTAATTTACTTAAGTCATGGATTCGCAAGGCACTCAGTAGAGAATAATCTGATCTCACTCAAGTGTGTAAGGAGCGAGAAGAATTTGGTAAATCCTCTTACTAAAAGAGCTTTTTAGAAGGTAGGATATGATATAGTGGAGGCAATGGGGTTTAAGACCGTTTATATATCCTAATCTTGATTGATACTCATCTCAAAAGTAGTTCTCGTGTTTAATGGATCAAATGGAATCAAGGTTAGCAAATATTATTTTTTCCACAGAACTCATTCTCAAATAATGTTGATTTTTGTAGCCGAAGTATGTTTGCTATCTATTATAACGTTAAGGTTGATCTTAATTCTCTTAACGAGTCCATAGCCTAATATGATGGTGCAGGACAGCACACTTGATAGACTTACCTACTGGAATGCGAGGATGATAATCACCTCTCAGACTTCTTATCCGTCACCTAATTAGCAACAAGATTTACCGTCATACCTATAAATAGACCTGAACAAGCAAAAGTAAATTGTCACCATACATTTTATTAATTAATGATAATTATCCAAATGAAAACCAATTACAAAAATTGTACACAAGTACACATGTCAAAGAACCCAAAGCAAAGCAAAGGACTCAATTACAAGGGATGAAGCAGACAAATAAATACACAGAATACATAACAACTAAGTGCATGCTCTAAGAAATAATTCAAAGGAATAAAATGGAAAGAAGAGGAACAAACGTAAGTGGGGACCTTCAATTTGGAGGTCTGCTTCCTTGATAACCTTTCCTTTCTCTTCGCCTTCCTATCTCCCACTAATAATATGAATAATTTAATATGATAAAAATTAAGTGTAGGATGTTCTTATCCATTTTGCAGTACTCTAGCTTAGCTTGAGTGTGGTGGTTGTTGCATTGCCCTTTCTAGCTAGCTTTCCTTACTATTATTTAACATTAATCAAGCATTTTGTGTTTTTAAAAATCTTAAATAGATCTTTATAATACAGCATTTCGGATCTTTTTATGTTGCTTGAAATTATGGGTAAAGTACCCAATTTGGGAGCCTTTTTTAGAGTTCTTTGTTAAACTTAAAATAGTAAAAATATGAAAATAATACGAAAACTTGGAAAGGGATAAAAATACAAGTCTGACCATTCAAAAACTTAGGATATAGTATATTACTATTTGTAATCAAACTCGCATATATGCTAACTATCCCCGTAATGACGCTAGTTTTCCCAATCTCTAAATTCTTTTCAATACTGTATTTTTTTCGCTTTAAATATTTTAATTCAATGAACTATATTCGAATTTTCACTCTTGCATTATATTAATATTCAATATCAACTCTAAAATTAATAAAAACGCAGAAAAATTGCCATGAGGCTCCCCCAATCAAATCCCTACCCTTGTAATGTTATTAACTACCTAGTTAACTTTCTTTTCTGGAGTCAAAACTTGCTAGTTCCGGATCTTTTCACTCATAGTCACTAATACCACTTGACTAATACCAATAACTAAGGCCTTGTTTGGTGACTGGGTGACATAGGACGAGTAGCAAAAACGTATCTAGAGCAGATGGACTGTCAGAAATCTAAATGGGTGGGTCGGAATCACTAATTTGTACAGCCCACTTCAAATGGTCATAAATTTTGATCCGTAAGGAGTTACGGGACTCGTAAGCTGTCAAAACGAAGCTATCGGACTAAACTATGCAAACCCAGGGCTTCCCCTTTTGCCCCACCTATTTTCCCCGAATTTGGCCTCAAAACGGGTTTTTGGGCCATTTTTTTTGTTTTCCACCTAGTTTGGAAGTATTTCGTAATTTTATACTTTAGGGAATTTTCATAATTCTGCATATTAAGGTTTCTCTTTATATGCTTATAAATAATAGTTTTGGCTAGTTGTGATCTCTCATTCTCCAATTTATGAAATTCAAACCCTAGTTTCTCTCTTCTTTAGTGGATTCCGAGTTTATCTTTCGTTTTCAACGTGTTAGAATCGATTTTATATTTCTGTTCCACATCATCGAGAAGTATATGCAGAAAATCAAACTTCATAGGAAGTGGGCATTGCACTCTTATTTGATCGCCAAAGCATTGCCCTCTTTTTTGATCACTAGAAAATTTGCAAAATATGCGAAGTGAAAATATCTTAATAATTTCCATTTTTTTTGAAACACAAGAAGTGACTTACCTTGATAGTTTCCCTCGTAAAATTATAATTCCTTTTTATTAAGGCCGCTCCCCCCTCCCCCCACCCCAAAAAGGAAGTTCTACTTTGCATCACGATAACCAAATATTTTGTATTTACTTTCTAAAAAAATTGAGGCATGAATTGAATTGTTTGAAAATACAACTTTGAATATGAGCTGAATTCCTCTCTCGACCAAACATGGTCAAAATTTGTGGGGATCCAAATTGATGGCAGGCCTTAAAAAGGCCGAGATTTATTCCGGAATAGTTGATTCATTAACGCTTGCACTGCTTAGGATCAAAGCATGGAGAGAGAGAAATGACATACAAATGGGGTTTGTTTAGCCTTGAGAATAGGGATCACAATTGGACCTGAACTCATCAGATGTTCATCCAACCGAATCCACTTATTGTGGATTTGGATGATAAAAGTGAACTTTAAATGAATTTGGATTTGGATGTTGATAAATAGATTTTGGGTCGGGTTGGATTTGGATGACATCAAACCAATCCCAAACCCGACCCAAATCCGATCCGAAATTATATTTGGTATAGGAAAAATTTTGAAACTACTAAAATTTAAATTTTTAACATGACAAATCAAATACCAATATTTTTTTATGTACCAACATTTTAGGGTTTTTCTGATGCTATAATATTCTTTGTAAAACCAATGATGCAACAAATATATGCATAAAAATTGCTGGTGAAAAAGTTTTTGAACGACGATGGCCTAATATTGTATTATTAGTATATTATACATATTAAATGAATAAAAAGGAATAATATTTAGCGATTTGCTCAAATATTTGCTTTTATGTTACTATTGTTGTAACATATATTAATATTAGATTTTAATATTATAATTTGTTCTAAGATTTAAATAGTTTTGAATTTGGATCAGATATTCATTTCACCCGATACATTTGAATTTGAATTGAATTTTTATAGAAAAAATAGATTTTTTCGAATTTGGATTGAGTTAAATTTTTTCTGAATTGAATCTAAATAAAGACAAATTTAGCCTCAACCCGACTTATTGCCTTCCCAACTTGACAATATAAGAGAAGTAGGGTCCCCTATTCCCTACCCTACAAAGGATAGGTATAATGTTAGGCAAAGGGTGTACTTGCCCTACACGAAGACAGGGACATCTCAACTGTACAGAACTCCCAACCCCCAAGTGTCAAATGATGCTTTGTTATTCTCTATTTGCAATTGGACTATTTGTCTTCGTTTACTTTATTCATCTCTTGTTTTTATCTTTTATTTTATTAATACTTTGGCTCTTGGATTTTGTTTTGCTTTAAAAAATAATTAATGAATTGTTTGAAGTTGATTAATTATGTTGTGTCTCTTCGATTTATAGAAATGACAGTGACATCCCATACTTCCTTGTATATTATATTCTTTGTGTCTCATGATGATATAATTTTCTTGTGACATATGAGAAAGGGTGGCGAACTTCATCTATCTCGGAATCCTTTAGGTCAAGTTTTGTTCTCTATGCCTAGAAATTTTAGCGAAAGAATTAACATGAAGATAGAATCTTTAGTAAACAGGTTGAGACCTCTTTTCCTTCACATCAAATAATTAATAATGGGTAATCTTCAATGTATTTTTTAATTGTAGTTAGGATTTTTTTACAGAAATTTACCTATATTTTAGGTTAGGTATAAAAAAATTATTTAACTTTTCTAATTTTTAAAAGTCACATCTAAACTTTCAATAAATTTTCAATGTCACATCTAATGACAACACCATTAGTTTTCTGTCATAATAGCGTAGGAAGGCTAGAGTTTGTTAAAGTGACATCATAATAGTATTGAAAGCGGATAAATAATCTTCTTATTCAAATCGCCAAATGGCGGACCTGCAACCTCGAACCCTGAGGAGTGGTGGGATCGTGAAGGGAAAAAGGGCTTCTAACTCGTTGATCGTACCCTATAGGGATGGCAATAGGGCGGATAAAACCCGCTACCAGCAGATACTCGCCTCGCTTGGGGCAGGTACTGGTATAAGAGGGGCGGGTAGCAGGTAAGGGTTTGGAGTAACCGCCACGAATATAATGTTGTACCCGCCCCGCCCCACCCCGCCTCAACTCATACCCGCCATACCCGCTCCATTTTGTACATAATTAACTTTCAAACCAAAAAATACGTACTTAAATTTAATAACTTAAATTTTTTATCAATGTTATAAAAAAATATAAATGGATCTTTAAAAATAGTATTAAAAAGTTAATATAGACAGGTATATATGATCATTTTATACACGTCAAGGGCGGGTAATACATACCCATTGGGTATCCGCAGGTAATGAGGCGGGTACGAGTATGGATTTGTACCTATCGGGGCGGGTATGGTTATCTATTTCATACCCGTGGTAGATAATGGAGCGGGTATGAGTATGGAGTTTGGTGGCCCGTATGGGCATGGAGGAGGCACCCCTCGTACCCGCCCCGCTCTATTGCTATCCCACTATAGTGCCAAATTAAGAGGAATTGGTTAAAACTTGTTGAGAATAACCAAGCCAAACCGAAAAAAAAAAAAAAGGAAAAGCAATGTAATTATATTGAACTCATCCAATATGAATTACAAAGATTACTCAACAAACTATAACATCAAGTATCAAAGTAAATCAAAAGCTAATAAACAACTTAACCCTAGAACCCATCTATAGGCAACTAAATAAGAGTAGTTCTAATATAACTCTAAAAACCCCAAAACATAATAATGAAATAAGTAATAGCAATGGAGGTTGAAACCATAACCCTACTGCCTAAAATTTAGAAAAAAAATATTCTAAAAGCCTAATAATATTGTTGTGCCTCTACAAGCTGGATCAAACGACTTAGTGAGCCCAAACCCTCAACTTTTGATAAATGACCAGGAGAATATCATATATTCAAAAAGAGGCATATGCAAGTCGAATAGAGGAATACTCCAGGGCACGATGAAGCCTACAAAGCAATCGAAAAGAAAGCAGAAACAATATGCAAAGCGACAAACAAGTCATGCCCAAACAACGAAAAGAGGAAATGAGAGACAACTACAAGCCAATCCCCTACTCCTAAAGCAGATCAGCATAATGCTGAACATAATGGAGGAAAGGAGCAGTAAAAAGGCAGCTCAACCCCAATGCGCTCCAGTTGCTCAATTGGACTTAATTTTCTGGTGCGGTCCAAATTCTACGGCTCAGGCTTGCGCTGGCCTCCAGGTCCAACTACGAAGCACGGGCTTAGGACCCGCACCCATTGTATGGGCCTGAATCTTTGGCACGGCCCGATCTAATGCCCAGAAGGCCCTAGGCCCAATTTTCCAACCCCTTGACACGTTCAACGGTATTTTCCCAAGTCGGATGCAGTTCCAGCTATTCTCGAGCCGTATTTTCTCTTTTTCGTATCTCAATCAGGTTTGTCAAGGAACCATCTTTCCCAAAAATTAAAGCTGATGGGTGAAGGCCTGGGATTGGCTTTATACTCTAACATGCCCCTTCACGTAAATGGCCATTTGGGCTTGAAGCGTGGACAATGCACATGCTCACCTCATACCTTGTGCTTAATTATTTTAATATTGAAAGTGGGGGCTATTGAGATTCGAACTTCTGACCTTTTGGTCATCAAGGCTCTGATACCATGTCAAGGAATCATCTTTCCCAAAAGCTTAAGCTGATGGATGAAGGTCCAGGATTGGTTTTATACTCTGGCAAGGTTATTCTTGGCTTTATATCTCCTCAACACAGTAGCAGCGGCTAACATGCAGCTCGATATGAACAGCATGATAATACACGGGCATAACCATATACAATCGTGTCCATTTCAAATGTTGGAACTAAATACAAAAAAATATCATACAATATACGTACGATGGAAGGATATTACCTGGAATGCACGAAATCGTCATTATACCAATAAAATAAATGTTGAACGAGGTGCGAATCACGCTCTCTTTAAGACGGTTTCGTGCCTCTCTCAGATCTATGCCAATGCAGCAGGTTCTGGTGTGCCGCCTCCAAGATACAACGCCCAACTACCGCTGACACTCTCTCGGTCTGCACAACCTCAAAAGCCAAAACCTCCCTAATACTTAGCCAAATCAACAAAACTAAGTTTTTTAAACAAAAAACTAGCAAACTTATTTTTTCGTCCTTGGAACAGTGGCGTATTTCTCCATCGCCAAGCTAGCACTAGTATTTGAGTATATATATAATTCAAATTGAGAATGGAGCATTTAAATCACTTTTAAGCATATTAATTTCAACCACTATAACCGTAAGGTTTGTCAATAAAATCTTGTAACCGATATTGAATAGTAAATGATTATGACATTATGACAAAAATCAAAACTTATTTATTAGTTATCAATTTCAATGTATATTATAGTCTTCTTCTATTTCTCATATAGGTCACGCTTTAAATTTAAAGTTTGATTTAAGTTCTATTGTACACAAAATATAATTGTTTCCATCCGAAAAATTGCTAACATAAATAGCATCAGCATCTCAACATTAAATTCTAAAAACGTAACCGAAAGCATGATTTAAGATTAGAATCTCAAAGGTTTTGATTCAATGTTTAATAAAAAAATCAATTACTTTTTATGCTCAAAAACTATTATGTAATATGTTGAATATGTATTTTTTTATTAAAATATCCAACATTCCCCCAGTTATTCTAATAAAAAGCAAAAGACAATTTTTTTTTTTCAAAGAAATACATAATTTTGACTAAGAAAGGATCACATGCACCATGAGAGTGACAATGCTTTTAAACCTTCACTTAGTGTTTTAGCGACTCCCATACTAGAACCACGGTGGACTTAGCCTTTAAACCTTGGTTGTTGAGCGCATGTAGAATGCTTCACACACATGGTGTCCAATGTGCCTCATAGACTCTCTACAGCGTGCACATTACTGCCCTGTACATCATCCTGGTTTCATGAGCGCTATAGAGAATTAGCCCAAACTCTTATGGAGAGCAGTCTTACTCCCACACTCATATAGAAGGGTCTATCAAGAGTATACTCGTGGCCATACACCCCACCCTAACATAGGGGCTATAGACCTCATTAAGAGTACCACCAGCTCAACCTCAACATCGCCACCAGTAAGTATGCCGCACCATAGGGATGAGCTAAAATAGAATAAAGTGCATGCTGGACCCCCCAATCACTTTATCATTCGTTTGTCCCTCTTCAGCATATATATCCTCATAGGTGACCAATTTCTTTTTTTTTTTTTTGGGCTTAAGTCTCATCCCCCTCGATGCCGTCTAGACCTCAACTCTAGCTAGAGCATTTATACCTTCATAACACATTATATCATCATTGGCGCTATTAGTAACAGATCTGGACCTACCATTCTTATGGTTTTTATCTTACACTCTTCCATACATATCTGACAATAGTGGCACAAGTAAAACAATGTAATATGTCTTTTTCACCATTTTTCCAAACAATCATGAAATTTGTCGTTGCTTCCTTGCATCATTAGCACTACACGGCTTTTCACGCTTGCCCAACAACAAACTCACACACCACACTATAGCCACGTCCATCATGGACAACACTACATTCAAGATGCTATTATCCCAGTATCCATGATTGTCTCTTATCCATGACCATGGTGTTAATCGTACAATACCTCATTGTATCAACATCCAACCAATAAACCGGATCACAGGAGTATAAGATGAAGTATCACACGTTCAATGCTCAAGATTAAACTATCAAATTGCCTTTCTGATCAGCTGTACAATGTCAATATGCTCTTTCACATAAAGTGCCAACTGGGTGAGGAATTGCTTGCTTACGTTAAGGAGTTCTTTGTATCAAAGTCAATGAATCCCACTGTCAACACAACATGGGTATCATTGATCCCGAAGGTGGATGGTGCAGTCGACATTAGAGACTTCAGGCCATTAGTATGGTGGGATGTGTATATAAGATCATTTCAAAAGTGCTGAGTAGAAGGTTTGCCAAGGTTATAGCGAAGCTGGTAGGGGAAAATCAGTCGGCTTTTGTGGTAGGGAGGCAAATTCTTGATGGTGCACTAATCGCAAATGAGGTGGTCCATTGGCTAAAGAAGAAGAAGAAGAAGGCTGTAATACTAAAGCTCGACTTTCAGAAAGCATACGACACTGTCAATTGGAATTTCGTTATACAAGTGATTCAGAGAATGGGCTTTGGTGGCAATTGGTGCAGGTGGATCCATGAATGCATCTCAACGTCATCTATGTCCATCCTTGTGAATGGTTCGCCAACTCCTCCATTCAAAATGGAAAGGGGCCTAAGACAAGGTGACCCCTTGGCACCGTTCCTATTTGTTTTGATATCTGAGGTACTTAACAGAGCTGCAATTGAAGCGGTAAAGGCAGGTCAGATCAAAGGGCTAGAAGTCGGTACGTAAAGTGTCCTACACACACACTTGCAGTTTGCCAATGATACGATTTTCTTCTGCCCAGCTGAAGAACAATCGGTATATAACATACAAGGGCCGCTCCAGTGCTTCCAAGCAGCATCGGGCTTGAAAATAAACTATAAAAAGTCGTCAGTGGTGTGCTTAGGGAAATAGCAGCAGTGGGGTAAGGAATTAGCAGAGGTTTTAGGCTGCGAGCTTGGAGCATTGCCAATGAAACACCTTGGGCTTCCTTTAGGAGCAACTCCAAAACTCATGTCCACATGGAAGCCAGTGCTTGACAAAATCGAGTAGAAGCTCTCAGGATGGAAACAAAGGTCATAGTCTAGAGCGGGGAGATTGACCTTGATCAAGTCAGTGCTCGACAATCTTCCCACTTACTACCTGTCTATCTTCCGAGCTCCAAAGAAAGTTCTTAAGAAAATTGTGAAACTTCAAAGGAACTTCTTTTGGGGCTCGAGTGACACTAATAGAGGATTGCCATGTATGAAGTGGGATTTGATTCAGAAGCCTAAGAGCCTAGGAGGCCTTGGGGTCGGAGATCCCCTCATCAAGAATGCAGCATTATTATTCAAGTGGTGGTGGCGCTTTTCAGATGAGGGAGATTTGTTGTGGAAGCAGGTGGTTTGTTCCATTCACGGTGGTAGCACTCAGGAGTTAATTCCACCACAACCTTCAAGAAGAATTCACTCACCGTGGAACACCATAGCTCAGATTCCCAACACGCTAGAGGCATCCTGCCAGGTAACTACTGCTGTCAAACTGAAAGTGGGAAACAGTACTAGAATTAAGTTCTGGAAGCATGTTTGGATTGGTGAGGTCCCCTTGGAACAGAGATTCCCGAACCTGTATACAGTTTCGCTGCAAAGAGATCACTACATAGCTCAAATGGGCGTGTGGGAAGGTCTTGAATGGAGATGGATCCTCAATTGGAGAAGAAGCTTCTTCTCGAGAGAAACTCCAAGTGTCACTGCTCTGAATGAAGTTATGAGGGCCGCAAGATTAGAGAAGGAAGTGCAGGATTCGTTGTGTTGGTCTGCTCACCAAGAGAGGAATTTTTTGGTAAGTGCCTTCATCCAAGCCGTGGTGATTGTTGCGCAAAGTTCTTCATCAATTGATCACTTAGTTTGCGGGGCATGGAAAGGTTTTGCACCACCAAAGGTAGAGATTCTTGTATGGATGGTCCTTCTTGGTAAGATGAATACGAAGGACAGGCTGTGGAATATTGGTATCATCAGTGATCAAGATAGACGGTGTCTCTTATGTAGAAAAAGTGAGGAATCTGTGAATCATCTATTTCTCAACTATGAGGAAGCTTGGAAAGTTTGGTGCTCTTGTCTCCAATGGTGGAGAATTCAATCAGTGTGTCCCCAGTCCATAAAAGAGCATTTCATGCAATGGACATCGTATAGTATAGGTAGAAAATTCCAAAAGAAGGCATGGGTATCTCATTTCTTTGTCATAATTTGGGAGATTTGGTGTGTAAGAAACAGAATTGTATTCCAGAATGGTACTTGGGATTTGAGAGATATCATTTGGTTGAGCAAGCTTAGAGTGGGCTTTCGGGTGAAGGCTTGGTGTGCTTCCTTTCCATTCTCTCCTACGGAGGCAGCGTGTAATATAGCTTGTATTAAAGCCTGGTCTCCAACTATCTCAGATTCTAGCAGGGTTGAGTAACGGGTCGTTGCTAGCATTGAGGCAGTCTTAGTTTTTTTTATCATATTGTTTGTTAGGCTTCTTGTTTGGATTAACTCTGTTTGTTCAGGGCCAATTCGAGTCGCCGCTTTTGTATCGAGGTTTGCTCACAATTTATCAAAAAAAAAAACATAAAGTGCCAACTAAATTAAGGAATGTAAACCACTAACAAACATTAAATGTTTAATAATGTTCTTTAATGGGCATCACTCTGTTGAACTACTCAGTCCAACCAAAATGCCAATTTCTTATGTTGACTTCATTTGCTATATATACCTTTCAGACAAAACATACCACCAATAGTATTGGCCCATCTTGGCACTTAAATTAGTTATTGTCCTTTATATTCTTAAAGCAATATTTTCTACTATTTTTAGATAAGGGTCAATCAAGACGAAGCAAAGCTAATCAACAACAACAACAACAACAATCCCAGTGCCTCGCGACTCCTGCAAAAGCAGGGTCTGGGAGGAGTATATGTACGCAGCCATACCCCTTCCGAGTGGAAAGGAGACTGTTTCCGAGGACCCCCAACCTGAAGTACAGGAGCGCCTGCAAATAAAACCATCAATTTATCACCAAATGAATGAAGGAAATAGACATGCAAGCATTTAAGTATGTATGTAAGCCAAGAAAATAGCTGAGTCATAAGAGAATAAACTAATCAGCATATAAGTGCACCACATGCGGCTATGACTGCCTAGGAATCTTAAACTACAAGTTGCTCGCTGCCCTATTCTACGCTGCCACATCCGCTACCCTTATGCTAGCCCTCCATTGTGCCCTATCTAAGGCCATCTCCTCTCTCAGGTTTAGGTGGGTTAAGTCGTGACGGATCGTCTCCAGCCAACTCCTCTTTGGCCTTCCCCTCCCTCTTCTACCTAGCATCGTCTGAAGCTGTTCACACCTCCCGACTGGGGCTGGAGGCGAAGCTAATAACACTATTATATAAACAATGGAAAAATATTGAAATTACTTATTTTTCCATCACTTCATTTTTATTTCTTCAAAAGGATGTACTAAGAATCTCCAAAGATAATCTACATGGTTAACCCCCACTATTGGCAAAACAAAAATAAATATAATTTAGCAAATTGGGTACACACAGATATAACTAGTATTACTATATTTTCTTTTGATAACCGGCATTACTATAGCCCATGAAGGCAAATCTAGCATAGGTCCATGCAAGTGAACGTAAGTGACCAAAGAGAGCTAATAAAGTATATCACCTATATATCTTAGACTGCCAGTAACACTAGTATCTTTGCTTTGATTAATAATATTGGCAACCTCATCATTTGGGTAGAGATATACATGCCAATCTAACGCAGGACATGGAGTAAACAATCAAGCAAACCCGAAGTAACAAAATTGGTCAGGAAAGTTAGCATATTTTTTTCCATACGCTGCCACGAGAATTTTGCATAATATATTATTATTATTAAGATTTGGAGGCACAACTTAATATATAAATAATTGTTTCAATATGTTTCAAACTCTTCGGCCCGCTTGTGAATGACCAGACAATATCTTTCAAGGTTGTGATCTATTTATTTATTTATCATTATTATTATTATTTTTTTTTTTAACATGCCAATAGCATCTCCACCAAACATGACACTTGGTAACGTATGAGTTTGGGAGACCCATTATATCCAAGTTACCTCACTATTGTATTAATGTCATGACGTAAGAAACATCTAAATCCACTTTCTATGAGCATTTTCCGTAAGTACCAAAACAACTAGGTACTTCAAAATGGAAGAGCAAATGGGTTATTATTTTAATTTAGATAGTCCCCAGCTCAGAAGTAGATTCTAGCAATAATGAGTATAATCAAGATGATAGCAGTTCATGCTTTAGTGAGATGGCCCTAAGTTATAAATCCCAAGCACACCTCGGTTCCCATTGCACTAAGGGGAAAAAAAAAGTAAATATATGATTACAAGGAGACTAATTGAACTTCACTAAGAATGATGGTTCCATGTAGCAATGGTGTCTCAATGGAGAAATAAGATTATTTGTCCTTCTTCACATAACTCCATTTTTGGTCTTCATATGAATCGAGTTTTAATCGATTGTTCTTTATCATGTCTCCAACTATCAAACTAAAGGTTTTGATCCTTAGGATTATTTTCATTGGTGAAAATCAATTTTATCTTGCTTGACTTACCTATGGAAGCTAGAAACTGTCTTAAAATTGTTGGAACTAAATACAAAAAATGTGCGGAAATAAATAATTTTCCCGGATCACAATCGAATCACATACCATGACAATAACAAGAAATAAATGGACTAAAAGAGAAACGAAACAATCGACACAATGATTTACGTGGAAACCCCTTTACAATCGAAAGAGGAGAAAACCACGGGCGAAGATCGGAGCTTTTATTATTGAATCAAAAGAAGAATTACAATATACTCTCTCACATTCAATTTTATTGGTGGCGGGGCCGCTGGGGAAGAATACCTGACTTTGATTTTGGATACTGAATGACGTAACCCTACGTCGCAATATATAGGAGCTGGAAAATTTGCGTTTCCTGATCGATCGGGGAGTCCCAATCGACCGGCTTGCTTACTGGAGGTGTCCTGCTTTTACGTAACTTTCCCCATCGATCGAGCTGCACTCCGATCGATCGCCCTCCCCACGGCTTCTCTTCTTTAAATACCAAGTAATTTTGAGGCATTTTCCTAACAAATCTCCGCCTTTGCTCAAAATTAACATCAACAATAAAACAACTCCACATTCTCTACAAACGCCCCCTCAACCGGGGCTATCATACATCAAACCGAAAGACCCACCAAATTCGAGCGATGCTCGAACTTGCTCCCTGGTAGAACTTTAGTGAACATGTTTGCTGGATTATCCTCAGTTCCAATCTTCTTCAACTTCATCTTTCGCTCATCAATCAGATCTCTAATAAAATGATGCTTCAAATCTATATGCTTTGTTCTATCATGATGTGACATTTGATCTTTCGTTAGGTGAATGGCGGACTGACTATCATAGTAGACTGTAACTGTGCCTTGCTCGATACTGATTTCACTGATCAAACCTCTCAACCAGACGGCTTCTTTGAATGTTTTTGTTACTGCCATATACTCGGCCTCGATAGCAGACTGTGCTGTAACAGGCTGTAAACACGCTCTCCAACTGATAGCTGTGTCACCTAAACAAAACACATACCCTGATGTGGACTTCCTCTTATCGAGGTCTCCACCATGATCAGAATCTATATACCCAACCAAACAACACTTACTCTTCCCATATTCCAAACACAAGTCAGAAGTTCCACGAAGATACCTGAGAATCCACTTCACTGCATGCCAATGCTCTTGACCCGGATTTGCCATGTACCTACTAACTCTGCTAACTGCAAAAGCAATATCTGGATGCGTACAAACCATTGCATACATAATACTGCCCACTGCACTATAATAGGAAATCTGAGACATGTACCTGACATCCTTTTTAGTCTGAGGCGAATCTAATGCTGAGAGTCTGAAGTGAGCTGCTAAGGGCATGCTAACCGGGTTGGCATCCTTTATATGAAACCTGTCTAACACCTTCTCAATATACTTCTCCTAAGACAAGTATAATTTTTCGGCTTCTTGGTCTCTACGAATCTCCATGCCTCATATCTTCTTAGCTACTCCGAGATCTTTCATCATAAACTCACTCTTCAACATAGATTTCAAGTCATCAACATCTTTCATGTCTCGTGCTGCAATTAACATATCATCAATGTACAAAAGCAAATAAATAAAGCCTGAATCAGTCTTTCTGAAGTACACACAACTGTTGTACTTTTATTACCCATGACCTATCATGAACTGATCAAATCTCCTATATCACTGCCTAGGAGATTGCTTCAAACCATATAAAGACCTTTTAAGCAAACACACATGATCTTCTTTTCCTTCTACAACAAAACCCTCGAGCTGATGCATAAAGATTCTTTCTTCTAGTTCACCATGCAAAAATGCAGTCTTTACATCCAATTGCTCAAGTTCTAAGTCATGCATGGCAACCAAAGACAATAATGCACAAATCGAAGTATGTCTAACTACAGGTGACAATATGTCATGAAAATCAACACCTTGTACTTGACTGTAGCCCTTAGCTACCAAACATGCCCTGTATCTTGCATCTTCAACTCCAGGAATGCCCTCTTTTCTTTTGAAGACCCATTTGTAACCAATCAGTCTTTTCCCTATTGGAGGCTTCACCAGTTCCCAAGTTTGATTCTTATGAAGAGATTGCATCTCTTCATTCATGGCAACGAGCCAATTCTCAGCATCTGTTCTCGATACAGCCTCTGAATAAGAAGTCGGCTCACTGTCATCTAATAACTCAGCAGTAGTGAGGGCATAAGCAATCATCTCCTTATACCCATATCTCTCAGGAGGCCTGATTTGACTCCTCGGTCTACCACCAGCTATAGTATTATTCTCCACCTGCTGACTTGTTTCTGCATTATCAATAACAATATCAGAAACCCGTACCTAAGGTGCTGGAATACTCTCTAGCTGAACAACCTGCTGATCTGACTGTATCTCTGTAACATCAGGTGTCTTAACCTGAACTGTATCTCTGTTAATGGAGGGCGTGTGTGGCGGATTAAGTAGAGCAGACTCATTAAAAATAACATCTCTACTAGTCAGAAACTTCTGAGCGCTTAGATCCCACAATCTATATCACTTCACACCTGACGAATAACCAAGAAAGATGCATTTCTTGGCCCTAGGATCCAGCTTTCCATCATTAACATATGCATATGCAGGACAACCAAAAACTTTAATCTGAGAATAATCAGAAGTAGAACTAGACCATACCTCCTCAGGTGTCCTCATCTGTAATGAAGAATGCGGTGTCTTGTTCACAAGATAGCAAGCCATGCTAACTACTTCTGCCCACCATTCTCTTTTCAAACCTGCATTTGAAAGCATACATCGAGCCTTCTCAAGTAACGTCCTGTTCAATCTTTCAGCCACTCCATTTTGCCAAGGTCGACCTGTACATGTCCTGTGTCAGACTATACCCTAATCTTCACAAAATCTATTAAAGTCACCTTTAACAAACTCAAGACCATTATCAGTCCTCAACCTTTTGATCGGCTTCCCTGTCTGTTTTTCAAGCAGAATATACCATTTCTTAAAGATATCATACACTTCATTTTTTTGCTTCAGAAAATAGACCCAAACTTTACGTGAGTAGTCATAAGTAAACGTTAGAAGATACTTATACCCACCTTTAAAAGCCACTCTGGAAGGCCCCACATATCAGAATGTATGTAATCTAATGTTCCCTTTGTCTGATGCACTGCTGACTTGAATCTGACTCTTTTCTGCTTCCCATATACACAGTGCTCACAAACTTCCATCAGTCCTATTGACTGACCACAAAGCAGTCCCCTTTTACTCAGCTCATACAATGCCTTATCACCAATATGACCCATTCTCATATGCCACAGTCTTGTGATCTCTGCATATGTCATAGCAGATGCGGAAACAGCAACTAAACCTGTCACGGTTGTACCTGCAAGCTCATACAAATTACCAACCCTATTTCCTTTCATTACAATTAAAGCACCCTTACTAACCGCATGACTCCACCTTCAACGGTGTACTTGTACCCACTAGACTCAAGGGTACCTAGAGAAATTAAGTTCTTTTTCAACTCCAGGACGTGACGTACATCACTCAAGGTTCTAATAGCCTCATCAAACATCCTCACACAGACTGTTCCAGTCCCCACTACCTTACGTGCAACATTATTACACATCAAGACAACTCTACCTTGTATAGACTTATACGTGGAGAACCAGTCTTTGTTTGGAGTAACGTGAAATGAACAACCTGAATCCATGATCCACTTTTCCTCGGACCTGGACTGAGAATCAGCAACTAATAGAAACTCCCCATCACTATCATCCTCTACAACACTAGCCTCAGCGGACTTGTCTTTACCCTGGTCACTCTTGTTACCCTCTTTCAATTTATTCTTATATTTGTAGCAATCTTTCTTTATGTGCCATTTCTTGTGACAATAATGGTACGACAGGCTCTTATGTCTAGATTTAGACCTAGACTTTTTCCCACCATTGGATTCCCTATGTTCCGGTCTACCTCTCACATGCAAACCACTACCTGAGTCATTTACCGAGTCAGATAATTCCCTATCTGCCCGTTCTTTACTCACAAGATTTCTTTTTACCTCATCAATAGTAACGGTCGGTCAACCCCGTACATCATGCTTTCTATGAAGCCCTTATACGAATTAGAGAACGAACACAGTAACATCATAGCTTGATCCTAGTCCTTAGGGACATCATCCAATACCTTTAATTCTTGTATAATTGAGGTAAACTCGCTAAGATGGTTTTGAAGAGATGTACCTTCTGTCATACGGAAAGTGAACAACCGACACTTCACTGCGAGTTTGTTGGAGATTGACTTGTGGCAAAACATGTCTAACAATTTCTCCTGTAACTCCTTTGCAATTTTCATCTCCAAGACCTCTGACAGAACATCATCAGCCAAACACATCTGTATCGTCGTGAGAGCCTTATCATCCAACTCTTCCCGTTGTGCCTCGGTTATAGTCTCGGGTTTCTTCTCTTTCCCCTAGTGCTTTCTTCAAGCCGTTCTGAGTCAGGAGTCCTTTCACACGGACTTGCCATAAGCTAAAGCTTCCCTGACCATTGAACTTCTCTACCTCGGTCTTAATAACTGATGCCATTGTATCAATTTGAAGAAGCCGGCTCTGATACCAATTTGTGCGGAAATAAACAATTCTCCCGGATCACAATCAAATCAAATACCACGACAATAACGAGAAATAAATGGACTAAAAGAGAAACGAAACAATTGACACAATGATTTACGTGGAAACCCCTTTACAATCAAAAGGGGAGAAAACCACGGGAGAAGATCGGAGCTTTTATTATTGAATCAAAAGAAGAATTACAATATACTCTCTCACACTCAATTTTATTGGTGGCGGCGCCACTGGGGAAGAATACCTCACTTTGATTTTGGATACTGAATGACGTAACCTTACGTCTCAATATATAGGCGTTGGAAAATTGCGCTTCCCGATCGATCGGTACTTCACCAATCGATCGGTTTGCTTACTGGTGGCGTCCTGCTTTTACATAACTTTCCCGATCGATCGAGCTGCACTCCGATCGATTGGCCTTCTCGCGTCTTTTCTTCTTTAAATACCAAGTAAGTTTTAGACATATCCTAACAAAAAATATCATACAATATATGTAAGATGGAAGGATATTACCTAGAATGCGTGAAATCGACAATATACCAATAAATTAAATGTTGAGCGAGGCACAGATCCTGCTCTGTTTAAGACAGTTTCGCGCCTCTCTCGGATCTAAGCTAGTGTAGCAGGTTCCAGCACGACGTCTCCAGGACACAATGCCCAACTATCATTGACACTCTCTCGGTCTACAAAACCTCAAAAGCCAGAACCTCCCTAACACCATACTTAGCCAAATCAACAAAACTAAGTTTTTTAAATGAAAAATTAGCAAACTTATTTTTTCGTCCTTTGAAACAGTGGCGTATTTCTCCATAACCAAGCTAGCACTACTATTTGAGTATATATATAATTCAAATTGAGAATGGAGCATTTAAATCATTTATAAGCATAGTCATTTCAACTACTATAACCATAAGGTTTGTCAATAAAGTCTTGGCTATTCAACTTTATTACCTTGTAAAGCGATATTGAATGGTAAATGGTTATGACATTATGACAAAAGTTAAAACTTAATTATTACTTATCAATTTCAATATGTATTGTAGTCTTCTTCTATTTTGCATATAGGTCACTCTTTAAGTTTAAAGTTAGATTTAAATTCTATCATACACAAAATATAATTGTTTGCATCTGATAAAAATTACTAACATAAATAACATCACCATGTCAACATTAAATTCTACAAACGTAACCGAAAGCATGATTTAAGATTAGAATCTCAAAGGTTTTGATTTAGTGATTAATAAAAAAATCAATTATATATTCTTTTATGCTTAAAAACTATTATGTAATACGTAGAATATGTATTTTTTTATTAAAATATCGAACATCAGAAACTCATTTGACGTATATTCGAAATAAAGTTTTACATCTCAACTTCATTCCAGTTTATAATTTAGTGGCTTAAACGTGCAAAGTCAAATTCGATCCAAAACCTCTATGTGGAGTTAATTAGATTTTGAAGATTTGGGTTGTTCGGCAAACAAGTTTAATTCACAACGAAATATGACCAAATATATGATGATACAATCAATTTGTTCTCTTATTATTAATAATATTAGTAAATATTTACAATATGTTGTGTTTGGTTTCACGAAAATGAAGAAATTATAAGGCTCTGTTTGAAATTAAGAAAATTCGAAAAATATAAAAATACGAGGAAAAAAAGTTGAAGGAAAAGAAAAAAAAAATGACTATTTTCCCCTTGTTGGGAAGTGAGGAAAAAACAAGGGAAAAAAAAAAGAGTAAACTTTCATGATTAAACTTTTCCTTTGTTTGGTTGGGAGAAAATTAAATAAAAAAATAACTATTGTCTAATATATATTTTGCTTGTATAGTTTGGGTTGTGTAAATTTTACTAATGAGTTACCCTAATAATGTTCTGTTAAGAATTTATTATTTTGATACCCCGAGTTTTTATCACCCAACAACCTATACTTACAGTCAGGTACCTTAGATCTAAAATTTTAGAGAAAATTTGGTTCATGTACAAAAACATTTCAATATTTTAGGGTAGTTGGATCAAATTTCATGACACTCATGTAACTCTAAAAGTTTTAATATTATACCAATTATGTATTTAAATGAAAAATGCTATATTCAATTTATGCTTGATGTACTAAACGTATTTAATGTATTCAGTAAACCTATGTGACAAGTAAAACGGATCCTGTTGATGAAATATAAAACTCAGATCAAGTCTAATGAATATTAGGTTGACATCATTTGAGTCAATACACTTTTTTTCTCTATTTTCCTCCCAATTTTAAGAGGAAAAGTTAAATCTTGCAAGTTATTGATTAATATTAAGGATAAAGAATAAGTTTTGCACCTAAAAGTATTTAATTATATTAGTTCGAACATAAAACTTGGATCGAGCATCACTATCTATTACAGACTCATTTGGACTAGTGCTAGACTTTGGGTCCAACCTCACCTGATTCAGTGTCATAAGCATAATTAACATGTCAGATATATGTTTGGATAGAAAACCAAGACTACGGATTCAATGTAAGAGCGTACCATATTGCTATTGTTTGATCATGTCTTCACTCCTTGATTTGAACCTTCAAATAGGTCTTTGCTCTGAACTATCTAAGTTCAAACTGTACAAATCTTGGTTTAGATGACTAAATTAGCAAACTAGCACAATTTTACAAAAAATTTAGCAAACTGGCACCTATGGAAAAATATTTAGCAAAATTGCACATTTTACTGTTCACTTGTCATTGCACAACGTTTCTAACGTCGTGCAATAGAGTTCACTGTTGCACATCATTAGTGAACAATAATTTTTTTTAAGTATTCTATCTTTAAAATTAAAAAAAACTTTAATAAAATAAATTGTTAAATTAAATTTTTTTAATTTTTAATTTTACAATTTGAATCACTAAATACATATACCTTTTAAATTTAAAGGTCAATGTATATTATTATTTAAACTATTAATAAGGAAGATATAAATGAGGAACATATTTAAATGAGGAGATGGATATATGTATATCATTATTTGAACAATCTCATACAGGAACTATGATATTATAAGACTATTAATAAGGAAGATATAAATGAGAGAGACATTTAAATAAGGAGATGATAATGTTTCCAACAAAAAATTACGAATTTACGCATTTGTATATTATTATTTGAACTATTTTATTAGATACATATAACTCAAAAACTAAAAAAATCATTCATATAATTTATAAACTAATACATAATTTAAAAAAAAAAACAACAAAGAGAAACCCAACCAGCCTTGATTAATGAGTAACACTTTACTTCATTACTTTATTTTTTTCCTTCCTTTCTCCCTTTTCTCTCTCTCTCTCTCTCTCTCCCCGCTCCCTTCAATGGTAGTCCTCAATCCTTTTACCCTTTTCCTCCTCTCTTTCTTCACTCTTTCTCTCCCTTATTTTCCTGCTTCTAATGTTTAACTTTTGCTCTTTAAAATCAAGCCATCTTTACAAGAAAAGGAGCAAAATTTACTCTTATCTTCATAGAATACCATCTCCTCATTACTTTGTTTATCTCATACAGGAACTATGATATTATAATACTATTAATAAGAAAAATATAAATGTGAGACACATTTTACATTGTTACACATTATAATTTAAATTATTGTTTAAAATAAATTTTAATTTAGAAGGTACATGTATTTAGTGATTCAAATTATAAAATTAAGAATTGCACACTGTTACAAACTAGATCGTCTTGACCCGTGTCTTCTACCTTGCTGTCATTCAGAACAGATAGTCTAGTCTACCCAGGAAACATCTTCAAACTCGGGAACAATGACTTGGAACACGGTAGGCCCATCCACATTATCTGGTTCATTCTCACAATCGTCAATACTAACATCTACATTGTCACCCGATGCCTCGGAATCATTGTTGGTATAAGCTCCATCAAATATACTTTTATTCTCGTTCACAACCATCCCATGTACCAATGAAACGTCCACATCAGGACTTCTGGACGGGCCAGCAGCCTCGAATTGAAAATGTGATGCACGCTGTTGAGAGCTGCCTGTAACATCCACGCCATTTACGTATAATTCTATGAATGTCACCCTACTTCCTAAAACCAGTTCGAACATGGACCTCAAAGCCACTGAAGAAGTGATCTCAACAGATGTATATCGCACAGGATTTTGGGACAACAACATTTTTCATGTAATCACAATATCAAATCTATTACTAACCCACCCAGTGGCTTTATGCATCATTCCCTTCAACTACGGAGGAACAATTCCAAACTGTGCTGTGAGTACAAACTGTCTTTTACTCATGTAATCAACCCCATCAACAGTTTGCACCATATTTCCATCATAATGACACAACAATGTGATTACGTTGCAGACCGTAATTTCTAGTTTGATTACCCAGAAATAAAATTAACGAAATCAGTAATTTTACTATCTAGAATATTAACTGCACTTATTACATAAAATATTAACTAATTACATAATAAATTATTTAACAATAAATTAACAACAACAACAACAACAACAACAAACCCAGTGCCACAAGGGCTCCCGCATACGCAGGGTCTGGGGGGTGGATATATGCAGCCTTCCCCCTTCGGGGTGCTACCCTGAAAGGAGGTTATTTTCGAGGACCCCTGATCTGAAGAGTGTGTCATCATAGAAGCATAAAATCCTTAAAGCATGAGGTGAACATAATTTAACAATAAATTATACAACAAAAATTTATAACGTAGTAACTAACAATGTATTACTAAGGGTCTGTTCGGGATTGTTATGAAAAAACTACTTATTTCAAAAGCACTTTTTGTAAAAGCACTTATGTGAAAAGTGTTGGTCTGAAGAAACAGTTTGTGTTTGGCTTCATCAGTCAAAAAAATTATTTTATTATTGTTAGTGTTTGGCTAGTGTTTAAGGAAATTGCTTTTTTCTTTTTTTTATGAAATTACCAAAAAGGACCAAATTGGTTGGGTAGAGGGTTACGGTTTTGAAAGATTATAGGATATGATGTAAATTTAATGTCTGAGTAGAGATATTTTTGTCCTAAAAACTTTAAGTTTTTGATTCTGTTTTTGCTTATAATCAAAAACACTAAATTTCTGCTTCTGTTTATAAGCAGAAAAACAACTTCTACTTTTAATAGAAAGTGCTTTTTGATGCTTGTCAAATGCCCTCCAAATTTTAGAAAAGTGCTTTTTCTTAAAAAAAAAAAAAAAGTACTTATTTTTCAGAATAAGAAATCCCGAACAAGTCCTAAATTTACTACATCTACAATTAACATTTGGAGTAATTCTCTCAAATATACTTAGATATCTATCAAATTTATGAATTTAACTTTTGCTATTATATAAGCTCAAATTTCACTTTAAAATAATTTGAATATACCATACAAACATATAACATAATAATTTTACTCTATGCTTGAATTTTACTTTAAAATAATTTTGATATTACCTACAAACTTTCAATATCTTAAAAATCCGAATTTTATTTTTAATTAATTATTACATATGTGTAATAATTTTAAAACTCAGAAATGTTTACAAAATTGAATTTAAATATTTGAAAAAAATTGTATGTCTCTAACATTTCAAGAAGTACATAGATTCTCCCTAAATCATGAGTGTATTCAAATATATCATGCAAACATATAACATAATAATTTATCTAATAATTCACTATTGGGGGAATTAGCAATATTTCCAAAAATTTGTATATTGCATATATAGAATTTGAACTACAATTATTACGTAATTTAATCATTATATTTCACAATAAAAATTTACAACCTATTACCTAGCAATGTATTAATTAATTACATTAAAGATTATTCTACAATAATTATTTAACAATATTATACTTTCATCATAACAGCATTAACTTCTGTTAGTTTTTGCTCCAATATATTTATAGATCTATCAAATCTATAAATTTAACTTTTAATATCTTCAAAATTCATATTTCACTTTAAACTAATTTTAATTTATATAAACAATAATTTGAACTATAGAAAATATGAATAAAATCAAATTTAAAATCCGTGAAAAATTTGTAACTCACTTGAAAATATTTATAATATGTATAAAAAATATATTAAATGTTTAAAAGTATTCAAAATCACGAGTATATTGAAATCATAGAAACATATCGCATAATAATTTTTCTAATAATATATTATTCAGCATATATTAACAAATAGATTTCATAATATACTATATTATATATTAAATTTACAATATTTATAAACTAATCTAATAAAATTATACAAGTAATAATTCTCTACAAATGAAACATAACATCAGAATATACAAACAAAACTAGAACTGAAAATTTACAATAATAATAACTTACATAGTAGTGAAAATGAAAGGAATAGTGAGAGTCTTAGATGAAAGAATAATAGATTGAAAGAAGTATAAGTAAATGAGTTGTGAAAATTATAAAAATGGGAGATGGCATATCCTTTATACCATATATAGAGGATGGAGGAAAGGTTGAAGATGGGATAATGGGTTTTACGAATGGGGAAATGGGGAAGCATAGAATGAGAATAGGGTAGGGGGTGTAGGGAGTCATGGGCGGGGGTGGGGGCCGCGGGATTCCCGGGTGGCAACGGGGTTTCGAGGTGGCAGGAGGCAGCAGGTCACTGGTGGGAAAGGACGTTGCATGACGTTTGAGAAATCGTGCAACATTGAACATCATTCAATGCCGTTGTATGACATCTCAAACGTCGTAAAATAAATCCCAACTTCTTTAAACCCTTTTGAAACGGCATGCAACGGATTATGAACAATCAAGTGTGCCATTTTGCTAAATATTTTTTGAAGTATGCCCATTTGCTAATTATTTTTTGAAATTATGCCAATTTGCTAAAAAACTCTATTATATATGTGGTCTCGTCCTTGTTCTTTGATATGGACCTTTATGTTGGTTCCAACAAGAAATAAGATTGGTAATTTTGTTTAAGATCAGACTAGTTCTTATTCAATTAATTGCTTGGCCATTGGTGTACACCTTGGATTTGCTCCAAATGTTCGAAATGTTACACAACAGTCCAAAATAGGAGCTAGGTTCAATTGAGGCAAAGACTCAATTGTATTGAATCATGAATGAGATAATTACATGCTCTATTTATAGAGCTAGGGTATAATGCATAAGGACAAGAGTGTCCTTCTAGGTTACATGTGAACTAAGGATATAAAAGTAAAGAGGAAACCTTAGATGACACTATCCTCTAATGGGCCCCCTAAATCTGAAGGTGGAGTAGCAACATGAAGATTGTTTTTGTAATATTGGAATAGGGTGATCCCGAGGCCTTTGGTGAAGATATCAGCTACTTGTTGAGTAGTGGGAGTGTAGAAAACTTAGAGGTCACCTTTGAGGGCTTTTTCACGAACATAGTATAAGTTAGCATCTACATGTTTGGTACGGTCGTTGGAGATAGGATTAGTAGCAATGTAGGAGGCAGATACATTGTCACAGTAGATGGTGATAGGACAAGAATGTTTGAGGCCGATGTCACGCATGAGGTAGTGAACCTAGTGAGCCTCAGCTGCGGCTTGAGCAAAGACATGATATTCTGATTCGATATAAGATTTAGAGACAGTGGCTTGTTTCTTGGTCGCTAGGAGATGACAGTAGATCCAAGGCATACATCATATCTTGTGGTGGAACGACGGGTATCAAGGCAGCCTCCCCAATCAGCATTAGCATAGAAGACAATATAAGTGCAAGTGCCAGGAAGGATCGTTAGCCCGTGGCCCGGGGTGCTTTTGAGGCATATGAGGATTCGCTTCACAACCTACCAATGATTAGTCCTAAGAGCATGCATAAACTGGGAAACAAGGTTAACAACATCACATAAATCGGGATAAGTTATGGTGAGATATTGCAGTGCCCCAACCGCACTGCGGTACTTAGTAGGGTCTGGTAAGACATCGCCCTCAGTCAAAGACAGATGGGCACAGGTCAGGAGAGGGGTTTTGATAGGTTTGGCATCTTACATGTTGTGTTTGTGGAGAAGATCTATAGTGTATCGATGTTGTGAGAGGAACAGACCCGATTTTGTATGTTGAACCTCGATTCCTAATAAGTAATGGAGGGGACCATGGAGGGGTTCGATCAGAGAGTCTAGGGAGGAGGGGTTCGATCAGGGAGAATTATGTCATCAAGATAAAGTAGTAGGCATATGATGTCAAGGGCTTTGCAAAAGAGAAAAAGGGAGCGGTCAGCTCGACAACCGATAAAACCTAAACTAAAGAGAAATGTACTAAGGCAGTGAAACCATGTCCGAGGAGCTTGTTTAAGTCCATAGAGTGCCTTTTTAATACGACAGACATGATTAGGGAACTTGGGGTGAATGAAACTCTTAGGTTGCTTGATGTAAACTTCTTCCTTAAGATGGCCATGTAGAAAAGCATTCTTAACATTAAGTTGTTTAATTTGCCACTTATTTGTGACAACGAGAGTGAGAATAAAGTGTATAGTGGATGGTTTGACAATCAAGCTAAAGGTCTCCTTGAAGTCAATGCCTTCACGTTGATGAAAACTTTAGGCGACAAGGCAAACTTTAAAATGAACAATTGAACCATCCGCTTTATACTTAACCTGGTATTCCCAAGTGCTTCCTATAATGTTGTGTTTTAGGTTGGGGGGGCAAGTTCCCGAGTGCTGTTTAGAATTAAAGCATTGAATTCATCCGCCATGACCTCTTGTTGAGAATAATACGTGGGTTCTTGTATTACTGTTACCGAGGAAAGAGATAGGGGATATTTTGTTTTTCGAATACCATCCTTGAGTCAAGTTCGCATTGGTTAGGTGTTCTGAGTGTCACTTGGTGCGGGCAGACCGGGGTCGATTTCTAGGGCTCGGGTGTTGGGCACGCTACTACACAATAAGGAACCTCGGTCGGGATGGGTTCGGGTGCTACGCAGGAGGCCTCGGGTTCGAGTTCTATACAGATAGCAGCAGGACTAGTGGGTGCGGTGGGAGAGGGCTCGGGTGGTTCGGGAGCCACAAGTCCAAAGCCGACGGGGTCGGGACAGGGCCTGGTGGTTCGGTATTGGATTGGTGGGTGGGATCCACCAAGGAGAGAGGGTCTACGAGGAGTCATAGTCCTTCGGGATATGGGAGGCATAGGCTGAGCACTCAAGAGTGTGGTACCTGAGCTTGTAGTGACAATGAGAGGGAAGGGGAGGTCAACCATACTAGCTGTACTACCTAGGTCTAGAGCCAGGGATGGGTCTAGAACCAGGGATGGGTTGACTAGGCCAGAATATGAGAAGTTAGTTTCGTTCAACCTAACATGTCGGTTTATATAAATCTTACCAATTTGGGGGTCAAGACAACAATATCCCTTATAGCGTATAGCATAACCTATGAAAATGCAAGTTATAGAGCGTGGAGCCAATTTATGAGGGGTACGGGGTGAGATGTTAGCATAACATGCACACTGAAAAACGCAGAAATTAGAGTAGTCCGGAATCCGTTGAAAAAGTTTTTCAAGTGGGGATGAGTTTTTGAGGACGGTGGTGGGGAGACGATTTATAATGAAACATGCAGTACAAGCAGTATCATCCCAAAAAGTGTAAGAAAGACCAGACTGAATAAGAAGCATTCATGCCATTTCAATAATGTGTGTTGGGAAAAAGCTATGAATTTTGTTGCAAAAATAAACTCTGATGCCGATCGTTGGGTTCGCAATTCTGAACTATGGTCACAATAGGCATCTATTAGAGCACTTAGAGTAGGAAACTCTTTTCTCTACCTAAGCCCCTAGTTGGAAAGTCACGCTTCATGACACCTCACATGCGAGAATTCCCAGGAATAGGTTTATCTCGATAAACCCGTTGCCCTAATACTGGTTGTTGGGATGAACTTAAAAAATTCTCCCTACTTTCTTAAAGTAAACACAGCGGAAGGGGTTTAGAATTCATAATTCTAAACTTGGGTTGATTTAAAATTCCTAATTTTGAATCTATAGATTTAAATTCATCATTTAAATCTACAGATCTAAATTCTTAATTTAGATCTACATGCCTTTTACTCTAATACATTTATAACAATACATAAACTTAAACAGGCATAATAATGAATACTGTAAATAAATAGAAAAGCAAAAACTAAAATAAGAAAGAAAGAAGAACATACATGAAATTGCTCCAATAATAAAGAATACTTTTCTACACAATGACCCCAAACTGCCCAGAGGGTAGGCTCCGAAAAATATTAAACTGAGGAAAGAAAAATTTCAACGAAAATTTTTCTCTCCAATTAGGTCCCCGAAACAATTTCTAGAAACCCAAAATAATTTGTTTGATTGAATGCCAAACCTCTGGAATATGTACCTCTATTTAAAGGAGAATACCGGAGCGAAAAAATCTAATTCATTCGATGTGGGATTCGCAGTTAACAAGCAAAATGCAGTGTATTGTCCAAAAACAATTCAAAACCCTACGTTTCACTCTCAAAGAAAAAAAGGTGTGAGTTTATTTTGCACCGTGTGGCACATGGCGGGCCATGATTGGCCTGTACACGTTGTTGCAGATCGCCCGCATGCTGGTTCATTCGTTTGCATACGCACGGATCGCGCTGCCCCATACTATTTTTGTTATATATATATATATTTTGGTTTTGTTTCCCACATGTAAAAATTCATCTTATGAATTTTAATTTTTAAAAATTATTTTATTTATAATTTATAATTTTTATTCGTCTCATGAATAATGTTTGGCAAAATTAATTTACCGTTCTCATGGATAAATAATTCATCTCATGAATTCTTTAATATTTTTTTCGATGGCAGAAAATACAGAGGCTTGCTTAGGGACCTCAGGGACAATTTAAATCTAGCTCCAAATGGGTTAAATTAATCATCTCATGAAATAATTTAATTACCATTTAATAAGACTTAATTCTATTAAAGAAATCTCACTGCACTTTAGACGTAAATTATTTATTCGATATCTCCCTAATAGACTGTATTGATGACAACAACCCCTCTACTAGATGTCCATGACGAAGGATAAATATAACCACTACCATTATCCTTGTCACAGCTTCTCTATTGGTTACCGACTTGCCCTTCACTACAAAATTTATTTATACTTAAACAAATTCACAGTATAAATTTCAAATATCAAACACTTGGAATACTTTGGCCAAAGTTTCCAAACTATTCAAATATTTGCGAATCAACTAAGAGGAGACTTGTATCTCATAAGACACTGTAGATTCCCTATTGAGTACCTGATCCTTGTCACAATTCACGTCGCTACCCAGTGTACGTGGGATTTCATTCATTCTTTTAGGCCTTACTTATAGTATACCAAAGTAACTAGCGCTCCATGCACAAGTCCAGAATACCCTCAGGATTTAGAATCGTCATTCAAAGAGTACAATATGAATCACTCATCTCTGATAGCAGTCTAGAAACAAGTAATCAACATGGTCCAACTCAGTGTATCAATCCTATTAAACACACTAATCTAACACTTCTGGATCTCCATCCACATGACCAAGACAAGTCATCTAAAGTGTCACATTATAGTCTTAACATACAAGTGGTCCGAACTTGTCTTTAACTACGATTCTTTCAAACAACAATCCATACTATTTATTCCAAGTCTATCTGTGGTTTAGTCTCATAAATCACTAAGAACAAACATGCAAATTGTAGTATGAGGACTACACCCATTTCATGGATGTTTCCAAAAGAAAATCACGTGCAGTATAAATGCTCACATACACAAATCTAACTAGGAAACGACTGGAACTTCAATTTTATTTATTAATTAAAACAATATATCTAGAATAAATCTAGATTTTCGGATACTGTTCCTAACAATCTCCCACTTGTCCTAAATTCAATTTATTACTATATCCATACTCGCCCCTTTTAAGTTTGAACCAAAGGTCTACTGAGCCTAACCCCTAGTGAGCTCAATTACTCTATTGTTAAGTCAGAAATACAATACTGCTTAACATTCATCTCACTAATGGCTCCCACTCCAAGGGTAAAGACATGCTTAGACATCGAACGTCTATCATTTTAATCTGATTGGAAGTCTTAAAACAATATATCCAACTAGAACTAGCTCGTCACTTTGAAAGATCAGCATAAGATTTGTAGTTCTTCTCAAGAACTAGAGAAAACACTTCACTGCCACTTAGTCCATTAAACCCAGGTTGGACTAACACCTGCTTACTATACCATAGCATAGCAGACATTAAGTCTCGTGCACAACATGGCATATCTAAGGCTCGCACTGCCAAAGCATAGGGAATATTCCTCAATTGCTCCTCCTTTTGATGTGCCCTAGAACACTAGTCAAAAGAGAGAGGGACTCTATGCTATACCTTGACAACATCTTGTCAATATAAGTGGCTAAAGAGAGATCCAATATCCTGCTCTTACGACCTTGCAGAAGCTTAATCCTAAAGGTAGAGTTGGCTTCTCCCATGTCCTTCATATTAAGCTTTCTTGACAACCAAACCTTTACAGCTAATGACACCCCTACATCATTATCAATGAGTAGTATATCGTTGACATATAACACTAAGAAAGTCACTGCTTTCTCTTAATGTCATTTATATACGCATGGTTCGAGCAACTGATTCCACAAAACTAGAAGACTTAATTGCTTCATTGTGGCTAAAAGGATCATATTCAGTGCTACGGTCGACCACTAAGGCTCCCGCTATAAACCTGTCAGGTCTCTTGACAATCCTTCCACCACACCTAAGCTCTCGTATACCTAGAACATTCCATTCCTATCAGTAGGTGTATCTAATGGATCCACTATGTTTTAAGTTGGGTCTAGTTGTTCAGAATTATTGTCATTTTCCTTTTAATGCTGTTTTGTTTTTGCTTTTGCAGTTTACTTGCAAAATTCTTCTCTAAGTATTTCAAAATTTTCACGTATATAAGGAGAGCAACATGAATAAATCATAAACACATGTTCCTTAGTAAATAAAAATTTTATTTCTTGTAATAAAGTTCACAAACATATTCAAACTGAATAACAATTATTCTTCAAATCATATAAATCAAATTCCTATTCAATGTAAGTACAAAACAATAAGAATTTTTAAGAAGCAAAAATAAAACTCTAACACTAAAAATTTAAGCTACAGCTTCCTACCACTAAGACTGCTACTCTTGTACCGCCTTCAGCTGTAGGGTACAGCTCCCATCATGTAGCCTCCTGGTTGGCCTGAGCCCCTGTAACATTTTACAGACTTGGTCAGTGGAACCTGAGTCCACACACCAGGAATATGGTGGACTCTCAACTAACCAAGACTCAAATCAATGAGATATCAACATACCTTCACCAGATAGCTTAGCAGTCTTTGCAGGAAGAGTAGCCATGTACTTTACGCAGTTTCTCTTCCAGTGGCCCATCTTTTCGCAAAAGTAACACTTTCATTTTGCTTGCCTTTTGTTAGGATTAGTCGCTACACTACCTATAGCTCCTTCATCATCTCAAGCAATACATAATCCTTGTTATTCATTGTATAGTTGAGCCTAAACTGAGTAAAAGAGCTGAGGATAATGTCCTACTGAGACTGGCTATTAATCTTAGCACCTAGAATCCCCAACTCAAACAAGCAAGCCATCATTTTCATGACGTGCTCCTGAACTGGCGACACTTCTGACATCTTTATGTTCAAGAGCTTCCTTATCAACTCTTGCCTAGCTACCCTACCTTGACCACCAAACATTGTCTTTAAATGTTTGATCATCTCAGCTGCTGTTACCATCTTAAGCATCTGATGCTTGAGTACATTGGTCACAGGGGCCAAAATATAGCATCTGGCTAACTCATTAGCCTTATTTTAGCGTTCATAACACTCTTCAATAGAAGCTGCAGAATTATTAGCGGGGACCGTAGGTCAAGCTTCTGTAAGAACAAACTTATGACCCTCATGTATTAATACTATGTTCAAGTTCATTTTTCAGGTGAAGTAATTCAGTCTAGTTAAGGCGCTATCTTTCAGAATTGTGTGAAGTGCACCAGTAGCAGCCATTTCAAAAAACTGTAAATGCAAATAAATGTGTAACTATCTTATAAGAGTCATGTATAATGAAGTGATATGTATTCTTCCAAATTTAGCATACACAATAAGTCAGATATCAACCAAACTGTACTATCATGCATACAATGATGACCCAAACACACCACTCCTTACTCCCCGACAGCGGGGCCGCACGAAGCTAGTTCGGGTGAGAACTATTCCCAATTGACCTGTTTTCTTGTAACTCTTACTAAACATGATTATATCACCACTTGACCTTGGTCTTTAACATGACACAACAGAGCTCTTTGGGGAGGCTAATGCACCACGCTAGTCAAGTGTAAATCATTACATAAACCTCCATACAAATACACGAAATACTCCACGGCAGCATGGTCGCATCACTTTTTTGCAGTTCGATTTATCCTAACAGAAGTCTAACCCTGTAATCTGCAAACCGACATCCTCTGCGGGGAGGCCTATCAATCTACTATACTCCTAGATCGGTAATGAAAACCGTGAGGTTACAACAATTGAAACTTTGCTCTCACTTGATTTTTATAACTAGTGGTTTTTTAATTAACTTGCATTTACAACCCGGATTACCTCAAAACTCCCTTTAGAATCTCATTCTGAAATTAATCTAAATTAATTAATTAATTGATTAAAAACATTATCGTTTTACAATATTGATTATCTCATAACCTATTATTTAGAATCCCATTCTAAAAACCAAATAAATTAATATAAATTAATTTTTTTTTTTAAATTTAAAATAATAACAAAATTTAGACTATCTCATAATCTATTTTTAGAATCTAATTTTAAAATTAAATTAATTAATAAAATTAATTTTATTTTAAATCAGTAACATTTTAAAATTTAGACTGTCACATAGTCTACTTTAGAATCTCATTCTAAGAGTTAGATAAGCTTAGACTATCAATAGTCTAGTTTAGAATCTTATTCTAAACTTTATTTAATAAAATCTAACTTTTATTTTAAAAATAAAGTTAACGATTTAGACTATCTCATAGTCTATTTTAGTATCTTATTTTAAGGCTAATTAAAATAACTTTTATTTAAAAATAATACAGATTCACAACTTAGATTATCATATAATCTAATTTAGAATCTCAATCTAAAAGAAAATTAATTACTTAAATTTTTTTTGGTGCTGACGTCGTGAAAAAAATATTTAATTTTAAAATTAATTTGATCTAATCTCATTCGATCAATTTTATCCAATTTTGTAAAATTAATTGAGTCTAATCTCATTAGATCTACTTTATCTAATTTTATAAAAATTAATTGAATCTAATCTCATTAGATAAATTTTATCCGATTTCATAAAATTAATTGAAAATTATCTCATTAGATCAACTTTATCCAGTTTTATAAAACTTAATTGAATCTAATCTCAATAGATGAATTTTATCCGATTTTGTAAAATTAATTGAATCTAATCTCATTAGATCAACTTTATCCAATTTTGTAAAAATTAATTGAATCTAATCTCATTAGATTAATCTTATCTGATTTTACAAATCATAACCAAACTGTCATTGTCTTATAATAAAAATCATATAATCCCAAATTTATAGGTCGTTAGATCTAAATTAACGATTAATTCTCTAACGATTTGAACAATTTAAATCGTCACCATAAACAACCCAGTTAACTATTAAATCTTTTAACCGATATAAATAATTTAAATCAATACTTTAAATAATCTAGTTAACTGTTAACTCCTTTAATGATTTAAACAATTTAAATTGATATAGTAAAAGAAACAAACTAATTAGCAATTGATGCTTTAATAATTTAAACAATTTAAATCACCACTTTAAGCAAACTTTCATTCTTAATAAAATCTCTATTTTATTAAATCGCAGATCTATTTATTTCGATCTTATTATACCTATTCATGTATATTATGAATGTGATCAAAGGCTGGCTCTGATATCAATTGTTTGGAAAAACTATGAATTTTGTTAGAAAAATAAACTCAAATGCCGATTGTTGGGTTCACAATTCTGAACTATGGTTAGAACAGTAGATACCTATTAGAGCACTTAGAGTAGGAGGCTCTTCTTTCTACCTAAGTCCCCAGTAGGAGAGTCACGCTTCGTGGCATCTCACGTACGAGAGTTCCTGGGAATAGGTTTATCTCTATAAACCCTTTGCCCTAATACCGGTTGTTGGACGAACTTCAAAAATTCTCCCTACTTTCTTAAAGTTTACATAGCGGAAGGGATTTAGAATTTTTTATTCTAAACCTGGATTGATTTAAAATCTCTAATTTTAAATCCACAGATTTAAATTCATAATTTAAATCTACAGATCTAAAATCTTAATTCAGTGTTATAGACCTTTTACTCTAATACATTCATACCAATGCATAAACTTGAACAGGTATACTAGTGAATACTGTAAATAAATAGAAAAGCAAAAACTAAAATAAGAAGGAAAGAAGAACATGCCTAGAATTGCTCCAACAATAAAGAATACCAAGAAAATCGAAACCCCGCGATCTTCTATGCAATGATCTCAAACTGCCCGGAGGGTGGACTCAGAAAAATATTTAACCAAGGAAAAAAATTTCAACGGAAAATTTTCTCTCTAATTAGGTATCTGAAACAATTTTCAGAAACCCAAAATAATTTGCTTGATTGAATGCCAAACCTCTGGAATAGGTACCTCTATTTATAGGAGTATACCGGAGAGAAAAAAAAATTAATTTGATGTGGGATTCGCAGTTAACAAGCAAAACACAGCGCATTGTCCAAAAATAATTCAAAACACTGCGTTTCACTCTTAGAGAAAAAAAGGCGTGAGTTTATGTTGCACCGCGTGACATGTGGCAGGCCATGATTGGCCCGTACACATTGTTTCAAATTGCCCCTGGGGTGAGCCTGTGCGCGACACGTGTCGCGCGTTGGTTCCTCGGTTTGCATACGCACGGATCGCGCTGACCTGTACTATTTTTCTTATATTTTTTTTGGCTTTGTTTCCCACATGTCAAAATTCATCTCATGAATTTTAATTCTTAAAAATTATTTTATTTATAATTTATAATTTTTATTCGTACCATGAATAATGTTTAGCAAAATTAATATGCCCATCTCATGGATAAATAATTCATCTCATGAATTCATTTAATATTTTTCGGATGGAAAAAATTACAGATGCTTGGGTAGGGATCTTAGGAACAATTCAAATCTAGCTCCATAAATTAATCATCTTATAAAATAATTTAATTACTTTTTAATTAGACTTAATTCCACTAAATAAATCTCACTGCACTCTAGACTTAAATTATTTATTTGATATCTCCCTAATAGACTGTATTGATGACAATAACCCCTCCATTAGATGTCCATGACAAAGGATAAATATAACTACTACCATTATCCTTCTCATAGCTGTTCTATTAGTTACCGACTTGACCTTCACTGAATAATTTATTTATACTTGAACAAATTCATAGTATAAATTTCAAATATCAAACACTTGGAATACTTTGGCCAAAGTTTTCAAACTATTCAAATATTTGCGAATCAACTAAAGGGACACCTGTATCTCACAAGAGATTGTAGATTCTCTATTTAATACCTAATCCTTGTCACACTTCACATCACTACCCAATATACGTGGGATTTCATTCATTCATTTAGACCTTACTTATAGTACACCAAAATAACTAACGCTCCATGCAAAAGTCCAGAATACCGTCAGGATTTAGAGCCGTTATTCAAATAGTACAATATGAATCACTCATCTCTGATAGTAGTCTTGAAACAAGTAATTCAAATGGTCCAACTCAGTGTGTCAATCTTATTAAACACGCTAACCTAACACTTTTGGATCCTCATCCACATAACCAAGATAAGTCATCTAAAGTGTCACGTTATAATCTTAACACACAAGTGGTCCAAACTTGTCTTCAACTATGAGTCTTTCAAACAATAATTCATACCATTTGTTCCAAATCTATCTGTGGCTTAGTCTCATAAACCACTAAGAACAAACATGTAAATTTTAGTCTGAGGACTACACCCATCTCATAGGATGTTTCCAAAAGAAAACCACATGCAGTATAAATGCTCACATACACAAATTTAACTAGGAAATGACTGGACCTTCAATTTTATTTATTAATTAAAGCAATATATCCAGAATAAATCTGGATTTCAGGACACTTTTCCTAACAATGTGTTGGTGCTTTCGCTCCGCCACTCCATTTTGTTGTGGAGTATCAGGACATGAAAGACGAAAATAGAAGCCATGTTGATGACACAGGCTTGCATGCGGCGAAGGTCGAATTCGCGACCACAGTCACTTGAAAATATTTTTATTTTTGTGAAAAATTGGTTTTCTTTAAAGGTTTTAAAAGTTTCAAAAATTTCAAAAACCTCATATTTTTGTTTCATAGGATAAAGTTCACACGGCTCTGAGTGAATTTGACATAGTCTTTATGACATGAATTTGACAAGACAATATATTTCCATACATCTAAGTGAATTAAATGTAAAGTAGAAGAAACTAAATGCAAAACATGCTGAAAAGGTAGTTGACGAGACTTACCCAAACTAGAATCTTGACAAAAATTAGTAAAACCTTAGCTAGGTATGAGTTTGCGAGAACAAAGAATATCTAACATGGAGCATCCTAGATGTCCTTATCAGCGATGCCAGAGGTCATCTGCTAGAGTTTGTTCCATAAGTCCGAGTGAGTGAGGCTATAAGCTATAAAGTGGGCCGTTACTGCTAACTCAAAGCAGAGGGATCCCCGTAGCCTTGTCCTTAACACAGAAGAAGTCAGAGTCAAATTCAACAGTGCATAAATTGTCGTGACAAAGTCATTTTATGGATAGAAGATTGTGGGTTAGTTAGGGTACTTACATTACATTGTTGAGTTGAAGTTGACGATTTTTATTGTTTAAGGTTGTAGAACCCATGTGAGTGACAAGGAGTAAAGCCCCGTCCCCAACTAAAACTTATTTTTGGCTACAATGAGGAAGTAGGGAATGAAGCATACTTGAGTTGGGTGTCATATGGTTGGTAGCACCGGAGTCGGGGTACTAACTGTAGTCTTGAGAGTTGTTTATGGACATGGCTGCGAGGGAATGAGATGGATCAAGATAGAAGAAGTGATCAAACCAGTGTAGGCAAGAGACTATGTTGTGACCGACTTGATTGCAGATTTGACATATTTTAGGCTCGATCCCAAGAATGCCGCTTGAGTTAGGTGACTCAATACTGTGCAGACGAGTATGGTTCGGTTGAGGCTGTGGAGCATGAGGTCCTAATTGATGCTATTGTTATTGTTGTCCCCCATTATGGCCCCCTCGGTTGCCACGGTGACTTGTGTTGCGTCCATTACCTTTACCACGTCCCCCATGACCGGAGTTAGATCCTTGAGAACCTACATTTGAAGCAACTAAAGCATGTTTTTGATTGGGGGAATGGCGACCTGATATCAATTTTGGGCACTCTCCTCATTTAGGGGGATTAGTTTTTAGTTCTTCAAACGGGGGTGTTGGTGAGGTATTGCGAGTTAAAGTAGCAAAAGCGGCATATTCAATTGGAAGCCTGTAAACGGTGTAGTGAACTAGTTCTCGATTGGCTATTGGTTAGTCTATGGAAGCTAAGTCATCGGCAATGGATTTTAATTTAAAGAAGTATTTTTTTTCATTGTTTTGCCATCCTTTTTAAGATTTATTATTTGAGATCTCATGTCAAATTCCTTGGCTAGCGAATGATCTCAAAATCGTTTGACAAGGACATCCCACATGGCTTTTGATGTGGATTGTTGAAGAATATCATTAAGAAGGGATCGGGATAAGGTGGCAGCGATATAAAAATGAAGACTTTGATCAGTATGGACCCAGTTTATATATTCAAGATTGGGTAGAGAGACACCATTATTAGTTGTTATTTGTGTTAGAAGACATAATAAGGTACCATCAATATAACCCATAAGTTGATGTGAGACTAATAGCATATAGAATTGTTCCTGCCAAGTAGTATAGTAAGTAGCATGTTCAAATTTTATAGTGATTATGCTAGAAATACTGGAAAGGGGAAGTAATAGAGGGTAGTAGTAGTTTGATGTAAATTAGGATTTATATATGGGAAGGGGGAGGGGTGACTGCTTCCATTGCTAGGAAGTGGGGCTAGCAGCCCCCTTGGACTGGTTGTAGGACCACCAGCAGCGCCGAGAGGCGCGCCACCAGTGAAGCCGATGTACGTGCCACCGGGTATGGTGGACACGAAACCAAGAGAGAAGGGCCACCTAGTTGGTGGTCCACCGATCTAGTGGTGGGTTCGCCTGTGTGTCAGTGACCACCAATGGGAGCGGTGGCACCGGCAGCCGACAGTGGGGGAAGTGAGGGAAGGAAGGTGGGGATGCCCAAGCCAAAACAATTGAGAAAATTGTAGCCTCGTGGGTGCTAACAAAGTACTTGGGATGGCGACACCAGTATTTGCTAGGCCATTGAGGATAAACCTGAGGATATGGAACCAATATGGGGAAGATCAGACACAGCCACAGAGGGGCCCACCACTCGAGGGTCGACTAAGGGTCCGGCATCGGAGCCTCGGTCGACCTGGTCTCGACCGCCAGAGTGGTGGCGTTTGGTCTGGTGATCAGGGGGGCTTAGGGTTTGCAGTCAGTCGAGTACTAGAAAATTAAAAGAAAAAGAGAGAATATAAATTAGAGAGAGAAGGGACAAGAGAGAGCCTCCTTTGGAGGCTTTGATACCATGTGAGATTGAGGCAAAGACTCAATTGTATTTATAGAGCTTGGGTATAATACATGAAGATAAGAGTGCCTTCTAGGTTACATGTGAAGTAAGGGTATAAGTGTAAAGAGGAAACCCTGGATGACACTATTCTCTAATAGAAGAATTAAAAGACTGATTAAATTATTACCTAATACTAAACCCTAAATTTATTAGTACCAAATTTTGATCTTATCCAATTGATGCTTGGATGAACGAATACCAGTATTTAGACCTGAAATAAATTTCTTCAAATTTTCTCTCATTTTTGAAAGAAAAGTGAGATTCTCAAAATTGACTATATATCATTTTCATTTTTCATAATATTTGCCTTTATATTTTTTTCATTGTATTTTCCAAGAAAGCATTCTCCTTTTGATATTTTTCGTTCTATGAAATTTTCCAAGCTTCAAAAAAAGCCTAAAAATAAAGGAGAACAATGTAATGCCACGCAGAATATTAAGTGGCCAAATATAGGTAAGTAGGGGGTTATATAATATTCTCTCCATTCTAAAATAAATATTATGTTTAAACTTTTCAAAGCATAAAAAAGTAAAGTATAATACAAATCACCGCGTAAATATATTTACTAGCTTTCAAGAATATGAAGCATTTTGAAAGTCTATGTTTTAACCTTCTGTTTTGTATTTTTCTTGAGCGTAGATTGAGAAAAAGCATTTGTATTCCTCAATTATGTTTCTTTTTTTTTTTTTAACATCTTTAAACTATTAAGAATCTAAACCAAATGTAATCTTGACGGGAGAGCCAGTTGCTCTCTATCTTTTAGCCTTCTCGGCTCTAATCCTAATAATAATCAAAAGAAAAGAAGGATGAAAAAAGGAAGTTTTATTTCCGATCTTTGTAATAAACTATTTCGGATCTTTTTTACATTTCTTGAAATTTATGGGTAAAGTACCCAATTTGTTAGCCCTTTCGAGAGTCCTTTGTCAAACTTAGAATAGAAATAAATATATGAAAATAATATGGAAACTTAGAAATCGATCAAATGTTTATTCAAAAATTGAAGATATAGTATGGTACTATTATCAAACTTGTTAAACTTGCAATAGGAAAAATATGAAAATAATACAAAAATTTATAAAGGGATCAAAATAGATGTCTAATCATGCAAAAATTGGCGATATGGTACTATTATCAAACTCGCACATATGCTAACTATCCTCATCATGGGGCAAGTTTCCCCAATTCTTGACTTGTTTTCAATTTCGTATTTTCTTATTTTAAATAATTTAATTCAATGAATTAATTTCAAATTTTCACTCCCACATTATATTAACATTCAGTATCAACTCTTAATTATCAAAAATGAAGAAAAATTGCCATAAGGCTCCCCAATCAATCCCTAGTCTTGTAAGGTTATCAACTACCTGGTTAGTTTCCTTCTCTCAAGTCAAAACTTGCTAGTTTCGGGTCTTTTCACTCATAATCACAAATACTACTTGATCAATGCTAATAACTAAGGCCTTGTTTGATTATCAAGAAGTACATGCAGGAAATTGAAATTCATGAAAAGTGGCCATTGCCCTCTTGTTTGATCGCCAACGCATTGCCCTCTTATTTAAGCACAAGGAAATTGACAGAACATGTGAAGTGAAAATTTAGTAAAACAATTTCCAATTTTTCTGATCATAGAAGTAGCTTACCGGAATTCCCTTAGGTAAGTTATTCATTTGTTGTCAACTACCACTCTCCCCTCCTAGAGAATTCTACTTTCTATGAGGACAACTAAACATTTCGTACCTACTTTCTAGAACATGGGCAAACAAGGCCAAATACTGTGAGGATCCAAATTGATGGCAGGCCTCGAAATAATCGAGATTATTTCAAAATAGTCGGTTCATTAACACTTAAAGTACTTAGGATCAAAGCAAGACCAGAAAGAGATGGCATCATAAGTGGGGTTTGTTTAGCTTTGAGAACATAAGAGTAGGGTCCCCAATGCCCACCCTACAAAATATAGCTATAATGTTAGGGGAAAAAAAAAAGAAAGGGTAAAGTCACCCAGAGCATCTCTGTGATGAAACCCTAGGACTGCCATGTCCTGTCCTGCCGACCATCCAAGGGCCCCGACCCTTCCGGAACCCTACAATCACGCTGACGGGAGTCCGATTTTCACTTTCTCAAAGCGAGTCCAGCCACCCTCTCCTTGCCATCCCCCGCCACCGAGTTTCTGAATTTTCCACCTTGACCATTTACATTTATTTTGGCCTGGCCAAAGTATAGGAAACAGATGGCCCATTAATTCCCCTTCATCAAACTGATTTAAATGCCAACTACCATTCCTTCCCTCCTGATGTTTATTTAAAAGAGTCTTACGATGGTCCCCTCAACTCAATACCAATCTACCAAAACGAAACTCCCCCCTTCTCCAACACACCAAAACAAAATGAACCCTTCTTTTGAAGCCCTCCTCAATAAGGGATTTGACTGCTTGGAGCTTTCAGAGGACAAAGGATTCAACGAAGCCCTCAGAAAGCAATCTCTCTTCAGCAGGATCCTGTTGGAGAAGCGCTTCAAGGCAGGGACGGTGAAGGCCATTTTGGACAAGGCATGGCACCTTAGAGGTAAACTTGAGATCCATGAAATTGAAATAAACCGGATTACGTTTGTCTTTGAAAAGAATAAGGATAAAATCAAGATTCTGGAAGGAATCTCGTGGTCACTTAATGACCAACATATGGTTATTAAAGAATGGCTAGAGGGATCCTCCTTCGATGATATTGATTTTACCACTTCGAAATTCTGGATCCAAGTTCACGGTGTGCCCATCCATATGATGGCCAAACAAAATGCTATTAAAACTGGTAGTGTCTTCCCAAAACTTATAAAGCTAGATATGGATGATAACAAACACTCTCTATGGAGTAAATTTATTAGGATGAAGGTCGAAGTCAGTGTTGATCTTCCCCTCAAGTCTGGCTTCACATGACCACCATGGTAAAGGGAAAATGTGGGTTAACTTCAAATATGAACGCTTGGCTGACTTCTATTATGCTTGTGCCATGCTCGACCACACTATTTTGCAATGTAAAGATGATGAAGGTCATCAGACTGACTCAGGGAAAAACAGTACTCAGCTCAGAAAGTCTCACTCCTTGAACCCATGGTTAAAAACCCACTTGCTAATGATGAATCAATGAATATTAACCCAGGACCTATGATAATGAACAAAATGGTTGGCTGTCAAATACCATTATCTCTTTGGCACAATCATCTTGTTCAGAGTTTATGCCAAAAGATAATTCGGACCTAAAGGGTAAACGTAGAAATAGAGAAGAAGAGGGTGAGATGGTCAACAAGAGAGCAAAGATGGCACTGGAAGGGTTGATAACAAAGTGCATTATTAGGGACGAATGGGGCAACCGGAAGATGATATAGAGAATTAGTAGTGAAGCTGAAGAAGTTCTTAGCTAGATGTGTGAAGTCCAAGGCCTAGCTACATCCCTCAAATCCTCAGGTCAAAGCCTCAAGTCAGGACTGTTAGGAGACCAAGTAACGGGTAAGCTGAAAATTATCAAGCGCCAAGCAAAATGCAAGGTAGTCCGTGACAAAGATTTCAAGCTGGCTTTCACTCCCTTTGGGCCCAGGATCCAAGCCTTTGCCTTGACTTTGGCTGAATATGACGCGAAAGGTTCTAATGCATCGTCCTGTGATGGGTTTGCGGTGGTTTACCCTAATTAACCGCCTCCTCTACAATGAGTTATCTTTGTTGGAAATGTAGGGGTCTAGGCCAAGGCCCTACGGTGAATGCTCTAAAAGAGCTAGCTCTCAAAATGAGGCCAAATGTCATTTTCCTTATGGAAACAAAACAAAAGTCGAAAGTTGTTAATCGTGTAGCGTCTAGAATGGGTTTTTCTTTATTTCATTTTGTCAATCCTGTTTTAAGCTCGTCTGATTTTTGTATCATTGTAAAAATTAGCTCTTCTCGCTTTATTATTGCTGGGATTAGGTTATGTAATTCTGATAAGAAATGGACTCATGTTTTTGTGCACGGGGAACCGAATTGCAACCTTTGGGCATCTTTTTGGAGGCATTTGTATGAACTTCTCGGGTCCCTTGGCCATCACAGGGGATTTTAATTCGACTTCTTTAATTTCGGATAAATTTAATGGTGATCCCAACCATGATCACCATTTGAGATGGGTCCTTGACTTCTATGATGAATGTGTTCTTATGGAGATTCCTTCAAAGAATGTATTGATAAGTCGGCCACTAATCTTGAATGGCTCTCTCTCTTCCCCAACGTCTCAGTCATGCTTCTCCCCACTGTGGAATCCGACCATTCGCCTATGCTCATTCTTGCAGAGGGAGATAGGAAATCATTCACCAAAGATTTCAAATTCGAGAGTAAATGGTTGATGAGGATGATAGCAATAACACTGTCCAAATGGGGTGGAAAACTGCACATCGCGGATCTCGTTTGTTTACTGTTGACCAGAAATCACAAGGGCGTAGGAAAGTCCTTAAAGGGTGGAGTGCGAAAACTTACAACCGCTCATCCTCTTTGGAGGACTCCGAAAAGGAAAGAAGCATCCTTGAAATATTTCAAAAAAGTTAGAGAGGTTGAGGAAAGACACTGGGCTCAGAGATCTAGAATCAAGTGGCTGTCGTTTGGGGACAAAAATATCCGATTCTTCCATGCCTCTACTTTGCAGCGAAAAAGAGCCAATGGAGTTAAAAGAATCCGGAACATTGAGGGCAGTTGGGTGGAGAATGAAAGCCAAATCCAAAATGTGTTTGCTGTGTACTTCAGGTGCATGTACAAAGCTAGGCCTACATATACTACGAATGATGCCCTGTGTTGCGCTGGCCCTAAAGTAAACGCAGTTATGGGATCGGTGCTAGATAGCCCTCTTATTGATGAAGAAATTTGACAAGCATCTCCAGGTCCTGATGGTTTTTCAGGTATTTCCTTAGCGTGAAGCTTCTGAGATGTCTCAACCACACTAATATTGTCCTTAACAAAGTGAACCGTCCGAAATATGTGTCCCAGTTTAGGCCTATTAGCTTGTGTAATTTTAGCTATAAAATTATAGCAAAAATCCTTGCTAACAGGCTTAAGCTGTGGTTAGGAGATATTATTTCCCCCTATCAATTGGCTTTCATTCCCAGGAAGCAAATCAAGGACAATATTATGGTGGCCCATGAAGCTTTTCATGCCTTTAAAAATAAAATGAAAGGGGGCTCTTGTTTTCTTGCTCTTAAATTGGATCTCTTGAAAGCCTATGATCAAGTTGATTAGGCTTTGTTGGAAAAAATGCTCTTCAAAATTTTTTTCTTTGATTTTTTTGTCAAACATATTATGGAGTGTCTTCTGTTAGAGTGAGTCCCATTGTCAATGGGAAAAGACTGGATAGTTTTCCCAGTGAACGTGGGCTTCACCAAGGTGACCCCCTATTGCCTTACCTCTTCCTCCTCATTATGGAAGTCCTCTCGGCTGTCACTGAGAGGGAAGTGGCCTCAGGGGATTGGAAATGCTTTCATATTTGTCGTGCTTGTCCCTCTCTGTCCCACTTGTTATTCACAGATAATTGCTTGCTTTACTTTGAGGCATTTGAAAGAGTTTACTTGATGGGAAAAAAGGTCATTGACACCTTTTATGCAACCATGGGTCAGAGTGTGAATTTTGAGAAATCTCAGGTGTTCTTCTCCACCAACACCCCTAGGGAAACCTGGGATCGCTGTATGGAGATTCTTGGTGTGATTCCGATCGAGGTCCATGAGAAATACCTCGGACCCCAACTTCTTTGGGGGTAAATCAAAAAGGGCTGCTCTTGATTTCCATTTTAAAAAAATTCGGTCCAAGACCCAAAGCTAGAAGGCTAAACTTCTTTCACACGCGGGCTGTGAAACCCTCATCAAATTGGCCATTAACTCAATCCCATCCTATGTTATGAGTTGCTTTATGATTCCTGTTTCCTTTGCCAGGCGCCTCAACTCCTTGATTGCTCGCTTTTGGTGGAAAAGGCGGGTCTTGTGAGGATAAAGGAATCCATTGGATTAATTGGTCTCGGGTAGCCCGCTCGAAAGAAGAAGAGGTCTCAGGTTCCGTGATATGGAAGGTTTTAACTTGGCCTTTCTGGCAAAACAAGCTTGGAGAGCCATCGCCAATCCTAATGCTTTCTGGATCCAGACTCTTAAAGGCATTTACTTTAAAGATTACTCCTTGATCCATGCTTAGCTGGGAAGCTCTCCATCTTGGGGGTGGCGAAGCCTTCTAGAAGGAAGAAATCTCCTCTTGACCGGCTTGAGATGGAATGCTTCTAGCGGAAAAAAAATTAATATTTGGGATGACCCTTGGCTTCCCTCCTTCTCGGTTCGCCCCCTCCGTCGCCCCCATGCTTCGGGTATCCTTCCACTGAAGGTGTCTGAACTCATCCCCCATGACCAAAGAAGTTGGAACACTGCTTTTCTGCAATCTTTGTTTAGCCCATACAAGGTTAACATCATCAATTTCATTCCCATTGGTAACCCTAGTGATGATGACTCCCTCATCTGACACTTCTCCCAATCAGGGGTTTACTCAGTTAAATTAGGGTATCACGTCTGGAGGAATGGATCACTGCATGCCCCTTGCCAATCAAGGGCGTCATCTTGTTCACTCCCTAACGTGCGAGCCATCTCTAGCATTTGGAACCTTAAAGCTTGTCCTTGGGTGAAGCATTTTATTGGGGGAGCGTACTCTAATGCACTTGCCTCCCTGATCCAGGTTTCCCTCACTGCCAGGCCCTAGTTGAATCTATTGAACAGCTTTGTTCTTTTGCCCATTGTCGCGAGCCTCTTAGTTCGAGTCCGAGTGGGGCTTCCACTCCCGGTTACTGGATTCAAAGGCTTCATCTGGTGTTAGGAACTTGCTTTCATTAACTTGGGACTGACAAATGAAGATCTAAGTCATATCACTTACTTCTGTTGGGGGCTTTCGAAAGCAAGGAATGAATTTATTTTTGAAAATCGTCGGTGCGATCCTTTGAAAGTCTCGGTGTTAGCCTCCACACAGGGAAGTGAATTCGGCTGTGCTCTCACCTAAGCAAATACACCCCCCCCTCCCCCCCCCCCCCCCCCCCCCCCCCCCCCCCGCGGGGTCAGGTGTAGGGCCTGTTAAGAACAGTGTTCTAAAATTTAGATTTATTCTAGATATATTATTTTAATTAATAAATAAAATTGAAGTTCCAGTCGTTTCCTAGTTAAATTTATGAATGTGAGCATTTATACTGCATGTGATTTTCTTTTGGGAGACATCCATGAGATGGGTGTAGTCCCCAGACTACAATTTACATGTTTGTTCTAAGTGGTTTATGAGACTAAGCCACAGATAGACTTGGAACAAATGGTATGGATTGTTGTTTGAAAGACTCGTAGTCAAAGACAAGTTTGGACCACTTGTATGTTAAGACTATAACGTGACACTTTAGATGACTTGTCTTGGTCATGTGGATGGAGATCCAAAAGTGTTAGGTTAGTGTGTTTAATAAGATTGACACACTGAGTTGGACCCTGTGGGTTACTTATTTCTAGACTACTATCGGAGATGAGTGACTCACGTTGTACCGTTTGAATGACGACTCTAAATCCTGAGGGTATTTGGGACTTGTACATGAAGCGTTAGTTACTTTGGTGTACTATAAGTAAGGTCTAAACGAATGATTGAAATCCCACATACACTGGGTAGCGGCGTGAAGTGTGACAAGGATCAGGTATTCAATAGGGAATTACAGTCTCTTATGAGATACAGATGTCCTCTTAGTTGATTCGCAAATATTTGAATAGTTCGAAAATTTTGGCCAAAGTATTCCAAGTGTTTGACATTTAGAATTTATACTGTGAATATGTTCAAGTATAAATGAATTATTCAGTAAAGAGCACGTCGGTAACTAATCGAGAAGCTGTGAGAAGGATAATGATAGTAGTTATATTTATCCTTGGTCATGGGCATCTAGTGGAGGGGTTGTTGTCATCAATATAGTCTATATGGGAGATATCGAATAAATAATTTAAGCCAAGAGTACAGTGAGATTTATTTAATGGAATTAAGTCTCATTAAATGGTAATTAAATTAGTATCATGAGATTGTTTAATTTAACCCATTTGGAGCTAAATTTAAATTATCCCTGAGATCCCTGCACAAGCTTCTGTATTTTATTGACATTGAAAAAATATTAAAGAATTCATGAGATGAATTATTTATCCATAAGATGGATAAATTAATTTTGCCAAACATTATTCATGAGATGAATAAAAGTTAAAAATTATAAAATAAAATAATTTTTGAAAATAAAAATTCATAGGATGAATTTTTATATGTGGAAAACAAAGCAAAAAAAAAAAAAAAAAAAGCAAAATTTCCTATGCAAGTGTGTCAATCCGTGCGCTCAAGGATCAACCAACCAGCGCGCGACACGTGTCGCGTGCTGGTAGGCGCCTTCTCTATCCGCGTGTGTCATGCAAATCCAAAATAAAAAGCGCGGTTTTGACAGCGTAAAAACGCTGTGTTTTGCCTGGTTTTAGATCGAAAACGGTGCGTTTTGATGTTAACAGGCGAATCACACATCGATTAAAATAAGACTTTTTTTCGCTCCGGTTTATTCCTATAAATAGAGGGGCTTATTCCGAGGTTTGGCATTGGAATTGAAATATTTATTTAGGGTTTTTGAAATTGTTTCGGAGATCTAATTCGAGAGAAAAAATTTCCATTAAAATTTTTCTTTCCTCAGTTTAATATTTTTCGGAGCTCACCCTCCGTGCAGTTCGAGGTCATTGCGTAGAAGGTCTCGGGGTCTCGACTTTGAAGAGTATTATTTTCTTTCCGGTTTTCTTTTATTGGAGCAATTCCAGGTATGTTCTTCTTTCTTTATTCTTTTTCGCTTTTCTATTTATTTATAATATCCGTTATTATGCCTGTACAAGTTTATATATTGTTATGATTGTATTAGAGTAAAAGGCCTGTAGATCTAAATTAAGAATTTAAATATGTTGATTTAAATTATGAATTTAAGTCAGTAGATTTAAAATTAGGAATTTTAAATCAACCATAGGTTTAGAGTTATGAATTCTAAACCCGTTCCGCTGCGTAAATTTTAGAGAGAATTTTTTGAATTCATCCCAACAATCAGTATTAGGGCAAAGGGTTTATAGAGATAAACCTATTCCCGGGAACTCTGGCACGTGAGGTGTAGCGAAACGTGACTCTCCGATCGGGGGCTTAGGTAGATAGAAGGGTCTCCTACTTTAAGTGCTCTAGTAGGTGCCTATTATTGTGACCATAGTTGGAAACTGTGAACCTAATAGTTGGCGTCAGAGTTTATTTTTCAACGAAAATTCATATCTTTTCCCAACAATTGGTATCAGAGCCAGTTTCTGATTATATTCAAAATATACATAAATAGGTATAATAAGATCGAAATAAATGGATTTGCAATTTAATAAACTAGAGATTTTATTAAGAAGGAAAGTTAGTTTAATTTGACGGTTCGATTTAAATTGTTTAAATTAATGATTAAATTCAAATGATTATTTGTATTTATGATTTAAATTGTTTGAATCATTAAAGGAGTTAATAGTTAATTAGGTTGTCTATAGTAACGATTTAAATTGTTTAAATTGTTAATTCAGAACAACCCATAAATTTACGATTATGTTGTTCGTATTATGAGATTGTACGTTCTCAGTCATGATTTACGAAATCAGACAAATTCGATCTAATAAGATTGGATTCAAATATTTTTAATAATGGATAAAATTGATCTAATGAGATTAGATTCAATAAATTTTTATAAAATTTGATAAAGTTAATCTAATGAGATTAGATTTAATTATTTTATATGAAATCAAATAAAATGGATCTAATGAAATTAGATTCAATTTATTTTAAATTAATTATTTTAATTAAAAACAAAAATCTAACGACATCAGCGTCAGCCTGATGCTGACGTCATCAGTTCAGAATTAAAAAAAAATTCTTGATGTGCTAACGTTAGCACTGCGTCATGCTGACGTCAGCGTCAGAGTTTAATTAATAAATTTTTTTTTATTTTTTATTTTTTTTGAGACATGTAGGCGTCAGTACTGATTTACGTAATAATTATAAATTAATTATTTTATTAATTAATTTTCTTTTAGAATGAGATTCTAAATTAAATTATGAGATAATTTAAGTTGTAAATCAATGTTATTTTAAATAAAAGTTATTTTATATATTTTTTTTTACAATATGATTCTAAAATAGACTATGGGATAGTCTAAGCACAAAATCGCTATTGATTTCAAATGAAATTATTTTAATTTAATTTTGGAATTAGATTTTGAAAAGTAGATTATGTGATAATCTAAATTAGATGTTGGTATTGTTTTAATTAAAATTGATTAATTAATTTTATTGATTGAATTTTAGAATGAGATTCTAATGTAAGATTATGAGATAATCTATACTATAAAACGATAGTATTTTTAATAAATTAACTAATTTTGGTTAATCTTAGAATGTGATTCTAAAGCGGATTATGAGATAATCCAGTTTGTAAATGCGAGTTAATTAAAAACCACTGGTCATAAAAATTAAGTGGGGGTGAGGTTTCAATTGTTGTAACCTGACGGTCTCCATTATCGGTCTAGCAGTATAGTAGATCGATAGACCTCCCTGCGGAGGATGTCCATTTGCAGATTACAGGGTTAGACTTCCTTAGGATAAACCAAAGTGCAAAGACGCGATGCGACCACGCTACCGTGGAGTATTTCGTGTATTTGTATGGAGGTTTAGGTAATGGTTTACAATTGACTGGCGTGATGTATTAGCCTCCCAGAGGAGCTCTGTTGTGTCATGTTAGAGACTAAGGTAAAGTGGTGAGTTAATCATGTTTAGTAAGAGTTATAAGAAAACGAGTTAATTGAGAATAGTTCTCACCTGAACTAGCTTCGTGCGAGCCCGCTGCCGGAGAGTAAGGAGTGGTGTGTTTGGGTCATCATTGTATGCATGATAGTACAGCTTGGTGGATATCTGACTTATTGTGTATGCTAAATTGAAAGCATATATATACACATCACTGCATTATACATGACTCATATAAGGTAGTTATTCGATTGTTTGCATTTACAGTAATTTTGATATGGATACGGCTGGCGAACTTCACTTGAATTTGAATACATAATGTACTCACTGGACCAAATCACTTTGCCTTGAAAAATAAGTTAGACTTATTTACTACTCACAAGGGATCTGCTAAAAAGAAAGGAAAGGGCAAGGTTGCTATTGTAGCAACCAAGTTCGTAAGGAAGTCAGCAAAAGAAAAGTGTTTCTTTTGCAAGAAAACTAGGCCACTGGAGAAGAAACTACACTAAGTACATAGCTACTCTTCCTACAAAGACTGCTAAACCATCTAGTGAAGGTATGTTGATATCTCACTTAGTTGAGTCATGCGCAGTTGAGAGTCCAGCAGTTTTCTGGTAGGTGGACTCAGGTTCAACTGACCACATCTATAATATGTTATAGGAGCTCATACTAGGCTAAACGCTACAGAATGGGTGTTGTACCGGATGGTCAGGGACTGTGCAATAGTAGTGGTCTTAAGTGTAGGAGACGTTAGCTTAGACTTTAGTGATAGAGTTTTGTTTTGAAGGATTGATTATTTAAACTTTCCCTGTACAGGAATTTGTTTTTTGTATTTTGGTTAATGGATAATTGTTGTTCAGTTGATTTTGCTAATGAAAATTTTAATATGAGAAATAAATTGTTTATTTGCACATGTACATGAATAAATTATTTATTCATGTTATTTTCTTATCAAAACTATGGTAATTGTTTAAATGAATCTAACAAAAGTTCACTTGTTCAATGTTCTAAAAGAAAACACCCTAAATGTGATAATGCCTACATAAGACGACACCAATGTTTAGGTTACATTAATTCGAACATGATCAAAAGACTGGTGAAAGATGGACTGATAGGGCCTTTGGACTTGAGGTCATTACCAGTCTCCAAATCCTGTATAGAAAGAAAGAGGACCAAGTCTGTCTTTAAGAGTAAAGGCAACAGGGTTGGCGGCTTGCTTGAGCTCGTTCACATAGATGTATGTGGACCAACACATGTTCAGGTAAGAGGTGGGTATGAGTAGTTATTCACGTTTAGTGATGATTACTCAAGATATGTATATGTTTACCTAATTAGACATTAGTCGGACTCTTTTCAAAATTTCAAAGAGTACAAAGCTCAATTTTAAAAGCAATTAGGTAAACAAGTTAAATCACTTCGATTAGATCGAGGTGGTGAATATTTTTCAGGTGAGTCTTTAGAGTTCCTAACTGCAAATGAGATAAGATCTCAGCTTTCTGCTTTAGGTACACATCAGTAGAATGGTGTTGCAGATAAAAGGAACAAAGACTGTCTTTTCTTCAGTTCTTTTGATCGAAAAGGGTTTTTAATTTTGTGCAAAACACTTAGAGAAGGATTTTGCTAGTAAGCCACAAAAAAAAAAAAAACCAACAAAATAGTATTAAAGGAAAATGACACTAATTCTAAACAGTTAGATACAACTCAAGATATAGTGGATGCATTAGATGCACCTACAGAAAGGAACAAAAAATGTTCCTGGTACATGAGAGCTTAGGTGTTGTGGGAGGATTGTCAGAACACCTGACATGTTCATAGCATGAGCCTTAGTGGTTGACCGTGGTATTGAATTTGATCCTTTTACCCACTATGAAGCGGTTAAGTCTTATAGTTTTGAGCAATTGGTTAAACGAACCATGTGTGTACAAATGACATTAAGAGAAAGTAGTGAATTTCTTAGTATTGTATGTCACCAATACTCTGCTCATTGAGAACGATGTAGGGGTGTCATTAGCTATAAAGACTTGGTTGTCATGATAGCTGAATATGAAAGACATAAGAGAAGCCAACTCTACTCTTAGGATTAAGCTTTTGCAAGGTCGTAAGAGGAGGATGTTGGGTCTTTCCATAGCCACTTATATTGACAAGACGTTGTCAAGGTATAGTATGGAGGCCCTCTCCTTTTTGAGTAGTGTTCTAGGACACCTCAAGAGGAGGAGCAACTGAAGAATATTCCATATGCTTTGGCAGTGGGAGCCTCAGGTATGCCAAGTTGTGCACAAGACTTGATGTCAGCTATGCTCTGGTGTAGTAAGCAGGTGCTAGTCTAACATGAGTCCAATGGACTAGGTGGTAGTGAAGTGTTTTCTATAGTTCTTAAGAAGAACCAGAGATCCTATGTGGATATTTCAAAGTGACGAACTGGTTCCAGTTGGCTATACTGATTTAAAACTTCCAGTCAGATTAAAATGATGGATGTTCGACGTCTAAGTATGTCTTTACCCTTGGAGTGGGAGTCATTAGTGAGGGGAATGTCAAGCAGTATTGTATTGCTGACTTTACAATAGAGTAATTGGGCTCACTAAGGGTTAGGCTCAGTAGATTTTGTGGTTCAAACTTAAAAGGGGTGAGTATGGACTTTGTCATAAATTGGATTTAGGACAAGTGGGAGATTGTTAGGAACAATGTCCTGAAATCCAGATCTATTTTGGATATATTATTTTAATTAATGAATAAAATTAAAGTTTCAGTCGTTTCCTAGTTAAATTTGTGTATGTGAGCATTTATACTGCATGTGATTTTCTTTTAGGAGACATCCATGAGATGGGTGTAGTCCTCTGACTGCAATTTACATTTGTTCTAAGTGGTTTAAGAGACTAAGCCACAGATAGACTTGAAACAAATGGTATGGATTGTTGTTTGAAAGACTCGTAGTCGAAGACAAGCTTGGACCACTTGTATATTAAGACTATAATGTGACACTTTAGATGACTTGCCTTGGTCATGTGGATGGAGATTCAAAAGTTTTAGGTTAGTGTGTTTAATAAGATTGACACACTGAGTTGGACCATGTGGGTTACTTATTTCTAGACTACTATCGGAAATGAGTGACTCACGTTGTACGGTTTGAATGACGACTCTAAATCCTGAGGGTGTTCTGGACTTGTGCATGGAGCGTTAGTTACTTTGGTGTACTATAAGTAAGGTCTAAACGAATAACTGAAATCCCACGTATACTGGGTAGCGGCATGAAGTGTGACAAGGATCAGGTATTCAATAGGGAATCTATAGTCTCTTATGAGATACAGATGTCCCCTTAGTTGATTCTCAAATATTTAATAGTTCGGAAACTTTGGCCAAAGTATTCCAAGTGTTTGACATTTGGAATTTATACTGTGAATATGTTCAAGTATAAATGAATTATTCTGTAAAAGGCGAGTTGGTAACTAATGGAGTAGCTGTGAGAAGGATAATAGTAGTGGTTATATTTATCCTTTGCCATGGACATCTAATGGAGGGGTTGTTGTCATCAATACAGTCTATATGGGAGATACCGAAAAAATAATTTAAGTCTGGCATGCAGTGAGATTTATTTTGTGGAATTAAGTCTCATTAAAAGGTAATTAAATTAATATCATGAGATGGTTTAATTTAACCCATTTGGAGCTAGATTTAAATTGTCCCTGAGGTCCCTGCACAAGCCTCTATATTTTATTGCCATTGAAAAAATATTAAAGAATTCGTAAGATGAATTATTTATCCATAAGATGGAAAATTAATTTTGCCAAATATTATTTATGAGATGAATAAAAGTTAAAAATTATAAAATAAAATAATTTTTGAAAATTAAAATTCATAGGATGAATTTTTACATGTGGAAAACAAAGCAAAAAAAAAAAAGCAAAATTTCATAAGCAAGGGTGTCAATCCGCGCGCTCACGGATCAACCGACCAGCGCGCTACACGTGGTTGGCGCTTGCTCTATCCGAGCGAACACGGGCGGGCAAATTGTGGCCTGCCACGTGTCATGCAAATCCAAAACAAATGGTGCCATTTTGACAGGGGTAAAAACGCTGTGTTTTGCCTGGTTTTAGATCGAAAACGGTGCGTTTTGATGTTAACTGGCGATTCCCACGTCGATTAAAATTAGATTTTTTCGCTTCGGTATATTCCTATAAATAGAGAGGCTTATTCCGAGGTTTGGCATTGGAGTTGAAATATTTATTTAGGGTTTCCGAAATTGTCTCGGAGATCTAATTAGAGAGAAAAAATTTCCGTTGATTTTTTTCTTTCCTCAGTTTAATATTTGTTGGAGCCCACCCTCCGGGCAGTTTGAGGTCATTGCGTACAAGGTCTTGGGGTCTCGGTTTTGAAGAATATTATTTTCTTTCTGGTTTTTCTTTTATTGGAGCAGTTCCAGGTATGTTCTTCTTTCTTTATTTTTTTTCGCTTTTCTATTTGTTTATGGTATTCGTTATTATGCCTGTACAAGTTTATGTATTGTTATGAATGTATTAGAGTAAAAGCCCTATAGATCTAAATTAAGAATTTAGATCTGTTGATTTAAATTATGAATTTAAGTCGGTAGATTTAAAATTAAGAATTTTAAATCAACCCTAGGTTTAGAGTTATGAATTCTAAACCCGTTCCGCTGCATAAACTTTAGGGAGAATTTTTGAAATTCATCCCAACAACCGGTATTAGGGCAAAGGGTTTATAGAAATAAATCTATTCCCAGGAACTCTGGCACGTGAGGTGTCACGAAGCGTGACTCTCCGACCGGGGGCTTAGGTAGAGAGAAGGGTTTCCTACTCTAGGTGCTCTAATAGGTGCCTATTATTGTGACCATAGTTGAGAACTGTGAACCCAATAGTCGGCATCAGAGTTTATTTTTCAACAAAAATTCATATCTTTTCCCAACAGGGCCCTCATCCTTTCTCAACCAATCCTAGGTGGATCACCCCGAATCATCTCTGTCTTAAGATTAATTGTGATGCTTCTTTGTCTCGGGGCCGGGAAACATCAACTGTTGCTTGTGTAGTGCATGACTTTTTAGGTTCGGTGGTTGGCGGCTAGTGTGGATCAGTGAATGCGTCCTCCACTCGTGTGGCCGAGGCATTGGCGGTGCGAGTAGCGTGCTCTCTTGCGATGTCCAAGGATTGGAGGACTATCGTCATCGAATTGGACTGTCTGGACGTCATCTCTCCCATCTTAGGCGAAACGGCTGTCCCTCACAAAGTTGCAGCGATCGTCGATGATATTTGTTTCCCCGAGTCCTCTTTTTCTTTGGTTGAGTTTGTTTGGGCCCCTAGGGACTGCAACAAAGCGGCCCATTTTGTTGCTTCTTTGCATTCGTCGTCTGCTTGAAATCATTTATGGTGGCGGGATATTCCGTCAAGTTTGTACGAAATTCTCAATAATGATATATATAGTAGCTCCTAACCCTCGGGCTTTGTTATGCTAAAAAAAAAAATGTTAGGCTAAGGGTGTACTTGTCCAACATGGAGACGGGGACATCCCAACCTTACAAGACTCCCCCAAGTGTCAATTGATCCTTTCGTATTCTCTATTTGTAATTGGAGTATTTTGTCTTTTCTTATTTTATTCATCTCTTATTTTTATCTTCTATTTTATTATTTCCTTGGCACTTAGATTTTGTTTTGCTATAAAAAATAATTACTAAACTGTTTCAATTTAATTATTTATGATATGTCGCTTTGGTTTATAGTAATGACAAAGACATGCCATATTCCATTCTATATTATATACATTGTGCATCATGATAATATAATTTTTTTGTGATAAATGGCAAAGTAGTAGCGAACTTTATGTTTCGGGTCAAGTTTTTGTAACTATCTCTAAATTTTCTATAAAAAAAAAAGCTAACAAGAAAATGAACATGCTCAAGAAACATTTTGAGACCTCCTTGCCTTGACACGTATTAATTAATAAATTGGCAATCTTTTTTGCTTATTGTTAGAGTATAAAACTATTCCGGGGCTTCATCCATCAACTTAAGCTTTTGAGATAGTTGGTTCTTTTATATGGTATCAGAGCGTTGTAGACTAAGTGATGCAGCTCGTTAAGGGGCTTGGCGAGAGGGTCTTGGCAGCACGAGACCTTGGCAGAAGCGGAGCAGTAGGGACACGCAGCAGCTAGTAGAGTTTGAGTAGGATTCCTAGTTTTAGTTTATTTTTCAGATTTAGTTTTGAATTTTGAATTATCTATTAGAGTTAGATTAGTATTATAATTACTTCTCTATATATATACTAGAGGAGGCTTAGGGTTTAGTTAGTTCACATAAATTTTCAAATTATTTTCTATTTTGAGCCTCTATTCTCAGTTGTGAGAATTAGGTTTTAATTTTCCTCTTGCCGTTTTGTTAATTCATTAATAAAATTAAAGGAAAGGCCTTTGATTCCTTCCTGCTCCCCAAAATTTGACTTACGCACTGCATCAGTGGGTATCAGAGCTCAGGACGCTTCCTAAGATGGTTGGGACGCGACAGAGGTACATCGCCGTCGAGGACGTTTATGACCGAGATCGTTTACTGACTGCTGAGATGAGATTGGATGAGTTCGGGGAGATATTCTGTCGAATCAAGCGTTGGTTCAACTAGGGGTAAATCCTGATGCACCGGGAACCTAGCCCCAATGCCCATTAACACCGGGTGCTATAGAAGAGGAGACAGACGAGAGCTTCCAAAATCTGCTCTCGGACGAGGAGCTACCGGATCCTAGGCCGAGGCAGCGTCAGCCCAATATTGGAAACCCCCACGGTTATGATGATCGAAGGTGGGAATCCGGCCTTTGGATTGAAATCCCGAAGTTTAATGGTGCAGGCCCATTGCCTATTTCAGTGAGACGCTTGATGGGAGTAAGTTAAATTATTCAACTTACGATCTGGAGTTTCATGCGTTAGTGAGAGCAGTGCAGCATTGGAAGTCGTACTTAGCCAACCGGGAATTCATCTTATATTCCAACAACGTGGTCCTCAAGTACATCAATAACCAAGATAAGCTCTCGGACTGGCATGCCAAGTGGGCTGGCTTTTTGCAACTCTTCCACTTTGTCATCAACCACAAGTCAGGCGTGATGAACAAGGTGGCAGATGCACTCGGAAGGAGGAGCTTTATTATGGTGGATAGTAGGATGGAGGTCACCGGGTTTGATCAAGTGGCGAGGCAGTACCTAGACGATCCTATGTTTTGGGAGATTTGGCGTGACCTACAGGCGGGTTCTGTTCCTAGCTTCTCTATCCATGAAAGGTTTCTGTTAAAAGGAAACCAACTTTGCATTCTGAACTCTAGCTAGCGGCTCAAAATTATTGAGGAGAAGCACAACGCGGGGCACATTGGAAGGGATAAGCGCAAGAGCTTATTACCGCCAAGTACTATTAGCCTATGATATGCAAAGAAGTAGAGAGGTATGTCCAACATTGTCGTATTTGTCAGGTTTCAAAAGGCAGGATGACGAATGCAGGCCTCTATGTACCCCTACCGGTACCGAGTGAACCATGGACGGATGTCAGCATGGACTTTGTGTTGGGATTACAAAGAACCACTGGCGATATTGATTCCATCTTTGTCGTGGTAGATCGCTTCTCTAAGATGGCACATTTTATTGGGTGTAAAAGGGTTGCTGACACCGTGTATTCCGGGAAGTGTATGGACTACATGGACTATCGTCTATTATTGTCTTGGATAGTGATGTCAGTTTCGTGAATCACTTTTGGAGGACATTATGGAAGATGGCCAATACCTCTCTTGCCTTCAGCACTGTCCATCATCCTTAAACGGATGGACAAACAGAGGTCACTAATCAGTCATTGGGGAACATGTTGCGATGCCTTGTTGCTGACAACGCCAAGGGGTGGGAGTTGAAGCTGCATCAGGCTGAGTTCACCAACAACAGCTTCGTTCATTGTAGTATATGGGTTTGTGCCTCATTCTCCAATAGATTTGGCGCCAGTACCTGATCTCACATGCCCACACGGGAAGGCAGGTGACTTCATCTCTTCACTTAAAGAGATCCATGAACGAACAAGGGCTCGATTACAGGAGGCTGCGGCCAAGTATAAGACGGATAAGGATAAACGGTGGAGGTCAGTATAGCTTCAGGTTGGCAAGAAGGTATGGGCAGTTTTGACACGCGAGCGATTTCCTGCTTGGGAGTACAACAAGCTCACAGCTCGCAAGATAGGCCCATTGGCGGTAATAGAGAGGATCAAAGAAAATGCATACCAAGTCAGCTTCCACCTGGTATGAGGACTTCAGACGTGTTCAATGTCAAGCATCTCGTCCCTTATTTCGGAGACAACTATTGTATTGACCCTCACTCGAATTCGAGGGCGAATTCTTTCCAATCTGGAGAGGATGATGTAGCCCATTAAGGGGCTTGGCGAGAGGGTCTTGGTAGCACGAGACCTTAGCAGAAGGGGAGTAGCTAGTAGAGTTGAGTAGGATTCGTAGTTTTAATTTATTTTTCAGATTTAATTTTGAATTTTGAATTATCTATTAGAGTTAGATTAGTATTATAATTACTCCCCCATATATATACTAGAGGAGGCTTAGGATTTAGTTAGTACACATAAATTTCCATATTATTTTCTATTTGGAGTCTCTATTCTCAGTATTGAGAATATGGTTTTAATTTTCCTCTTGGCATTTTGTTCATTCGTTAATAATATTAAAGGGAAAGCCTTCGATTCATTCCCGTTCTCCAAAATCCCACTTACACGCTGCATCACTAAGAGGTCATGAGTTCGAATCTCAACAGCCCCCACTTTTAATATTAAAACAATTTAAGCACAAGGTATGAGGTGGGCTATGCATTATCTATGCTATTAGCCCAATTGGCATTTGCATGAGGGGGTATGTTAGAGTATAAAACTATTCCTTAGCCTTCACCCATCAGCTTAAGCTTTTGGGATAATTGGTTCCTTGACACTTATATATTTGTTTAATGGTAAGACATTTCAGGTGAAATATGAATCCTCAAGACCTTGTTACTCTCTAACATGTCAATTTGCATTTTCTTTTTCCGATAATTATCGGCATAGCCATAGTACATACAGGTAACTCAACAAGGCAAGCCCAAAGTCACCCCGTAAATGGTAGGGGTCCCAAAAAAAGGCCAGAACAAACAGAAAAAATAACATGCACCAAAACACAACAACAACGTCGGGAAAAAACAACAAAAACACAGGAAGAGACCAGAGCAAGCAGGGCAACGGATGATGCCAAAGCAGATACACACCCAAAGACACCACACAGGAGACGAAACGACGACCTTGAAGAGGGTGGAGGAAAGGAATTGAAAATCCCCCCTAACTTGCGGTGCGAGTAAGGTGCCAGGCAGGAGCAGACAAGAGGGGTACCGAGCCCACAACATAGAAAAGGGGAAAGAGAATCCAGAAATGTAGGTGAGAGACAACAGATTGCCTGGAAGCCTCTTAATGAATTACATCGTCTGTGAGAGGCAACTATTGGTGGATCTGGCTGTTCACATCAACGAAACAAGATCCGAACCCAACTAGACCTGATCTACGGGGAGAGCGGGCACTTACATAGGAGATGTGCTGCCACATGAAGGTTTGTTTGGTCTGGGACAAATGGATTCATTGTGGGTAACCATGGCTGCGGGAAAAATCAAAAAACAAAAAATGAAAAAAGAGAAAATAAAAATGGAACCATATGCGGGGTGGGGGGGGGGGTTGTTGTGGGGAGACGGCGGCTGGGAGGGCTAGAACAACTTCGCGGTTGGGGAAGCTGGAACAACTCAGCGACAAAGAGACAACGGTGGGGCCGATGAGCAGGAGAACCGGAGCGACGTGCTGTTGGGACTGGACTGCGACGGAGGCAGTGGGGGCGTAGGGAAGAAGAAGAGCCCCCCTAGAGACCGGAACTGGAGTGGGGCCCGGATATGGAGGTGGAGGTTGACGGAGGCGGGGGACGGAGATGGAGGTGGATGGAGGCGGTGGTCGGGGGCGGATGTTGGGAGTGGTGTTGGACACGGAGATGGAGGGGGATGGAGGTGAGGGAGGACGGGGATGGCTGGGTGTGGTGGTGAACAGAAATGGAGGGGGACGGGGATGAGCCCGGTGGTGGGCCCGAGGACCAAGCGATGGGTGGCCGGAGGCCCATATAGCGTAGGGGGGAGGATGAAGGGTCATTCCCCCCCCCCCCCCCCCCCCCCGAGGTGTTGCTTTTGTAGAGAGAGAAAGTAAGAGAGATATCGAAGAATGGAGGATTGAGCCTATCAACTTTCATACAATTAATATTAGTAGTTCATACAAGAGGATTTCAAAAATTTTAATAGTTCCAAATATATGGGAAATTCATATTGATAGGGCAAAAACACTAATATTAGAATAATTTAATATTTTTAAATTAAGTGTTGCTTCAAAAAATGCCAGGATTTAGTAGCTTGTCTTGGCATATATATATATATATAAAAGTTTTTCGTAGTTGTGTTTTTGATTTTGTAGCAAAGGAGTTAATATGAATATGACACATTACGTAAACACATTGGATTTCTTTGCCTTTATACGAATTAATTAATAAATTGGTGGTCTTTGATGCATTTGATAAATGTAACGAGTAATTTCATGTTACATATGAAACAATCCTCCAAACCTTAACCGTCATATGCTATCATCTGTATAATGGAGTTCATCATTCATGATATTTCCACTGTTAAGAAAATCCGGACGCCAGCAAAGGCCTTCTACCGCAACGGACATCAATCGATCAGTGCCTTTCCTAGGCTAGTCACTGATCTGATTAATCCTCCTACCTTTAACATGTCATGGTGCGTACAATTGATAATAGTAATTAATGAAGTGGAGTTCACAAAATTCTAAAAGTCCCAAATATATAGTAATAATTAATGCAAAGGGAGTTTAGCTAAACTCATTTAAGGTCACCGCATAGTATAGGATGCAGAAAAATAACCTTGGGATGCTTATAGCATAATTATCACCCTATAACCTCGAATCTTAATGCGCGATGGAATCGTTAAGGGGATACAACCTCTAACCCGCTGGTCTTACCCAACAATGCCGGATTAAAAGAAATTGGCTAAAGCTCGTTGATTCTAATAATATCCAAGCAAAACCAAAAAAGAAGTTGCATAATTTTAGCAAACTTTTCCAATAAGAACTACAAAGATTAATTCAACTAATCAAATAACATCAATTACCAAAATAAATCGAAAAATGATAAACAACTTAACCACAACCCTTATTTATAGGCAATTAAAACAAGCATAATCCTAATATATAACTTAAAACCCTAAATCATGATAAGAAATAAATAGTGTTAAAAAGGAAGAAAATAAATAATAGAAAGGAGGCTGAAATTCTAACTATAATTGCCTAAAATTTACGAAAAATATTCTAAAACCGTAATAATGATGCTGCTGCCCTGCAACCTGAATCAAACGACTGAACGAGCCCAATAAGGACGCCATGGCTGGCTTCAGTGCCCTCCAGCGGCCCAATAGCCTGATTTCTATGTGCGGCCCAAAGGCATGACGCAACTAAAAATTACCAAACCATAAAAGGATGAAGATAAAAGATAGGGACATGAACTTAAAATTAGAGACCATTTCCAATAGGAGAACGTACAATGGGATGGAAAAATTAAGGACATGTTTGATAATAAAGAATTTTCCAGTTTTTCAGAAAAATTTTCCTGAAAAATTGAAAAAAAGTGTTTTAACACTCCAATTTTCTAATTAAAAAAGTTGGAAAACAATTTCACAATTTTTCCTCTTCTTTCAAAAATTTGAAAAACAATTTTAAATTGTTTTCTAAATTTTTTTTCACAAAATAGAGACCATATTTTTCAATTATTCTCCCAACCCCCTTAATATTTTTCTATATACCTCCGTATCCTCCTCCTCTTACGTCTCTTTTTCTCAAGTATGTTTAAACTATATTTGTAATTTATTTCGACATTAAGCTATTTTCTTAGTGCTTTACTAATTTATAGGAGGGGATGGAAATGGGGGGCGGCGAGTTCAAGGGTGCCACCTTACCTATACCCGCTACCCAAATCTAGTATACAGCACCGCTAGTGGATACTGTACCCCCCTCGGCAAGTACTTCCCATACTTGCTCCACCACCCACGGGTATCCCCTGCCCGCCTTTTGCCCGCCTCAATTTTTATATCCCATAAGTATCTATATTCGCACATATAATTATTTAGAATTACATTTTGAAATCTAAGTATGCTTGATAAATTTTAATAGATAAATTGAGTATATAAATCCTTACTTTGCATTTAAATTAATTAAGTACAAAATGAGACAAATAATGTGAAGTGGATATGAGGCGCGTGTGGAGCTAGGTCGCACCGGCGGGGTACGTACAAGGGAAGTACAACGTAATACCCATGCCCTTAGCGGATATTTGAACTTGTACCCTACTTGTATCTGCTACCCATCTCGCTAGCATACATACCCACCCCGAACAGGACCCGCATGTAACAAGTTTTACCCTCCCCATTGCCATCCCTATTTATGATATTATTTAGGCGTATCATTTTCGACTTTCAATTCAGTACATAATTGTTCGCACCAAGTTCAAGTTGTGTAATCCGATCTTCGTATTTATAGGTATTATTTACATACCATTCTCACTTTTTAAAAAATTGGAAAACGTGGATCACTTGAGCACATTTTTCAGGTTTTCTATTTTGCAAAACCAGAAAAGAAAAACTGGAGATGAAAAGGAAAACTGAAAAAGGTAAAGAAAAATTATTTCCTACTATCAAACAGGCCTTAAATGTCATTCATCCCCCAAACACCATTCATCATCGCCCTTCTTGTCTTATGTGTTAAACGCCCCTACAAGATTTTACCTTATTACTCTAAATTCATATACCTAATTTGTGCACGTATCATCCAAACCTATGGCATGCCTCTAATGGCAAGCGCTGGCCTCCCAACCCATCAGCCTGGCCATGCACTTGGGCCTCATTATATGCCTCCGACTACAGTGCCCTATGCCCCCATCGCATAGGCTTACGTCTTCACCTAGAACCGATCCAGCGCTCAAAAGGCCCCGGGCCCCTTTTTCACACCCCTCTGTTGGCATGTTGCAGGGTAGGAGGGAGAATTGGTGGCTCATGAGTTGGTTGATTCAAACGTGGATTCCCTATCTTCTCTTGGATAGTGACAATCTTTTTCTGTTAATCTATATGTATTAGCACTAGCTTTTTCCTCCATTCTTTCATATTTGTTATTTCTGGAGTTGTGATTTTTTGACGTGATCAACAACATCAAATTTTTTGTTCCAAGATTCAATTTTTTGTAACATTAAATCCAACCAAACCTGTCATAGTTCGTACAATGATAGTTCAACATGTTAAGTATTGTAAAGAACCTCCAATTTTTAAAGAAGCACATTAATTGATAATTGCAGATCATAGACCAAAAAAATCAGATTTGGCAGTGTTTTGCATTCCCAAACCATTGAATTTGTGCCTTTGGGAGGCCAAATTTGGCTCTGATACTAACTGTTGTGACCCAATGCAGTAATTAAGTCAAAATTTGGCTTTGATACCAAGGTGGCATCAAAGCTTCATACGAGCCTAGAAGGTAATAATGGCTCCACGAAAACCCCTGCCATTGTTGATAGTTCTCTACCCAAAAAGGGTGGGGACCAAATTGAATTCTTGCTCGAAAGGATTGTGAGTTTGGATGCCAAACATGAATAATCCATGAAAACCATTCAAGAAATTGGCCAAAATCAAGAAAAAGGTTTTAAGGAGCTATAAGATTTGAGTCACAAACAAGACAATGCTTGCAATTGATAGAGGAGCGTGCGACTAAGGCTGATACATGGAGCGTGCGACTAAGGCTGATACATGGATGGAATGTGCGGAATCGAGAGGCCGATGGATAGATACTCAATTGCAAACACTTGTGGAGCGAATCTCAGAGTGCAAATAGAAATGGAGGAAAAAGGACTTAACCAAACTAAAAGGTCTCCTCCTATTTTGCCCAATCCTAATCGTAGTTCCTCTAGCCAACCTGCAATTAAGAAGCCTAACCAAAATATGACTTCCCTTTATTTGATTATTAACCCAAGAGGTTGGGCAGCTAGGTGACAAATATTTTACTCCCTTTGAAATGTCGGATCAAGAAAGTTGGGGAAATACTTAGTATACGTTTACATGGTGATGTTGGAACTTGGTATGAAAGTTTTCTTTAGAGAAGGGTTGATGTTGAATGGACTATTTTGTTGAAAGACTTTGCAAACGTTTTGGTGATAGAAAAAGTGATGATGTAATTGATGAATTTAACAAACTTTAACCAAAAAAAGAAGCCCGTTAATTGAATACCAAGAAAAGTTTGAGGAGTTAAAAGCCTATATGGTAAAGTCTAACCCATAACTCCTTGAATCTTATTGTGTTTCAAGTTACTCAAGTGGCTTAAGATCTGAAATTAAACATTCGATTACAAACCCTGCATGATGCATTTGAGATGGCTAGTCTTGATAATCTAGAATATCCACAAGTATCTAACGCACACTATGATGGTTCTACCTGCAAGAAAACACAAAACACTAATTCTAAAACATCTATTTCATCTAAAATTGCGCCAATCAGACCAGAAACACTAGCATTACAAAGCAAAAACCATCCCAAACAATAAACCAGAGAGCGCTTACTTCTGGTAGTGTAATGGTTGGATTCTTTAACCCTAATTCCAAGCCTAATAGCCAAAAGTGGAACCCTCCTTTATGCTTTAGATTAATGAAAGATATTTTCCTGGTCATGTTGCCAAAGGAAGTAACTTCAGGCTGTTACCGCTGAGGAAAATGAAGAACAACTAGATTTTAATGAAAATGTTGATGATGATGATGATCAAGCGGGCAGTAAATGGGTTGAAGATCATGTTGATGACATGACGATATATACTATGGCCATGAGTAGTGGCAAAGATTATAGAATAATAAAAGTAAAAGGGCATATGCGCAATAAGAAAAAGCTCGTAGTTTTAATTGATAATGGAAGTACTCATAGTTTTAAGGACCCCAAAATTGCTAAGTCTGTGGCTTTGTTATGTCTAATGCACCTTCACTAATTGTAACTGTGGCTAATGGAAGTAAATTGGTCACACAAACTGCGTGCCTGGCATTCACTTGGGATATGCAAAGCCATACTTTTCAATGTAATTTTATAGTATTGAGTCTTGATGTTTGTAATTTGCTTCGTGGTGTAGGTTGGATGAAGATGCACAATCCCATGAAGTTAGAATTTGTTAACATGAAGCTGACTCTTCGAAAAGGAGGAGAAAATGTTCTTTTGCAGGGACTTGCAAATGACCCTTCTTTAAAGTGGCTTCAGGGAGACAAGTTGAAGAAAGCCATGGCTAAAGTTTCATGTTGTTGGTTAGGACAAATTTCATGCCTTAAAGTCCAGTTTTCCTGCTTATCCCACTAATTTATAGCAACTTTCACATGAGTTTACTGATGTTTGTAATGAACCCGCAACACTCCCACCTCTTAGAACACAAGATCACTCAATTCCACTCAACAGTGGGGCCGCACCAGTCAATATCAGATCATATCGGCACCCATATTAACATAATTCTGAGATAGAAAGGCATTGATCTACTTAAATGTTCTTGCATCTAACCCAGCCAAGGTCCTTTTGCTTCACCCATTATTTTGGTGCTGAAGAAGGATGGAACCACTAGGATATGTATAGATTAAAGGAAACAAAATATTCCACTCACTAGTGGGGCGGCACCAGTCAACATCATACCATACTAGCACCCATATCACCATAAGACTGAGTTTGAAAGGCATGCAAATGATCTACTTAAGCGTCCTTTCATCCAACCCAGATGAAGTCCTTTTGCTTCTGTTTGCTATATTTGTTTGTAATTAAGTGTGATGTGGTAGACACAAATAAAAATGTAAACAAACATGCAAAAGGGACTCACCGCGACTAGGAAGTAAGCCTAAATTCAGACTGTATGTCTTTGACCTCAACCACTCACCGTTTTTGAGGAAAAAGGTTTTGATATTTTGGTGTATCTAACTTTAGTTATTCAATTTGTTCTACTTATGCTTCAATTAAGAGGACTTTTTTATAATTTTTCGTGGATTTTTGTATATATTTTTGACAAAAAATTAAAGGGATATGGACCTAACTCAAGTGGCAGTTACAGTGACAGAGCTGGGCCCGTGTAAACCTTTACTCGTACACTTAAAAGCCAGGAACTGAGGTGGAGACAAACCTAAGAGCTCCGCAGTCCATTTACAAGCCCGAGTCAATTTGGTTTTTAAGCTTGACACCCTTCACTTATGATAACTCAAATGAATTTAGGTCTGACAAGATTTAGATGAAGCAAATCGTATTCGAGTAACTAGATTAGGACCAATGCAATAAAGGTCATGCCTTGGCCATCAAAGCCCTAAATAACGGAGCAAACCTAAGTTCACCTGACTTATCAAGCAGTGATAGTAGTGTTAAGACCAACACAATCAAGGTCAAGCCTTAGCTGTCAAAGCCTTAAATTGAAGCCCCAATTCTTAACTCGTAGAATTTGAGAATAGATTAAAATAGAGAGTTCATACCTAAAGCCCGAAGCACTATATTACTGAAGAAGCAAGTACAGCGAAATCTACGCTACGCTAGACTAAGTTAAGTTATGCTACTCCTAGGTAAAAAGCATAAAGTGTGCTGTAAAGAAAATTTGAAGAAGTTTTGTATGAGTGCATGCACTACTTTGGACTATAATAGGGTTGCTTATTTATAGAAAAAAACTAAATAACAGTTGCCCCCTATTTCCGAGGTAAGTTATGCTACTCCTACGTAAAAAGCATAAAGTGTGCTGTAAGGAAAATTTGAAGAAGTTTTGTATGAGTGTATGTACTACTTTTGACTATAATAGGGTTGCTTATTTATAGAAAATCCTAAATAACAGTTGCCCCCTATTTTCGCAGCACTTTCTCCCCACATTAGGCCAACAAACGCATTTAGCACGTGAATGATCAAAGAACATGCCCTTAATTTGTTGCTCGAGCATATTTTTTGAAGTCCACGTTCGCATTTTCAGCTGAAGTCTCTTCCAGTTGCTCCACTTTCTATTGGATTAAGCTTGGTGTCCACGCATCTGAAATTGTGGTCCAAATAAGTCTCTAGCTCAGAAACCACCTATCTTGCTGCCTCCTTGGCATTCCCTTGAGCTTGAGCTACCTTTACCCTTTAACCATCTCGGGCCTCGTGTGGCAGATACCCTTGTTAGGGTGATAAACTTCTCAAGATGCTGGGCTCGAGACGCCATTATTTTAGCACCTGAAAGTCTAATTCTCCTAGAGGAGGACCTCACGTGTTAAGCACGTGGCATTTTGCCCAAAACAGCATCGTCCTAGCTCCCTTGAAAATAGGGTGTAAACAAATTCCCACTTTTAACCATTGGTAACTTCAAATTTATAACAGGTAAAAATCTGCTTGATTTGACCCCAAACGGCTAGAGGGAGTTGAGAGAAGATTGTTTGACGTCTGCTCTTTTTTCCCACGTGTCTATATGTACAACAGTTAGGGCTTCTTATCTTCACTTTCTCTGCTCTTTGCACTCTCTTTGTTGTAACCAAGTGCTTCGAAAACACTTGCTCTTTGTATCTCTGATTCTTGTTGCTTTAATATGCTCCCTGTTCCTTCGCATTTCTTATAATCAAGCAATGATGGCTCAAATCTTTGGTTGACCGCCCTATTGAGCAATTGGTGTGTCTTGTTCAATCTGACCCTTCAATGGTTTCTGATAGGCTTCAGAGGCCTATTAATCTTAATGACATCAAGGAGGACCTTTCGTGGATTACAAAAAATGATCCTCCTTTAACTTTCATGTCCTGTGACCTAGGACCCATCTTTAACCGTTCTCATGACGTCGCCAGCCTTGAGGGCATGTTCTTAGATACTGAAGAATCTCTTTTTCTTCATACAGCTTTCATCGGTCAATCTTGGGAGGAAGATGCATGTGCAAAGAAGCACCTCCCTTCAAAGGATGACATTCATGACTAAGTGGTATGCTGAATGGGTATACATATTGATCCTTACCTACAATGAGAAATGGAAGAACCTTCGCATCTAGGAGGCCATCAAGTTTTCCAAGATTTCTCTTAGGTATGACTACCTGATGTGCCTTATTTTTAAAAGTTTTTTTTCCTCATTCTTGCGACATATTCAGCTTTTACATGCGTGTTTTAATGTAATCTAGGCACATTTAGGCTTGAAGTGCAACGAAGTAACCAAAGGTTGAAAAGTGATGAAATCAAGCGTAATGCGTAACAGAGGCATATTTGAAAACTACTCTGAGAAACCCGACCACATATGTAAAAGAAGAACCCATCATGGTCTTTATTCGATAACCCAAATAGATCTAACAAAGTTTCGGTTATTAAATGAACAATCGGCACGAAGTACAGATCAATCAGCAGCCCACAGTAGGACATATCTTATAGTGGGATTGTCGATCGATCCAGAAACAGCATCAATTTATAGGCTTCCTGCAGAGAGCCAACCAATTGATCGGCCAGTCCAAAATCCCGCAACGGACCTAGTTCACGCCATGGGTATAAATAAAAAGAGGGAGACCTATGTTTCGGATCTTTTGCCTCGTCACCTCTCCTCCTTTCTTTCCCAAAGCCACTACGAGATCCAAACATTCTCAAACACCGAAGCATAGGTGGTCAAACTGCTAGGGGAATCATAGCAAGGATCAACATTCAACAACAATTGAGGGAGTCTCCAATTCTTAACTTTATTCATTATTGTTTTCTCTTTAAGATTTTAATGATGTGTAAAACTCCCATGGAGGAGTAGAATCTTTTAGTTTAGAGATGAAGGAAGATAGACATCCGTATCCGAGATTTGATTTATAGCTTTGACAATGATTTGGTTATGTTATTTTTGCATCCCTGTGGGGAATTATTCATGTTGCTTGGTTTTCTTTGTGTGTGCTTGTAGTCATGTTTAAATCTCCAACTATTTAGTGTGTGTTTGCGAGCTAGTAGTGTAGACCATAACTTAACAAGCTTTCACATTGGCAACGGTTAAGGTTATACCCAACCCTGAACACAATCTTTATACAAGCTAATATTGAATTCGGAGCAAGAAAGGAATTAAGTAGTGCTAATGAGATAACCTATGCTACACTTAGGATGATAAGATAGGTTATGAAACTAGTTCATTACCCTAAGCCCTAATTTAAATATTAACCAATACTCACCTGTTGTTGGAACATCTGTTACAATGCTTTTGCTCTCCTTGAGGAGTTTCTTGGAGTTACTCTAGAGGACATAGCAGCCTTAGCAGGTCTTTCTCAAGGAGGAGAGGAGCTGCCTCTTAATTCTTTCATTTCTACAGAGGCTGAAGCCTTTTCCTCTTCTTTCTCTATGACCAACTTGCCTAGTGGTTATAAGTCTTTTTTCAAGATCTTAGTCATGGGAACACACGACTTTGGGCAAAGGTCCAAGGAAGAAGAGGTCTACTTTTTCTTGTTTCAGTTGAACACGTTTTTCTTTGCTAACTCCTCTAACTCAATCCTTAAGTCCCACAAAACCATAGCAATGAACATGGCCTTTAACATTGGTCCATTGGCTCTAGGACCATTCTTTTTGGCCCAAGTATATGGATGCTTTAGAAACACTATAGTCAAGAAATATGTTGTTCATATAGGAGGACCCTTATAGTTGGTCCAGCTTTGAGCCCAAGCCTATTTACATGAGCTCTGCCCCAGAGGTCCTTATGTCCCCATAGGTGAGGGGGTCTCTTGCTATTGAGAGTGGTTAGCTCGATGTGAGGTCCTCTTACCCCTAGGATGGTCTTTTGACCAATGCCTTAAGAGACTTATGTCTCCTTGAGGTGGAAAAGGGACTCAGTGGACTCCCTTCAGAGAGAGGAGTCTTGCCTCTCGTTGGTTTAAGAAGCTGGACCTTCACCATGATGTCTCTGTGGACATCAACTCTTAGACTTGGCAGGCAATCTCGTGCCTAAGGATCTCATCTTCTACCACCAAACTCATCCTGGTGTAGAGGCTTATAGGCCTGGATTGTTTTTCAGACAATTTCGAATGGCCCAAGACATCCTTTTTCGAAGTCCATGGACTAAAAACCTTTGGTGGGCTAAAAGTATCCCCATCAGATCTCTCGATATCAAGACCTTTGTAGGCTAAAAGGTACCCAGTTGGTTGTAGGTATTAGCCATGTGCCACACCCTGTTTAATAGCTTGGTTCCAAGCCTATGGGACCTCTTTGGAGGCTAGAGGCGCCAAGCAACATAAGCTTTCACTTGAGCTTGCAGGTCACAGTTCGAGAGGAGGTCTGCTAGCCAGCATCAGGCAGACTCCACAAAAGGCATTATCTAGTAAACAACCATCCCATCTGATTCTTATATGGCTTGACTGATCCTTATTCCTTTTGTAGCCGCAGCTGTTCAGGAAACTGTTAGGAGTGCTAGGAACAAGAGTTTCACTAGGATTTTGCTAGAGGAGTCCCCTCTGAGAACATCTCCACCGGCCTATGAAGTTGGTGGCTCAAAGAAAAAGAAGAAGAGAGTTGTCCTCTTTGCTCTCCCAACTAGAGACATGCAGGCATTAGAGGAAGAAGAAGAAGATGATGAAGAGGTACCCATCTCACAGTTATTGAGAAAGGGAAAAGCCAGCTTCTCTAAGCAAAGGTATTGGCTTTTTTAAGTTGGTGTTTCCTTCGTTCATATTTTGTCAAAATTGTTTGTAACTTTTCTTCGTATAGCCACAGGAAGAAACATCTTCAGTTATCGTGAAAATTCCAGACTCTCCACCGCAAGAACCTACGGTAGAGCTTCCACAAGAAACTAAATCACTTAGCCCAAGCACTGAAGAAGGAGGAGACGTCACTGCTTTAGCTCTGGAGCCAATTATAAGCGAACGCATTGAAGTAGCTTCAGGCCTAGCCCCTTTGAACTAAGGTCTTATGGAGGCTCCATACTGTTAAGGTTGGAGACTGATGGTATCCCGAAACCGCTAATTCATGACTGGATTTATTGGTGCCCAATGATGGTGACTCTTGGGTTGCCGGGGGTTATGAATAGAGAGGCCTATAAATATGACCTCTTGTACTATGGTTTTGGTAGGGGTAAAAGAAATAGTGAAAATATAGAGCAAGCAGTGGGAGATAGAGAGTGAGTGTAATACTTTGTTGTAATACCGCTGTTATAATATTGAAATATGTTGCTCCCCCTCCTTGGATGTAGGCTTCGACTGAACCACGTAAATCCCGGTGTCGAATTATTCCCCCATTCCCTTTATTCCGCATTACTATTTCGGTTTATGGTTCCGTGATTCTGGGCGGTTCTAACAACTAACATCGGAGAAGGTATTAGTTGTTGTGAAAGTCCCTAACAACTAGTATTAGAGCCCCAGGTGGAACTTAAGTTGGAGAAGTAGCTGTTTGAGTGGAAGGAAATGACCGGTGGCTAGATGTACTGTTCCAGCGGGGAAAACAATAAAAATGTGCAGTGGTGCACGGTGCACGTGGTGGCGCGTGTGGTGGTGCATGGTGGCCCGTGGGTTGTGCTCGTGCCGAGTGGAGCACGTGAAAGGTGCATGGCGATGACTGGCTGCACGTAGAGGTGAATGGAGGAAGAGAAAGCCTCGATCGGTGTACCTGGATTGTAGATTGTGGCCAGATCTACAGTGTCCATGTGAATCAGGGCCGATGGTTCACGATCGTGGTGGTGGCGGCTCGGGAAGATCTAGTGGTTCTTTGTTCATGTTGTGGTTCAGATCTGGTGGGTTACTATTCAAAACCACTCAAATCTGGTGTTTTCAGTCTCGGTGATAGAGGCCTGTGGCATTGTCAAAAATCCGATCTCGGCGTTGATGGCCTGGAAGTCGAAGAGATCGACGGTGGTTGTCGGTGTGGGGCTTCGAGCGTGAAGGTATTGCGCATCTCGGGGTGGCCAGCCAGTCCGATTGTGATGTTTGTCGGGGCTGCGAGGTTGATGGTTAAGATGAAGACGATGACAGAGTGGGAGTTAACTCCGGTGTTGGTGGTTCTCCATGAAGAGGACCGGTAAATCGAAGTTGATGGTGGCGAAGGAGTTGATCTCCGGTGACGGTGGTTGTCATTCGTGGTGGTCCTCGATGGAAGAGGGCCGGTGAGCATCGTTGGTGGTGTTCAACACAAGCGGCAAGAATTCAAAGTGACAACGGTGTGGTTTCGATGGTCGATGGTGGAACTCGACGACGACAAGAAAACTTGAATACCGGTGAAGCGGCTATCGTTCGTGGTGATGCTAACGGTGTTTCTTGGTGGCCGGCGAGGTTCGTCGGTGGTTGCTGCACAATAAGTCAAAGGGGACTTTGAGTTTTCATGACAATAAATGTGAAAGTAACGGTAGAGTTACTGGGGGAAGAGAGAAAGTCGCAGAGGAGATGATGAATAGGACATAGAGAGAAATGGGCAGCTTTAGTTTTTTAAATTTGGGTTTAATGTTTTGATTTTGGGTCAAGAGTGTGTTGACCACTTTTTAAACTCGGTGTTTTCGTTCGGTGTTTGTATTGAGTCGGGAGTTCAATTTAATTTTTCTTGAGATCCTGGTATCGACAGGTTTAGATTTATTGGCTACTGCAGCGAAAAATGTGGACCAGGGTAGAAAATAAAATCAGAGCTGGCGCATGTGGATTGCGTGTGAGAGGGAAACATGGAAGATTACTGTTAAATACTGTTTGTGATCCTCATTAGTCTCCAAGTGGGAGATTGTTAAGGTTGGAGACTAATGGTATCCCGAAACCGCTAATTCATAACTGGATTTATTGGTGCCTAATGATGGTGACTCTTTGGTTGTCGGGGGTTATGAATGTAGAGGCCTATAAATAGGACCTCTTGTACTATGGTTTTGGTAGGGGTAAAAGAAAGAGTGAAAATGTAGAGTAAGCAGTGGGAGGCAGAGAGTGAGTGTAATACTCTGTTGTAATACCTCTGTTATAATAGTGAAATATGTTGCTCCCCCTCCGTGGATGTAAGCTTCGGCTGAACCACGTAAATGCCGGTGTCTAATTATTCCCCCATTCCCTTTATTCCGCATTGCTATTTCGGTTTATGGTTCGGTGATTTTGGGCGGTTCTAATAACTGATACCGGAGAAGGAATTAGTTGTTGTGAAAGTCCCTAACACATACCTCCTTCTAGGAGCACCCTCCATAACCATTGAAGAGATCTTTAAAGGTATGATCTCATTCTTTGGTTCCTAATTCTTTGATGTCCAAACCATTAGTCGGTTCTAACATACAAGCATTGCTTTCTAGAAACCCCTCTTAAGGAAGGAATTCAAATGGCTGAAGTGCCAGTCGAGGTTCCCCCTCCTCCTTCAACTGAAGTTTCAAAGGTAAAAATAGTCCTTTCTCACTCTTGTTTAGCTCCAAAGTTAGGACTTAACCTAACTCTTTCTGACAATACCCTTTTCTAGTCACACCACCAAGAATTATTCCTCCCCCAACCTCAAAGAGGATGGCATCCTCCTTGGAGAAGCTAGGGACAAGTGAGAGATTGGCCTTCGAGTAGCTGGACAAAGTATCTCTAAGACTCCATTGACTAACAGCAATTGCACACCTCCATATCCTTTCTCTAACAAAGAGAGCCACCTACCAAGAAACCACTTCTCTCAAGAAGGTCTTAAAGAAAGATCCTAAGGTGGCTTCAACCATTACCAAAGAGCTCGAGGCTCTGGAGAAGGTGTTTATGAAAGTGAATCAGGAGGTCCCAGAACTCCTTTAGAAGAAATGGCACTGTCAAGATGCCGTTAGGGACTTGGAACGTCCAGCTAGCCTAGGAGGCCTACAACTTTTGTTTAAAGAACTCCAAGAAGCCAAAAAAGTCCAAAATCAACAAGCTCAGGACATCAATGGCTTAGAGGATGAAATCCATCTCTTGGAAGAGAAATTGTGTCATCTCAAGGGACAACTGTCCTTTCTTAGATAGCGACATACCTCTAAAGGCTCAATAATTGGAGTGCTCAAGTGGGCTATTGTAGAGGTTTAGAGGAGCAACCAAGTCCTTCAGGAAGACGCACTCTCCTTTGACCAGTAGGTGAATGAAGCAACCAGCCAGCTATCAGCTATAGAGGAATCCTTAGTTAAAATTAGGACTCAACGCTTTTGATTCATTTGTTGTAAAGAAGATTTTTGGCCATACAAGCTACTTGCTTGTATTATGTTGTATAAGCCATGTACTCCTTAACAGCATAAATGAAATACGCATTGTAAAATACGTCTTTTAGTTTGGTAGTTCCTTTTTCTTATACTTTTCTACCTTAAGGATCATGGAGTTGATCCTTACAACTTTAATATTGAAACTGAGCCCATAATTCAGGGAGTCTAAATTTAAGGACTTCCTGATTAGAATCCTAAATTAATGGCACTTATTTCTTTATGAATGTTCCATTGATGGTCTTTGGTTGAGTTCTTTCATCTAGGTCCTAGAGTAAGTAAGCATATCCTTCAAATACCTTTATGACTCTGAATGAATCCTCCCACTTTGGGGATAATTTCCCAAAGACGCGATCCTTCTGGCTAATGGGTAGAACCACTTTCCAGACTAAGTCTCCTAAGTCAAAAAACCTAGGTTTGACCTTTTCAGCTATAAGCTTTGGCCACCCTCTTCTTTTGTGTTTTCTATCTTGTGAAAGGCATCAAGCCTAACTTGGTCCAAGTTAGTTAGCTCATCCATCATAGCTTGCTCATACTCAAATTCAAAAAACCTCTCTTAATGAGCCAACCTGATAGACTGAATTGTGACTTCCAATGGGAGTACGGTATCATGGCCATACGTTAAATAGAAGGGGGTGGTCCTAGTTATTGGGAGTATTTTAAAAATGTTTCCTTAAATGACTAGAGCGGGTGTGGCGGAAAATCAATTTTAAATCTAATGCCTTGATCTAATTAAACTATTTAATTAGACTAAAATCTTACTATAATAGGCTCATAATATGACAATCAAAAACATTGAAGAAAACATATATAAACATATGTAGAATAAACAAAATAAAAAAAATAAATTAAATATCAAATACTTAATTTAGACACACCTGAAGTACAAATCCCAACTCTGATTTGTAGATCTGAAATTGGTAGAAAGCTTATTGACACCTCAAGGTCTTCTTCACAATAACCTCATTTTGGATCGAAGTGTGGGCTCCCAAAATATTTAATTTAGGAAAAATTTCGGAAAAAAATATTTCCTTCTAATCTTTTCGAAAAATAATTTAAAAAAAAAAAATGCTAAACATTAGCTTTGAGAAGCCCTAAAATAATTTTAGGGTTTTGGTCATGAGAGAAAACTAGGTTCCAAACCCTAAAACCTTAATGCGTAAAGCTCACAGCAAAACAATTTATTTTATAAACAAAAAAATAGTGACATGTGGCAGTGTACTACTTGTCCGCGCCAGGTGCCGCGGATGACTAAGCAACTATTGGTCATATTTGTGTGCCATGGATTATGCCCCCTATGTCGTTCTTTTGGGGTTTTTTTTTTTTTTAAATTCCCACATGTATAATATTCATCCCATGAGTATTATGTGATAAAAATTTATTTGTTCATCCTATGAATAAATAATTCATCTTATGGATTATGCTGGCAAAAAAATATTTTTTTATCTCATAAATAAATAATTCATCCCAGTGATTCATTTTCAAATATTTTCAAACAGTGCTAAAGTTGAGACTTGTAGAGGGACATAGGGAACAATATAACTCTAGCTCCAAATAGGTTAAATCTAATTAGCATCTCATGATAATAATTGATTGCCATTTAATAAAATTTAATTCTACTAAATAAGCTTTATTGAACTATAGAGTTAAATATATTCACTCAAGCATTTCCCGAATAACTATTATTGCGACAATTAACCCCTTTATTAGATATCCATAAGCAAAAACAACTTTCACTACTATCGTTATTTTTTTCACATTTACTACCATAGTTACCAACTCACCCTTCTCCGACAATTAATAATATAGAAACAATTTTCATATTAACTCCAAATGTCAAACATATGGAATACTCTGGCCAAATATTTTAAAATATTTTCGTATTTTTGTGAATTAACTAAGGGGACATCCTACATTGTAGATTCCTAGTAAAATATCAATTTCGTCCACACTTTATGCAATTTCCCAACGATTTTAAGATCCTGGTTATACTCAATAACCTCATCAGTTTAGTGCATCAAAGCATTTAACATTCCATGCACGAGCTCATACTATTTCCTGGATTTAGAGTTATAGTCTTACAGAATTAATTATTTCATATAGCAGTTAAAGAAACAACTAATTCGGGTGGTCCTACTCAGTGTTCCAATCTTATTGAAAACACCAATATTATACATGGATCCCTATCCATATGAACAAGACAAGTCATCAAAAGTATCATATTATAGTCTTATCAAACAAGTGGTCCAAACTTATGACTAACTATGAACATATTTTGACAGCAGGTCACTAGTTTGATCTAAGTCGTTCTATGGTTCAATCTTATTGACCACTTAAACCAAACTTGACATGTCGTCTTGTACAGTTTGTAACTTTTCGGCTATAAACTTGAACGAATACTGATCTGTCATAGACTCATTCTTTTGCTCACATGCTTTCCTCTATGAGGAACATTTTTAGTCATGTAGTCTACTCAACAACTCTATAGCTTCCAAGTACCCGACTTCTATAGTAAAGTAAGAAATCTAAGACTACTTCACTATTCACCATCTAATGTCTCCCACTGTGAGGGTCAATAGGAATTCTGACCTCAAACGCCTAAACTCTCTTTTAAAACAAACGGCCCATGTAAAACTCAATATCCTTTATTTTGAACCTCGCATAAGCTTGATCCTAAGAATATAGTGTGCTCATCTTAGGTCTTTCACTTTTGACTAAGTGGACAATTAAATCTTAATAGCTCATAACAATTATACATCATTCTTAATGAGTAGAATGTCATCTATATGCAATACTTAGAAAGTCTCCACTTTCTTGTCATGCCACTCATACATTGATGGTTCACTAACCATTAATTCGAATTCCTTGGACTTGATAGACACCATTGAATCTATTATTCAGTGAACAAGATGCTTATTAAAGTCTATAAATAGAGTTCCTTAGTTTGCATAATATATGCTCCTCACTCTTGGCAACAAACTTGTCGTGTTGTATCGTATACATAACTTTATCAAGATGAACATTCAAAGAATGTCATCTTGATTTCCATTCCCATACCTAATCACAATGAGATACAATAGATAAAAGCAGCCTTATGAACTTAAGCATAGCATCCGGCTAGAAGGTCTCATAAAAAAACAATCCCTTCCTATATGGTATTAACCCACTGCTGTCAATATAGCCTTTAAGGTCTCTACCTTCTCTTCCACTCAACTCTTTATACTAGTAGATCTATTTAGATCCAATCTAATGGACTAAATTTCTTTCAACGCCTCTATAAGTTCCCAAATTTAGCTAAAATACAATTAACTTTTATTGCCTTAACTGATTGGTCTGCCTCTTTATATTTAAGAGTTCCATTGCAACCTAAAGGATCATATTCACCCTTATGCTTAACCATTAATACTTGAAGACATGAATCTGTCAGGTAACCTGACAATCCTTCCACTACACTAGAGCTCTCATATAGTGTGACAATAACCTGGTTGAAGATATATCTAATATATTACCTACCATAAGTTGTATCAAGTTGTAGTGTCACAGTATGTCATACTATCAATCTAACCAACATAAGCTATCTACTGTCAAACACTTTCTAAAACATCTTACATAGCAAAGGTTCTTATATGTAAACATGACTCATCATATGAATCATACCATATTTAATAACACTTTATTGATCCTTTCTACAATTCTTAGTGTCAACGAAAAATAAGAGTTCTCTTGAAACCACCACTTTGATCTAATCAAAATGACTTGATATAATTACATAACTGATTCCAACTTAAGTCTTTAATTTTTGGAACTTTTAAAAGGATTCAAGACTTCAGTCCTCTTAGGTATATCTATACATCAACTAATTGAGTGTTCTTTCATAAACATTTTATGAAATACCCATCATTTCTACTTGCTTGAACTTTTAGCAGTCCATAAAAATTTTATGAAGAAGTCCTGCAAACTTAGTGGTTTTACTTCCTTTACTCTTAAAGGCTGTTTCAGTCATCATTAGTTCTAACATGATTCACATGTTGGTTATCATTTTAGTACTTAATGATCACTTAAGACATGTCAAACCAATTTTGGAATCTTACTAGATTAATGTGACCTAAGATTAGGTACCACTTAAAATCTATATGGTTTTTGATAATTCTTCTTTCATTTGGTTACACAGCCTAGCTTGTATTAGACTAATAAATTGCCATCAATGTAGTTTTCGATTAAAATAAGTCAACTCTCTATCAATATACCTTTTTAAAATGTTTTAATTATATAACTATCAGTCTATTTTTCAGAAAAACAATTGAAAGACTATTTCAAGAAATAGTGAATAGAAATCAAAATTTTTAAGTACATCAAGATAGTTACTCAAATACAAAACTATATTTCCTAACTTTAACCACTATCGCTTGATGCCCTTACTTAAAACCCATTCACTAGAACACTAGTGAAGTATCTATTAGTTACAGTTAGAGGAAATATGATATCATATACCTTGTCATGTTGGCTTTCGGTATTGGTAATAATAGTATATAAGTACCTAGGTAGTTCCTTTTAAAGTGTAGTGCTTTTATAAAAGTTAGTTTTCATGACATATTTCTCATAAACTGTTCTCATGCTACTAGTTCTCGAACCAAACACTTCTCTCAATTATCTTATCATTTCTACTACAATTGACAATTCAAGTATCTAGTACTAGAATAAGTTCGACATTTAATGTTCGAATCACGCATCTGATTAACTCTTAGTCTAATGTTCTAAACGTTCTTTTCAACTTAGTATATCTATTAGTAGCAACCTAAAAACCTATGAGCATCTCTTAGCACTCTACATGTATTAAAACATATCCTATAATAGCGAACAAAATAGATCAGAGAAGATATACAAGTATTGATTACAATACATAATCTAACAACCAATCTGAAAACAAAAAACTGTAAAACAAATCATATAACACACAAAATTGCTTTTCTTAATTTTAGCAAACAAACAAAGTTTCGAGTTCACATTCTGACACTTACATGTATGCCCTGGAGACCCAATCTAACCACCCAAAATTCCCCATTAACAAAGCCGAATTGAGACATTAGAAGGGTGAGAACATTTTCTCAATAAATATGTTTCCTATAAATTCTTTACTAAACATATTTAGCACACCATGTTTTCCTGAGCCTATAAGGTCTTGTAACAGAGCTCCTCAGGGAGGCTAATGTTGACCCTAGTCAAGTGCACACCATTGTCTGAATATCCATAAATGGTCTCGTTACACTCCACGTTGGTGTGGCCATACTATATTGCTTGGACATCAGCCCATCCTAAGATATCTAACCTAGTATTCTACAAATGAATGCTCTCCTCGGGAAGTCGCGTCCACCTACTGCATACTGCTTGGCCAATAATGGAGGCCATGAGCATTCACTTAGAGGTTCGCTCCCACTTGATATTTTGAGTTTTGTGAACCTTTTAATAATTTTTAGCAAACAAACAAAGCATGGATCCGTCTAACAATTTTTTGTATGTGTGCAACGATGAGCTAACCAATCTACCCGTTACTATGGAAGAGGCGTAACAAGCACTTAGTCATATGAGAACTATTCTCAGCTAATATGTTTCCTAAACATATTGAACTCACTGTTTCTTTCTCAGTCTTGAAGACAGTATCATAACACTCTCTAGTCAAATGTACACCATTACCTAGACATTAGTATAAGTAAACAACCTACTCCACATCATCATGGTCGCACTCATTTTTCCCAAACCTCTATCTATCATTAAGAAGTCTAACCCTGTATCTCGCGAACAAACGCCCTCCTTGGGAATTAGCTCCTTTCCACTATACTACTATACCGACAATGGAGACCACAAGGATTCAACTCCTGATCCCCGCTCCCACTTGAAATTTACAATGGCAAATCTTTCTTTTAAATTTGATTATCTCATAATCAACATTAGAATCACATTCTAAATTTTATTTAGCCATTAATTAAAACCCTAATCTAATTAGATTCCTTTAATTATCCAACCTATGTAATCTAATATCATTAGATAAATTTTGAGAATTTTTTTTTCAAATAATTTAACTTTTGAATTATTTAATCTAATTAGACCTATTTTAAAAAATTCTTTCCACTAGATGAAATCAAATATTTCACCAAGTTATATGGCCTTATAACTTTTATTCACATAATAACAATATTTAACTCTCTAAATAATATTAAATATATGAACAAATTTTAATAAGTACCCTATCATTTGAATAACATTACTTAAGATCTAAAAAGTTGGAACATTTAAAAAATTTTCTAAATTCTTTTAGAAAAAATTATCACATAATCTTAACTAGGATCTCATTTTAGTTAATTATTTGTTTATTCAAATTATTTAAATGATAAAAATATAAAAAAATAATATTCTCTTTTTTTAATAGTTTTGGGGCGTGCGCAGCCCCTGCGTTGGGCACGACTCCCTTTCAATTTTTTTAATTTATTTTATAATTTAAATAAATAAATAAAAAGTTAAATCTAATCTTAATCTCATTATCTCGTAATCCAACATCTAATCCCATTAGATATTCTTTTTTACACATCTAAATCATTCAACTATTTGAATATCTAATCTCATTAGATTATTTAGAAATATACACCTAATACTTTAATTATAATTCATCCTAATTTAAATATTTTAAATTCGATCTCATTATTAAACTCTTTAATAATACAATCATATATTCTTCATTTTGGATTATTACAAAATATTAAAATATTGAATATTTCATACCTAGGTATAAAATCCAATCTCATTAAATTAATAATCTAAATCGTTTAACTCTTAGAATTTCTAATCTCATTAGATCGGATTTAGAAGTACACTTCTTAATTAATCATGAATCATCTAAAATTTTGAATAATTTAAAACTTTAGTCAACCTTCAATCCTTGTTAAACTCTTTAACTACAATATTTAGGATAATCTTTTTCCTTCAATGACATTCCCAATTTCATATTTTTCGTAATTCTATGCACTCCAATTTTATCAAATCTAGTGCTTATAATGTCAATTATGAACGTATTCAGAGTTGGTTATGATACCAATTTTTGGGAACGTATTTCAAAAATTTTTCCCCAAATGACAAGAACGGACACAATGAAAAATCAATTTAAAATTCTCTTTTTTAAATCTAATGCCCTGGTCTAACTAAACTATTTAATTAGACCTAGATCTTACTTGAATAGGGTCACAGTATAACAATCGAAAACATCAATAAAACATATATAAATATAGTATATAGAATAAAAGAAAATAAGAAAAAATAAATTAAATATCAAATACTTAATGTAGACATATCTAAAGCAGGAATTCCCACTCCGATTTGTAGATCCAAAACTGGAAGAAAGCTTCTTTAGAACTCAAGGCCTTTTCGCAATGGCCTGTTTTTGCACCAGAGTGTGGGCTTCCAATATAATTAATTTAGAAAAAATTTTCAGAACAAAAATTTTACTTTCTAATATTTCCAAAAAATAATTTTTTAGAAAAATTATGATTAACAATAATTTTGAAAACCCCCATAAATAATTTTAGAATTTTATTCGTGGAAAAAAACTATGTTAAAAAAACTAAAACCTTAATACATAATTCTCACGGCAAAAGAGGCTATTTTATAAACAAAAAAAATAGTGACTCGTGGCGCCTTACTATTTGTCTGCGGAAGGTGCCGCGGATAACTACATAGAATGATTAAGGCGCAATTATTGGTCATATCTGTGTGCCACAGATTATGATCCTAGTGCAACGTGCTTTTGGTTTTTTTTTTCTTTTTTTTGTTCAAATTCTCACATGTATAAAATTCATCTCTTGATTATTATTTTGTAAAAATTAATTTGTTCATTTTATAAACTATGTTTAGCAAAATTAATTCATGTATATCATTAATAAACAATTCACCTCTTGAATTCAATTTTAAATATTTTCAAACGGCGCTTAAGTTGAGGCTTGCGGAGGGATATAGGTGGCCAACGGGCCAGGCCGGCCCGGAAACCGCACCAGCCCGGTCGGGCCGGGCCTCGGGCCTATTTTTATATTCGGCCGAGCCCGGCCCGGCCCGGCCCGGGCCCAGGGCGCAACAGCTCTAAAACGAGCCGTTGGGCTCATTTTACACAGCATGTTCAACGGCTTTTTGTAAAGAGCCATTGAACGGCTATTTTATTTTTAAAAAAAAAATTATATTTTTTTTTCCTAGAAATACTTAAACCTTCCCAACTCATTTTCTCACCAATTTTTCAATCCTCTATTCTCTCTCTATACATTCATCATCTCCCATCTTCTCTAACTTTGCTAATTGCAAAAATTATGCTCTAAAGTTCGAAGTTCGTAAAGTATTTGGCTGAAGTTCGAATTTCATTGTTCTCTCGTTTCGGTAATTTTAGCATCGCAATTTTATTTGATTCGCATTTTTAGTTATTTAATTTGCATTACTACTTACATTTTATAAATACTAATCACATATACTAATATGGCACACAACTCTTCATCATCCTCTGGAGCATGTCGTGTTAGTTCTAGCTCTTCTCGGCCACCCAGAATCCCTAAAAGGAGTAGAATTGTCTTACTTAATACTGAAGAACGAGCTTTTATACAACCAGACGCATCACTCCCATACACTGATGATAGCATAGATTATGACTTTTCACAACAACAAGATTATCATGAGTCAGGTGGTGGTGGGGTTGGAGACTCACAAACTGATAAGGAACCCACCCCCACCACCGAAGCCCAGCCTGAAACTAGTACCTCTACTAGTAGGCGTACAACTAGTGGGGTATGGAAGTATTTTACCCTTAATAAGACAACTAATAAAGCAACTTGTAAATTATGTGACCCACCTAAGGATTTTAACCATCAACCCGGTAGTGGGATGGGCACATTAAACAGACATATACTTAGGTGCCACCCCGTGCAATTCCCAGAAAAGAGCCAACAACGTCTAGTACAGCAAGTGACCGGTGCACTTGCTAATTTTAGGTTCTCTCAGGAGAGCAACCGAAAGGGGCTAGCTAAATATATAATTATGAGTGAAAGGTCTTTTAATACCGGCGAAGACCCAAATTTCGTCAACTACCTCCAACGAAATGTGAATCCCGCCATAGTAAGGATTCCTCGGAACACCGTAAAGCGGGACGCTTTTACGTTGTACCACGGGATGAAAACTAGGGTCTTCACACATTTTGCGATGAACACGAGCATGTTCTTGTTGACGTCGGACGTATGGGTGTTGAAACCCGTCCAACCTTATATGTGCATAACGGCACACTGGACCGATGAGTCCTTCATCATGCAAAAGCGGATAATTCTTTTTGGACTTTTAGATTGCCCCTACAATGCCGAGGTAATTACGGGTGTCATTATGTCGGCAGTCCGCGACTGGGGCATAAAGCGACGTATCTTCAGTATTACGTTCGACAATGCTACCAATAACACTACAGCCATTACACATTTAATTAGCCAAATGAGACCCGTGTTAGGTGGGAAGTGTTTCCATATTCGTTGCGTTTGTCACATTTTGCATTTAATGGTAACGGATGGTTTAGATCTCATAAAAGCATCCCTTATCACCTTAAGATCGGTAATAATATCTGTAAAATCATTCAGCACTAGAAAAAGAAAATTTAAAAATTTATGTAGGTTGGATAACATAGAATATAAACAATTCAAATTAGACTCCTAAAATAGGTGGTCGTCTACGGTAGAAATGTTAGAGCGCCTTTTACTATACAAAGACATTCTAATGGAATACGCCCAGGAAAATCGTGCAGAATGGAGCGATTACAACCTGGCCGGTATAAATTGGAAGGCAATAGATCAAATTTGTAGCTTATTTAGCATGTTTAAAGAGGCAACAACATTTTTTTTCGGGTTGCTACTACCTGACCATGCCTCAAGCAATATCAAGATTGCTTAATATTGTCAATTGGATTGTGGGTAATGAATCCAACCCCGTTTTGTTCGCATCGATTCAGGCAATGAAAGAAAAGTTTGTCAAATATTATTTTGAACTACCTCTTACATACTGCTTTGCAACTATTTTAGACCCTCATTGTAAACGCTCGGGTTTCAACTTGTTTTGCCAACATTTTTTCACGTATTTGAATCCTTCTCTTAATATCGACACTTTCATTGCCGATGTCGATAACGGCTTGCATAGTTTATTTTCTCAATATTCTCGTCAATTAGCGTCCAATAATCCTAGTACTGCTGCAGTAGGATCTTCCACATCTAGTGGAAGTAGTTCACACACGTTATATTCGTGGAAGCTGTTGGAGCAACTTACGCCCACAGCAGCCACCACATCATGTGAAGAGTTAGATTATTATTTGCGGACACCGATGGTCAATATTTTCGCGCTGCCGGCCAACCCGAATTTTGACCTGTTACAATGGTGGAACACAAGCCAAACCTAGTATCCCGTGCTTTCCACCATGGCACATGATATACTAAGTTGCCCGGTGTCTTCAGTAGCATCAGAGTGTGCTTTCAATCTTGGTGGCAGGTTTCTTGGAACGAAGAGGGCGAAGCTATTGCCGTCAAGCTTGGGGATGTCCGTGTGCTTGAAGGATTTGCTGCTAGCAGAGGCAAGAGAACAACAGAGAATGAAGCTGAATTCATCGAGGGATGAAGAAGACGACCGTACAACCGATACCTCAAATGATGGCCTAGATACTCCCCAAGGCGACTGATATCAACACTTTTGTATGTCAATTATTTACTTTTAAATATTGACGTCAAAAGACGACCGCACCCCCCGTATACCTCAAAAGACGACCGCACCCCCCGTATACCTCAAAAGACGGTCGTACCCCCCATATGTCAAACTTTATATTTGTACTTATATTTGTTACGTTATTTATGTACCATTATTTTTTTTTGATAAGATATTTACCATTACTTATTGTGTATTTTATTACATATATTTAATGTATATTTAACATTATTAGTGCTTAAAAAAAATATATTTGTATCTCATATTATTTATCAATGAATTACAATAATTTTAGTGCAAAACGACTTTGTATTATTAAATTTTTTTTTCCCTTTAAAAAGCCGGGCCCGGACCGGCCAGCCCGCACTGCAGCGGGCCCGGGCCGAGCCAAGCCCGGTTCCCAGCCAGGCCTCGGCCAGGCCCAGCCAGCTACAATGTGGGCCGACCGGGCTTCGGCCCAGGCCCAGCCCGGCCCGCCCGTTGGCGACCTCTACGGAGGGATCTAGCTCTAGCTCCAAATAGGTCAAACCTGATCATATCATGATAACAATTTATTGCCATTTAGTGGAACTTAATTTCACTAAATAAGTTTTCTGATCTCTGGAGTTGAATATATTTACTTAAGAATTTCTCAAATAACATTTATTACAATAATTAACCCCTCTATTAGATACCTGTGAGTGAAAATAACTTTAACTACTATCGTATTTTTTTACATCTATCGCTATAGTTACCGACTGCCCTTCTCGAACAATTCATAATACAAAAATAATTTTCGTATTAATTTCAAATGTCAAACAAATGAAGTACTATGGCCAAAGATTTTAGAATAAGTTCCTATATTTGCAAATCAACTAAGAAGACATGTTACATTGTAGATTTCTAGTAAAACATCCGTTCCCACCACATTTCAAGCAATTGCCAAATGACCGTCGGATCCTGGTTATACTCAATAACCTCATCATTTTAGTGCATCAAAGCAATTAACATTCCATGCACAAGTCCGAAATTATTTCCCGGATTTAGAGTTATCGTCTTACAGAATTAATTATTTCTAATTATAGTTAAAGAAACAACTAATTCAGGTGGTTCTACTCAGTTTTCTATTGTTTTTGAAAACACCAACATAATACTCTTGGATCTCTATCTACATCACCAAGGCAAGTCATCAAAAGTATCATATTATAGTTCCATCAGACAAGTTGTCCAAACTTATCACCATTACAAATATACTTTGACAGCACATCACTAGTTTGATCCAAATCTTTCTGTGGTTCAATCGTATTGCCCAATTAAACCAAACATGACATGTCATCTTCGACAACATCCATCTCATGGAACGTTTTAGAAAAACAATCAATTACATGTTTGACTCGTAAAATAGAGTCTGGCAATAAATAAATAAAATAATTTTATTTATTTAATATTTAAAACTAACTAATTGGGCTTTTTTAGGACACCTATTTCAACACCAGTTGCATCATATTTGGACGTTGTGTTAGCCCAAAGGGCATCAAGTAGTAGTTCATGCCGCTTTCTAGATTATCCTCAATCATTTTCTCAATATTGGCATTTAGAATCTTATTGGTTGACTCTGTCTGGCCATTAGCTTAAGCATAGTAAGGGGTTGAGCTTAAGATTTCTATGTTGAAAATCTTGGTAAATTCCCCAACCTCAGTCCCATTAACACCTTAGCTTGGTCCACAATAATTTTTTTCTGGGATTCCAAACTTACATATGATGTAGTTTTTGATAAAATCAATTACATCTTACTGATTGATATTCCAATATGGTTTATCCTCTACTCATTTTGTGAAGTAGTATTTGGCCACAAGAATGTAAGAGTGTTGCTTGCCAGAATGAGGATTAATCTCCCTCTGATGTTCGTTACCCATCTCCTAAAGGGCCATGGCTTGATAATAGCATGCATCTAAGCTGCAAGGACTCTTGGCACATGACCATTTCTTTAGCATGCTTTGCACGCCTTGGCATACTTAATGCAATCATCCATCATTGATGGGCAATAATAGCCATAATGCACAATGAGCCAATGCATCATATTGCCAACTAAAATGGGATCCACAGATTCCCTTAGGACCTCCTCCAATCACTAGCATTACTTCATCTAAGTCTAAACATTCCATTAGCGTCCCTTTTGTATAACTCCCCCATATTCATCATCTAGCTGAAATCTATGAGCTCTCATTTTCATTTTTTTTTCCTTAACGTAGTCTCGAAGGTTCTTAAATTTATCCATTAGTGGTTTCCTCCAAACCTTATGTTGACTCTTGACAGTTTAATGTGTCCCAAAGCAATCCAAGCATTCACTTGGGATGACTTCACTCTCAAAATTGAAAGACTCGGTGAATTTAATGTCATGGTTCAAAACTATAGTCTTAATTACTATGGTTTCTTCACACCAAGTCTCGGGCAACTTGTACCCTAAGGCCAACAGAGACAAGTCATTGGCTACTTTGTTTTGTTCTTAAAGAATATGTTCAAACAGAGCACCATCAAACTTATTCAATAGTTGTTACACCATTGGGATGTATTGTTTAAATACAAAAATTCCCCTTTTACTTAGCAAATGACCAACTGCAAACCCCCTCTTATGATAACATTAGGGACTTGCATCTTGTAAGAAAGTTTGTAAGCCTATGATCAATACCTCATACTCTGCATGTTATTGGAGCACTTGCCAAGCAAGGTAAAAGCTAATTTAGTGATGATCCCAGGTGGGAATTCAATCACAATCCCAACTCCAACGCTTGAATTGGTGCTTGATCCATCAAAGTACATTTTCCAAAGAACCATTTCCACTACTAGGAGATGGTCTGGCTTACAGTCCAAGCCAGTATGAATGTTTGGATGGTCAACTAAAAAAGTATTCTAAGGCTTGGCCTTTGACTAACATTCGAGACCCATATACCAATTCAAACTGAAGCAGGGCAATAATCCACTTATTTAATCTTTATTTCGTCAGAGGTCTACCTAGCATGTACATAAGAACATCTGTCTAAGCAACCACGTATATGGTAAATGCTAATAAGTAATGTCTCAAATTCACATATGTATAGAATAGAGATCGACACAATTTCTCAATAGAGGAATACTTTATTTCATAATCATTTAAAACAATGGCTTAGGTAGAGTTCAACTTGTTCAAATTCTTGGTCATTGTCTTGTACAAGCAAACAACCAACTGATTCGTCAGAAGAAGAGACATAAATCTTGAAAGGTTTGCTTTGTTTTGGTGGAATAAAAATTGATGACCTGATCAAGTACTCCTTGATGGCCTTAAATGGTGCTTGATGTGGCTTCTCGCACTTGAAGTCCTTCTTAGACTTGAGTCTCAGTACTGGAGAGAAGAATTTGGTTTTCCCTGTGACATTTGAAATGAAACGTCTCAGGAAATTAACATGGCACAAGAAGTGTTGGAGCTCCTTTTTGGTTGAATGTGGTTTGGGCTATTGAATGGTCTTAGTCTTGTTATGTCCACCTTAATGCCCCTCTAGTATACCAGCAAACCAAGGAAGTTTCTAGCGCGCACACTAAAGGCACATTTTAATGGGTTCATCTTGAGGTTTTGGCTCCTAGTTCTAAGGAATGCCCCTCTCAAGTCCTCCAATTGTTTAGCTTGGGACTTTGATTTGACTACGATGTCGACTATGTTGACTTCCATAGTCTTGCCAATGAGATCATGAAAGATCATGTTCTGGTAGGTGGCACCAACATTTTTCAAGCCAAATGACATAGCCATCCACTTAAAGGTCTCTATTGATATAGGACACCTGAATGTTGTCTTGTGGGTATCCTCCGAAGCATTTATAACTTGGTAGTACCCATAATAGCTATCCATAAAGGATAAAACCTCATGCCTTGAGGCTAAATCCATGAGTACGTCAACTATTGGCATTGGGTATTCATCCTTTGGGTGGCTGCATTCAGATCTCTAAAATCAATGCAAACTCTGATTTTTCCATTCCTTTTGATGACAAGAATAATGTTTTCCAACCTTTCAATAGACCTGACAGTCCTAATGAATTTCGCCTTTAAAAGCCTCTCAATCTCTTCTTTGACCAAATCAATTATTTCTTGGGACATCCTTCTTTAGGCCTGAATGATGGACCTTGATGGTTAAGCCAGGCATCTCATGATCTTCCCAAGCAAAGTAATCCTTGAACTCATGAAGTAAGGTCAAATACTATGTCCTATGCTATTCAGAAAGTAGAGCGCTCAGATAGGTAGGTCTTGGGTCCTTGTTGAGCCCAAGTTAGGAGGGGGTCTTGGAGTTCAGCCCTCAAATCCTCCATCTTTGCTGGTGCTAATCTTAAATCATATAGCTCCAACTCTTTTCTTACGTCATTTGGACTTCGAGGCCATCAAATGGCTGCTTAGCCCAAAGTTGGCCCTCAGCATGCCAAGCAATGAGCTTTTCTATGGCTGAGGAAATGCCCTCTGTGCCATTACTAGGAGGTCCTGGCTCCTCCATATAAGGTTTGAGTGTTCCTTAGAGGTCTCCTTCTTCAAGATGGGCTCTTATGCATCCCCAGAAGTCAAAGTCCTCTAACTCTACATCCACTGGATCAACCTTAGCTTCAGTAAGTGAGCTGTCAAGGATGACTATCATATCTTAGTGTTGGGCAGATTGAGGAGTGGTCCTTTGGACATCAAGTAGTCCAATTCCATCTTCATAGAACTTTGCCTCAACATAATTAGAGCAAGCCATCTGCCATAATAACCTCATATTTTTCATGTTTCTAGAAGATTAACAGCTAATTAAGTGAAGAAGTGATACAATAATTGGCATCTAGCCAATCTCTCCTAAGTAAAGAATTGTAGCTTAAGGTAGTATCTACTACAAAGAAGGCTATGAGCTTGCTTAAGCTGCCAAAAGTTAACTTAACCAGGATGACCCTTCCAGACTTAGTGGTGGCTCTAGAAAAGTCACATATTGCAACATATGAAGTAATCAAGTCATCTCAAGATTTACCAGTGACGTCTAACATAGACAAAGGTAAGATGCCGATGGCAGTGCCATTATCCACCAAGACCGTATTCATTAGAATGTCATCAACTTTGGCCTTGATGTATAGAGGCTTGGTGTGTTTATTGGCAATATTAGGCCCATCAAACATCAACTTCATTATGCCAGGTGTATCATCAATTTACTTGGATATTGGTGTCGTAATTTTAAAAGATGAAGGTTCAGGGTTACCTTTGGTAGCTACTACTTTAGCTACAAGCTCGACCTACAGATCTTAGTCTAAAGTTATCACATCTCTCTCAAGGTCTTCTTGAGCATTAGTCGCCATGAACTCTAAAAGAAAGGAGAAGGGCAATTCTAACATTAACCTTCTCAAAGAGCGTTCCAAATGGTGTTTGGACTCCTTGGTCAGTTTCTTTCTTAGGACTACCATCCATTGGCATATCCTGATCTTGCTTTTCAGGACTGCCATCAACTAGCACTTCTAATCTAGAGGTTGGTCCTTTGGCTCTACACCTAAAGTTTTAGATTCCAACATAGGTTAGGGGAAACCTTCTTCATGGAAATCATTCTCTTATCAGACGATGTTAGCTTAACATGGCCGAGAGGTTCCACTAGATTGATGCTAAGGGGACTGTACTCCTCCTCATCATTTGATGACATTTGAGACAATGATTTCTTAGGAAGTTGATGCCACCAAGATTCCTTTCCTTCAAAAGACGAGAGACTAGTCCATCTCTCAAGCTTCTTATGTGGCTAAACTTTACCACCAGTGTAAAAGGTCAAGGTTCAGCTACTGTATCTTCGAGATCCATAAGCTCAGTTTGCTTGTCTTAGTGACCTCTAGCTTCCTCTTAAAATAGCCTAGATAAGCAAGTATCAAGTAGAGCTCTTTGTTGTGCTGCGTTCGATCGCACTTGCCTTCTCTTCTATGTCCAAGTAAGGCAGGACAAACCTGCATCCTCTTGTTCGCGGTGGTTCCTTCTCCAAACATTACCAAAATGGACCCCGGAAGGTTGGTGTCCTGACTGTGGTGGTGCCTAGCTGGTATTCACCTCAAGCGGGTGGTATTTTAGATCTCTTTTGGTGCTCAGTCCTCATGACGATCTGGCCCTTTGAAGAGGGATCTTCAGTAGGCTCGTATCTGTGAGACTTCTTAGATGGCATCTTCAATTCCAAGATAGCATTAATAAGGGAAATGGACTAAGGAAGCAGCGTGAGTTTCTTCATTGCTCCTTATGTTTTCCCACACCAATGGCGGCATGCCTTGTAGGATGCCTTCTTTAGATCTCGAGATATTTTCTCTCAATTTGTAAGGCTCTGAGTGCACCCGTGATCTCTATTGATTTCCATAGCCGTCTCTTCAGCCATTGTTAGCGTAATGGCTGAACTATTGTGGAGTTCGATTAGTAAGTTCTTGAAAACAAAATACTTATTCGTGGGATGGAGTTCAGTAATGTGACAATAGCAAATTCCATCATCAAGCATACGCATAAGTATTGGGAACCTTAGTACTTTCTCAATGTCCAACCATTCAAATAGATTGTTCACCACCCTTGATTAGTGTCGTTGAAAGCCATCTTTCTCCTTTAGAGGGGGAAAGGATTAGCCTGGATGGTACAACGACCATTTTTAGCAAAAGTGACAATAATGTTGACTTGAAGAGGACTATGAAAGGGGTCTTTATCAACACCAATATGTCCTTCTCTTGGGAAGATTAGTTCCCTTGCCCCAATGGCATCTTGAACCACGTTTCTAAAGATCATGTAGTTCTTAGTTGAATGAGTCAATGAGTCATGCCATTTACATTATACCTTTCCAATCTTGAGATTGTTATTCGCCTCAAGCCAATCAAATATGATATTTGCTTTCGAGAGGTTAAATGAGTTCTTTCTCAAGTCTTGGGATTGATAAGCCTTTTTGGCTTTGATATCCTTCTTGACCAAGGGATTACAAACCATAGGAGGTCCATTGGCGTACTCAACAACGTCAATTTCATAAGGATCTTCATCCTTTTCAATTAAATCATGTACGTAGATTCCATATATGCTATTTTTCTTGAGATTTTCTTCTTTTAAGACTGCCTCATATCTAGTGGCACATTCTACTAGCTGTAGAAGTGTCATGAAGTTTGAGCCTTCAAACTTCTAACTAAATTCAATATCCAGGCCATTCAAGGCTAGCATGGTAAATTAAACTTCAAGAAAGGCTATAGTGCATTTTAACTTGGATCTCTTGAACCGGTTAATGTAATCTTCCCTTGATTCACTAGGCTTTTGTCTCATTCGAGCCAAGTCGGACATGGAAGTTCCTAGTTCCATTCTTGGGAACAGAGCCTGGAATTTCCTGGCCATGTCATCCCAACGGTAAATGGAATTAGGTGGCAGGCTGATGTACCATGTCAAGATGGTCCCTATTAAAGAACTAGGGAATAGCCTATGTTTGAGATGCTGATTGTCTGTCACTTCTCTACATTGGAAATTAAACCTTGCCAAATGCTCGGGAGTAGACACACTCCCTTCTCCTAAGAAAAGGGTAAACTTAGGTATTTTGTATTGTAGAGGAAATGGATAATCCCTATCAGTATAGTTATGGTAAGGTTTACTATACAATGGTCTATTGACCCTAGTGAGGCCTGGCCCAGACATCTGTACGATAAGGGTAGCCAATAGGTCTTGAAGTAGTAGGTTAGGCACATCGTTATGCGCCTATCATTGCCCCCTAAGTAGTTGAGGGTCTCAAATGGGATCCACAAGATATCTCTGAACTCCCATTAAAATCAGGTATGGGAACGATTGTTGCCCTCATACTCGGGGTAACCCGTTAATCATTTTAGCCATTTGTTTGATTGGACTCGAAGTATGTTCCATCAGACCCTGGGTTATATTGCATGCCTGAGGGCACATCTACATTAGTAGGATGTTGGTCCATCCTTGCTTGATCTGTCCCCGTGATATAGTCTTGAGGACATGGGTGGTTAGATTGGCCCCCAATATGATAAGTATGAAGAAATCTAGGAGGAAAGGCCTGGTCCCCGAAAGTGGGTACTTGATCTTGCACACCTGTTTCAAGGCCTTAAGTGGGCCTCAGGGAAACCTCTCCTACTTGAGGAGGGAAGGAATGGTTATGCCCCCCTGTCTTGAGGACTGGTGACATTGGCACATTGGCCTTGAGATCCTTCGAAGCTAGAGAGAATTCCTGATTTGAGGCCCAACAATCCCAAGGGGCACATTATCATTTCTATGGTTGGATTTTAAGTGTGTAACACTTGGGTTAGCCACAGTTGGTTTTTCTCTTCCCGCAGGAACCAAGTAATTAACTTGAGTAACTGATAATCGTAAGCTAATATGAGCATCATAAGAGCATCATGCGGGTATCCAGTTGGAACTGATGGAGGAGATACAGGCCTAAGTTGCCTGATTTCTTCTTTAACGGCTTAGACTAAGCCATTACGAGCCTTAGCCTGTCAAATTGGGATAGGCTTGACCCTAACTACTGTCTGTTTCGCCACGTCCTTAGCAATAAGGGTAGCAGTAGAAGACAAGCTTGAGTTCATCTCTACTAAGACTATTAGTTTCTCTACGAAGCCTTTCATTCATTGAGGTTCCAATGTCATTAATCATGGCTCTCATGGTGGCAGAGTTTTCACGCTGGGCCACTAGAGTGCGCTCTGTTTCAACACGTTTCTGAAAGGCCTCTCTCACGGTTTGTTGAGCCCTTTAATCTTCAATTTCTAAATGATGTTTGAGCATGGCCATGAAACTCTTTTGAGAATGGCCATTAAGCCTAATGCGTTCATCTTATACGATGTCATCATCACCACCGCTTTCACTGTCGTGATTGTGACTGGTTTCATCCATTCATGTTATAGGGCACTGTTTGAGAGGATGCTCAGGTGGGGACCCAATCAAGGCTAACACGTCTAGTTCCTCATGCTTAAAAGCAATAGACCTCTTGGTTCTAACCATCAGCGAATGGTCTGAGATTACACTCTGGTAATCCATGATGGGGTTAAAGACAATGGATTCTTGCTTTAAGTCTTCCATTGTTTGTTTGTAAATAAGTGTGATGTTGTCACTATAAATATAAATATAAACAACGTGCAAAAGAGACTCACCGCGACTAGATAATGAGCATAAATCTGGACTGCATGTGTGTGACCTCAACCGCTCTCCATTTTCGATGAAAAGGTTGTGATATTTTTGTAAAGATATTTTTGTGTATCTAACTTTACTTATTTTGTTAGTTTTACTTAGGCTTCAATTAAGAAGAATTTTTGGATATTTTTTAATGGATTTTTTATATGCTTTTTTGACAGAAAACTAAAGTGATATGGACCTAACTCAAGTGATAGTTACAGTGACGGAGCAGGGTCCATAGCAACCCTTCCTAATACACTTAAAAGTCAAAATCTGAGGTGGACACAAACCCAAGAGCTCAACAGTTTACTTACAAGCCCGACTATCAAGTTTTTAAGCCTGACACCCTTGACTTATAATAACTTGAATGAGTTTAAATCTAACATGATTTAGATAAAGCAATCAAGGTCATGCCTTGGCGGTCAAAGCCCTAAACAATGGCGCAAACTTAAGTTCACCTGACTTATCAAGCAGTGACAGTAGTGTTAGGACCAATGCAATCAAGTTCAAGCCTTGACCGTTAAAGCCTTAAACTAAAGCTCAAGCATCCATGTGCCTAATCGAAGGGATTCCTAGACATCCTTATGCCCAAGAGAACGATTGAGCAACTCGATGTCCAACTTGCTAAATATTTCAATGCTTAATTTTGAGCAGCCATATGCTTAAAAAATAGAAAATAATTGATCTCATTCAAAATAGTCTAATGATTTCTTTTGGGCTTGTTTAGATAAATATTTATAGAGAAAAAAAAATCCAAAATCCTAACGTAAAAGAAGTTCTAAACTGCCAATAACGAGCCCCTAATATGATAATAACCAACAAGGCTAATGAAGCTGGAATTGTAATCCTAAAATAATCCCAAGTAATAATATATCCTGAGGGATAGAACTTAAAAAATTTCAAAACATCCTATATCCTAACCCTAAATCTTGATTTCATATCCATCGTCTCCATTGTTCTCTCCCGCTTACAAAAAAAAACACAACCTTGAGTTCTATAATGTGGTACAATAAGATGAATGCAGTACCAACTGAGTAGGCAACAATGCATGGCATACCATAAGGAATTGTCTGGTTCCAACATCCTAAAATTGTCGCGACATCGCCTTAATAGGAATGAGTCTCTTAATAAGTGTCAAATTCTATTGAAATAACAAAGTCAATATGCTCAACCTCATGCACAACTATCTCATTGCAATCATCTTCTAGTACTGGTCGTGGGATGTCATTTCTTCTTCATGAATACAACCTCCTAAATCTTCTTCAACATTGTGCTCCTCTAAGGGCTTAATTTTAGTAGACACCCCTGGCATAAGTCAAAAGCAACCTTGGTAAAATTTTCTAGGGAAATCCAAGAAATTTGACCAAATAAAAGAGATAGGTTTGGCTATCTCTACAATTCTTTTTACCCTTTTAACAGTTCTTCGAGGAATAGACAAAGCTTCCTTATTGCTCTTCTTACAACCTTTAATATGCAGAACAACGGCCATTGCAATCATATAAGACTTCATTTAAAAATTAAAAAAAAAAAAACCCTTGATGAAACTACCTAATCAATTACAAGAAAGTTATGACATAATCATTTGAAGTACTTCTTTCATTTTATCATCATTATAGAATTCATTCGAAATAGTGATCCTCGTAACCTTGATAATACAAGTAGCAACTAGAAATTTTATATTGATTTCATAGTGTCTCAATAATTGATCAGCAACAAATGCTTTTACTAGTGAAGAAAGTGCATCCCTCATCAACCATAAACTTTTTTTTTTTTTTTTTTGACGGTGCGGAGAAGGAACTATGTTTCAAATGTACTTGAAGTGCCTTATTTATATATTTTAATTCTTATTCCGCCAACATATTCGGCTTTTATATTAGTGTGTTATTGTAATCAAGGTGCATTTAGGCTTGAAGTGCAATGGAAAAACGAAGGTTAAACAGTGACAAAATCAAGAGTAATTGAGGCATATTTGAATACTATTCTGAAAAACCCGACCATGTGTGAAAGGAAAGAACCTAAATAATTATTCATGGGATGTTAATAATTATGAATATGTGTGTGTTTGTGTGTGTGTGTGGGGGTGTGTGTGTGTCTCTCTCTCTCTATCTGGGTGTGTGTGTCTCTTTCTATCTGTGTGTGTGTATGTGTGTCTCTTTGTGTCTTCATGCGCGTGTGCGTGCATGGGTGGGTGTGGGGTTGTGTGCGTGTGGGTGGGTGGGTGTGTGTGTGTGCGCGCGCGCGCGCGTATGGCACGCCAAACCATTACGAGTTCCAAGGGTTCTCAAACATTGAAGTACAAGTGGTTGGAGTGCTGGAAAAATCAAAGCAAGGATCAACGTGAATGTCAATCAAGGGAGTCATCATTCATGAGTTTTTCTTCACTTTCTTTTTAGTTTTTGTGATTTGTCAAGCTTCCTTGGAGGAATAGATTTGTGGTTTAAGGGTGAAGGAAGGGTTGCCATTCGGATCCTGGATTTATATTTTATTGTAGACAATGATTCATGCTATGTTATTATTGCACCCCTGGGGGGAACTTATATTTTTAATTGGATTTTTAAGGATGAGCTTGTAGCCATGCTAAGATTCCGGATTTATTTGAGCCCCGTCTACATGCTTGTAGCCCAGACTTTAACACAATAGGTTTTCACGCCTGGTCAGGGTTGAGGTTATATCCAATCTTGAACACAATCTTTTATACAAATTAATGCTTAATTAGGAGTGACAAAGGAATTTGTTGGTGCTATTGAGATAATCCATGCTACACCTAGAGTGATAAGATGGGTTATGGCCTTGGACTAGTTCATCACCCTAATTCCTAATTTATGTATTAATCTAGGTTTAACATAGAATTCGGAACCAAAAAAGAAAAAGAGGAACTAAGTACTACGATTGAAATAACCTATGCTACACCTAGGGTGATAAGATAAGTTATGCCCTTAGACTAATTAATTACCCTAAGCCTTAATTTAAGTGTAAACCCAGGTTTAGTACTTGTAGCCTAAGCCCCTCTAAATTATTGTCATAAGAAAGTATAGTGACAGGATTCAAATGAAGCTAACCCGAATTCATTCCCCAAACTACCCTTACTTGACTTGACAACTTTAGTTTATTGTTATTTTTATTAATTTAGTTAACAAATCATTCAAACCAAACAAAAACCGAATTTCAATCACTCATTGACAACTAAATCTGAATTAACTCCAATTTCCCGTAGATACGACACCTGTATACCAAATTAACAATTGGTATCGGAGCCTTGATTTGGCTTCCGAATCAAGCTCTAAAACAGGAAAACATATAAAATTCTGATTGATTGTGTTGCAATTAATCAACAAAAACAGTTTTGATACTGATTTAGTTCAGTTTATGGGATTAAGAATTCAATTCCGAATTCTGAATTTGAAGATTGGCGGTTACTGCCTTATTGATCTGCAAGTGCTTGGGAATTGCTTTAGCTGGGATTAATTTGACTGAGTTACATTGAAGAAAGTTTAATTGATCAGTATTTGTTGATTACAGTCAACATCAAAGCTGATTCAGATTGAATTCAGTAGAATTGATCAAGCATTAGCTGCTAAAGTTGAGTGCTGAAGCAAAGCATTAGTTGCTGAAGTTGAGTGCTGAGCATAATTTTTCTTGATATTTGATTAGTTCGAGAAGAAGTTAAAAGTGAGCTATTGGATCAACATTACACTTGATCATAATCAAAAGATCTGAAACAAGCTGCATTGAGGTGATTTCAGGTTCTATAATTCAGTTGCTGAGGTTGAGGTAACGGTTTTCTGAACTTCAAGTTACAATTCGATCAGAATCTGTGATTGTTGCTGGTTTGTGATATAATTCGTGTTGATAAGCATAGAAGTGGTGAGAATTCTGTTGATTCTTAAGAATTATATGTTATTGAGTTGAGATTTGCTTAGTCAAGAATCTGACATTGGGCTGAGGACCGAAAGTGTTGAAATACGATTTCGTTCTTGAAGATTGCTTGAGTATTGTGTTGAGGACTTGATTACAATCTAGAACTGAGTTTAATTCAGAATTGTAAGTCTGAATATTCAAGAAAGCATCTCTGTTATGGTTCGTTCGCGAATTCTACAAGTTAGGGTTTGACCGAGTTCTCTGTGTGTCGAAAAATCTGCATATTAGGGTTTGTAATCAGTGACAATTGAGGAACCGTTAGCAAGTAATTGTTGTCCAAGCGAAGGAGTATAATTTCTTTAAGTAATCATCTGTTGAAGTGATTTGAATCGAATTTTGTTCTTCTGCGAACTGAGTTGGTTCTTTTCGAAACGCTGCTTAATATTGCAAATATGGTTGGTATGGTTGATGAAAGCTCTTGTCAATCTGTGTTGAGTGATCAGTTGAAGAAATAAAGCAAGAATTGAGACAAGATCTCATGGAGATTTGGCGGGAAAGTAATGAGATAATGAAACAGGTAGTGGACGAATGGCTGCAGGAAATTAAGGATCATCAGTTTGCAAATAGCAATCGAGATTGTGTTGGTGTTCTTGATGCAAATGTGTTTTCGGAGCTAGTTGATAGCGTTAAACAACAAGAGTTCAATGTTGAGCAAAAAGAGAAAGTGGAATCTGTTGTTGTTGAAGATGAATTCGACCACGATAATGCCGAAATTGATGAACACAAGTTAGAAGAACCTGAGTTTGATCAAGATGATCATTATGAAGACTCTTTGCTAGAGTTAGAGTATTTTGAAGATGATGAGCTACAACAGGATTTGCTTCTGGAATGGGAATATGATTCACATGTCAAGAGAATTATAAAGAAAGCGAAGAGTAAAGTGATGAGAAGCCATCTAAGTGAAGCATTGAAAGATTTTTGGGGTAAAAAGAAGTTGACAAAGCCAAAATTGAAGTGTGAGGTTATGTGTCAGTCTAAGGAGCTTCTGAGTTTGCAAGAACAGAACAATGGACAACCAGTTGTTGCTGTAATTGAGTCCAATTCAGCTATAGGACATTGGGATGATCCACTGGAAGAAGTTAGGATGCTTGATGATCAACAAGAACTAACTCAAGATACTAATTTTACCGATGTATATGCTGGTATACAAGGTTCAGATATATATGCTGGTATACAAGGATTTGTTACAACATAATCTTTGATTTCAACTAAAAAAATTGATGCTACTGCGGTAATATCACTGAATACATCACCAAATCTGTTAAGTATTACTCCATGGCAAGCTGGTATGCAGAATCGAAACATCTTCACTGCTGAGCTATCACATTCTGTTGAGAAATTAGTTGCTGCTGCTGTGGTACTACCTAATGTAGAACAAGGTGTGCTTTTAAGTGGAGAAAAAGTGTATTCCAATACACACTCTTATGACGAGTTGCCACCTGATCCGGGAGAAGATAATCAAGGCTATGTGAATCTGAAAAGAGTTGATTTTATGCTGAAAAGAAGTAATCGAGCTGCGGGAGTGCGTTTCAAGGTTAAACAAAGGCGAAGCTTTGTGTTTATACAAGCAATTGAGTTGTTGGAGGTGTACAAATTCAGTAATGTGCTGAAACTGATTTCTGGTCAGACTAAAAGCAGTACAGCAGGTGCTTTAACTGATGTATTTGATGTTGGAAGTCCCTTTGATCCGTGGAAGGTAGATCATGATTGTAACAAGCTAAAACATGAGGCTGAGTTGGAGGAAAGGTTCAAACAAGCTGCTAAAATCATTTCCCGAGTTCAATTTAGGCCTAGTTTAACTTCTGGAAGAATTCTTAACATGTTACAAGTTCACAAATTGGGTACTAATCTGAAAATTGGGTTTGTTCAGCCAAGATTCAGTAGTATTGAAGGTCTTGGGGTTATGTTTGATATTGGAAGACCCCCTGAGGCCTTGGTGGAATCTGGTAGCTGCATCTGTTCTGGAATGGCAGTGCTGGACAGTAATGAGGCAAGTGTATTAAGCTCCAAATTCAGATTGTGCATTAATCAAGCTATGGGCAGAGAACAAGCTCCATTAATGCAACCAAATGTGAGTTCTCTTAATGTTATGGGGCTTGGTGGTTGGGTTGATTTTGCAATACAAAAGCTTTTGGTTGGAAATTTAGAATTGTGGCAATATGGGATCACATTACAGAACTATGGCTCATTTGTGATCTGCTGTGGGTGTTCGGAATGAAAAAATCGTATGCACAAGCTTCAATATATTCTCAATGTTTGGATGGAAAAGATCAATGCAACATCAAGGATAACTCCAGCTGAAATTGGAGTGAATACCGGCAAGGTAGTTTGGAACAGAATAACTCTGAGTTTGAAGGAGTTTACAGCTATTCGAGAGTTCTTTTGGTGTCTCCACTTGTTATATTTGTTACTCATGCTTGAGATGGTTGACAAGGAAGCAAAGCTTGATCATTTGAGGCAAGTTTGGTGGCTGGATGAGCACGGGATCCAGGAAAGTCTTGAGAACGGGCTGGAAGGTGTGAGCTGCAGCATTAACATCGTCGATTGGAATGTTTTGGAAGTTCAAGTTATGACATTATGTCTTGGGCATTCAACAATAGTTTATGAACACTTAGTTTGTGTGGTCTATGCAAGAGTTTGGGAGGAAAAGGCAGAGACTTTCAGACCTTACAAGTTCACTCTCAAGATTCAAGCAATGGAAGTATTGAAGGCTGCTAAACATTCTTGGAGAATTAAAATTCCTTCACTGTCAGTAGTAGATGAGCTGCTTAGATTGAGGGTGGATGGTGCTATTGTGGCTTGGGGAAGATGTATTAACTTGTCAATAGCAAGTAGCTTCCATAATCGAGCTGAAATTTGTAATATCCGTAGCTGTGAGTTGTCTTGGTTATACACTGCTGAATTCTCGACCTCTGCAGCACAACATGTGGAATTCGGAAGCAATCGAGAGTTTGTTGAGCTTGGTCTGAGATGGTTTAGTAAGTGGATGTTTAAGCAATACAAATTTTGGATAAGATCCAAAATAAAGTGGTTGCAGCTGCATTCTTATGGGATCTCAATGTGTTTTGTCACCAATATGGGGTTGTTTTAGCTACAATTGGGAAATTCTTCAAGCAGATTTTGACCCTTGGTTCTCTTGGTTTGAGTTGGGAAGGCCTCCCGAGATGCTTAAGGACTTCATGTGCAGTTGTGCGGGTTTAATGACATTCAAACTCTGTTCTGCAGCATTTTACAAGCAGAATTACAGAATTGTTGCTGCGTTTTATGATTCTCAGTAGCAAGATAGAGTTTTGAGCTGTGTTAACTGCATCATGAGGTGTCATGGATGTGTTGTTGATGTTTGGTTTGATCAGTGCAGACCTCCTGAAGAGTATTATACATTCAAATGCAAACATTGTGTCGAAACAGGATGTCATCCTCATGTATCAGCTGCATTTCAGATTGAGTTGCTTCGGATGTCTTCCAGGTGCATAACTTCAGCAAGAAGTTGATCTTCCTTGTTACAACTCTCTTCTATTCTTGAGGATAAGAATATTTTCAAGGGGAAGGGAATGTTATTATCCGAGAATCCAAGGCATGAGTTGGTGGTGGCTGTGCTGCTGTGGTGTTCGCTGCTGCTGGTGCGCGCTACTATTAGCCTGCTGTGGTGGCTTCTTGCAGCTATTTGATGATCGTTAGTGTAAGAAAGTTGTATTAGCTTGTTGATATTGTAACTAGAATAAGTCTTGATGTAATAATTGGTTAAGGGCTGCGTTTGTAGTAGCGGCTACGTAATGTAATAAGCTGCAGTAGTAGCTTAGCTTGTGGTAGTTGATAGTAGTTAGGGTGGTCAAGGCCGTTAGGTTAGTTAAGTCAAATGTGGTGGCTCACTTAAGAGGCGGTTAAGTCCTTGTGTCTAGGATCAGTATATCTCTAGATATTTTTAGTGTAAGCCATCCTAAGAGATAGTAGTATAAATATGTAGAGCTTCTCTTGGAGAGCTCATAACAACTTTGATGAATAAAATTGATATCTTTTGATATCTCTCTCTCTACTTCTCATCTCCTTTCCCTTCTTATCTCGTCTAAACTGTAAATTCTCTTCTCATCTCATACTCTCACTATCCCAACCAAGGTTAATGTTCAAGAGCAATCTTAGCAATCCTTAAAGGAAGTTCAATTGTGGCTATCAGATCATTTTGATCCAGTTCAATTCAAATAGAGTTTGATTCTGTTGCTTGTGTCAAGATTTCAGTTCAAATGTGCGACTCTTTAACTTGATCTTGCAATATCCGAATTTGTTGATCATATTTGGTGATTGTGCGGCTGTCAATTTGAAATCAAATTGATCAAGTTCAGGTTGTGAATTCAAGGGTGAAATTATGGTCGGTGATGTGCTGATTGCAGAGATAAAGGCATTGATTGTTCAGCTTAATCATGATCAGCTGGAGAGGGAGCAAAGAATGGAATGATTGCATAAAATGTTGCAGGAACAGGATCAGAAGTTTAATGAGCGTTTTGGCCTACAAATTTTTGATGAGAAAATAGCTGATCAATTAAATCAGCAAAAGCAACAATTTGAGGAGACATTGGCTAATCGAATAAATCAACAAGCAAAAGAATTTGATGAAAAGATTGAAGATCGAGTGACTCAACAATTGCAAGGAATTCAAGAACAAGTGAAATCTGTAGCTGAGAATGATGTTCCTCTGCAGATTACTCAAGTGTTGATGCAAGATGAAGATAGAATCACTCCAAGCCAATGCACGCAAGAAGTCTTTGCTGCAGAATCGCGAATTCCAGTGGAGAAACCTCATGTTCAGTTGGAAGACTTGCAAAATCTGATCACAGGGCAGTTTAAGGAAGTATTGGAACCTGCGACAGTGCAAGATCAACTTCTCAATTTGAGTCTAGCAGCTTCAGTTCAAGATCTTGTAGCTGATTTAAAGCCTGCACAACATAAATTGATACAAATGCAAGTAAGCGATTGATTTCAGTTTGGAGAGTTGCATGACCCAATCAAAGGGCAAGATCAAATGAGTGAAGTTAGAGTTCATGCAACAAAGAACACTAACAATAGGTTCCTTGACCCAAGCGAATTGGACGAGTTAGAATTGGAGCTTGTTTAGATCAACCAAGAGGAGTTCAACAATGAATTGGATAAGTTAGAAGCTTGTATGGATCAAGTTGAGAGCAAAGGCCATTTTCCCAAAGTACAAGCTAATGTTAGACCTCCCGAATACCTTGGAGTGCTACATCAAAAGTCAGTTAAGTAGTGGGAAAATCAGTTGGAAGTTATGGCTACAGGTCATTCTCATTCCTTAAGACAACAAGTTGTTAGCAAGAATTTGAAGTGTTCGAACTGGAAATTTGTGCTACATTTGCTTCCAATCTTCTTCCTAGGCTTCAAGATCCTTCATTTAGTTTTCAAGCACCTTCAGGGACGCCTCTCAATTGGGAGGAGATATGCAAACTCTTTCTCCCTTGTTGCGGCAGTGCACTAAAGGATTGGAATTTCAGCTACAAAACTCAGGTTTTGGGCTGCATCCATAGCAATTTGTGGTACCTTGGACTAAATTTTGGGGTTAGGCTAATCTGGTACGAATTGGGCAGACCTCCTGATGTTAATATTCGAACCAGATGCATGTTATTGCAGCAGAAGAAATCGTTGATCAGTTCCAGCTGCAAGTTACTGCAATCTAAGAAGTTCTTCAGTCTCAATTTAGCTGGAAGTCATCACCTTCAACTACAATTCCCACATCTATAAATGTTCTTCAAAGTCTCAACTCTCTTCCATTCTTGAGGACAAGAATGTTTTCAAGGGGAAGGGAATGTTATGACCCGGGAATCCAAGGTAGGAGGGGGTTAAGTGCTGCGTATGTTGCTGATGTTGGGTGCTGCTATGTTGCTGACTTAGCTGCTGTTATGTGCTGTTAGTTTAGCTTAGAAGGAGGTATTAGCCTTTAGTTGAAGTGGGGGGTTTTCTGGTTGATGTTAGTATATGTTCTTAAGCGTAATTCCCTTGCTGTAATGTAATAATCTGCAAGTAGTTCTGCATTGTATAAGTAGCAGTAGCTTAGCAGCTAGGTAGTGGTCTTGGCGCCATAAGCATTAGGTAGTTATGTTCGTTCGTAGATATTTTCATATGATCTAAATATTTTAGTGAGTCAGTTAGCTTGTGCAGTCTAGGTACAATGTATCAGTTGCTTCTTAGCTGCCTATAAGTAGTAGTTGTGCTGTAAATTTCAGGCATTCAATCAAATATCAAACAACTATCTCAAATTGAGATCAAATTCTTTCTCTCATCTAACTCTCTCTATTTCTCATCCCTATTTTTCTAATTTCTTATCTCAATTTACTTCTTTCTCATCTCATACTCTCAATCTATCATAAATTTACTTAGCTTACGCCTGTGATTCAATCACGAGCGCAACAATTGGTATTAGAGCCTCGTTTGGATTCCAATCGAGTGCGTAATAAAAAAAAAAATAAAAATAAAAAATTCAAATTCAGTGCTGAATTTAGTTCAGCTTTAAACAGAAGGAAGTTCAATTGTGGCTATCGGATCATTTTGATCCAGTTCAATTCAAATAGAGTTTGATTATGTTGCTTGTGTCAAGATTTCAGTTCAGATGTGAGACTCTTTAAATTGATCTTGCAATATCCGAATTCGTTGATTGTATTTGGTGATTGTGTTGCTGTCAATTCGAAATCAAATTGATCAAGTTCAGGTTGTGAATTCAAGGGTGAAACTGTGGTCGGTGATGTGCTGAATGCAGAGATAAAGGCTTTGATTGTTCAGCTTAATCACGATTAGCTGGAGAGGGAGCAAAGAATGGAGGAAAGATTGCATAAAATGTTGCAAGAACAGGATCAGAAGTTTAATGAGCGTTTCGGCCTGCAAATTTTTGATGAGAAATAGCAGATCAATTAAATCAGCAAAAGCAACAATTTGAGGAGACATTGGCTAATCGAATTAATCAACAAGCAAAAGAGTTTGATGAAAAGATTGAAGATCGAGTGACTCAACAATTGTAAGGAATTCAGGAACAAGTGAAATCTGTAGCGGAAAATGATCTAGATACTCTCAAATTGAGATCAAATTCTCTCTCTCATCTACCTCTCCCTATTTCTCATCTCCATTTCTCTAATTTCTCATCTCAATTCACTTCTTTCTCATCTCATACTCTCAGTCTATCCTAAATTTACTTAGCTTACGCTTGTGATTCAATCAAGAGCGCAACAATTTGAGATAGTTGTTTGATATTTGATTGAATGCCTGAAATTTACAACACAACTACTACTTATAGGCAGCTAAGAAGCAACTGATACATTGTACCTAGCCTACACAAGCTAACTGACTCACTAAAATATCTAGATCATATGAAAATATCTGCTAACTAACATAACTACCTAATGCTTATGGCGCCAAGACCACTACCTAGCTGCTAAGCTACTGCTGCTTATACAATGCAGAACTACTTGCAGATTATTACATTACAGCAAGGGAATTACGCTTAAGAATATATACTAACATCAACCACAAAACCCCCCACTTCAACTAAAGGCTAATACCTCCTTCTAAGCTAAACTAACAGCACATAACAGCAGCTAAGTTAGCAACATAGCAGCACCCAACATCAGCAACATACGCAGCACTTAACCCTCTCCTACCTTGGATTCCCGAGTCATAACACACCTGTATACCAAATTAAGCTATGACGATCTCATATGCTTGCGAGTAGTTGGTTTTAAATCACACTTTTCTAACACATCAAGTTTTTGGTGCCATTGCCCAGGAATCGGTAGGCTAAATTAGATTTAGGAATTAATGAGTCCTTTTTGTTTCCTTTTTCTTTATTTATTTTGTTTAATTTTAGAGTTGTGGCCAAAGTGAATTCAACTTGCTTTCCGCATTGTATGCATGGTTGACTCTCACTCAACCTGAAATTGTTACATTTCAAAAATTAAGCTAGCTCTATATACCTTGAGGCAATGCGAAGCAAGTGTGAATACACCTCACACCATGTCCAACTATGCACCACGTATGATTGGGGACCACTTTATTCCTCAAACATATATCGCACCTGCCGGAGTTGCATTACATGCCCGCAAACTTTGAAATCAAGCCTCGGATCATCAACATGCTTCCGACTTTCTATGTGAAGCCGATAGGCAGACCGTAAAAGCAGCTTGATGCATTTATGAAAATTTATGAAACTTGTCACTATCAAGGTGTCTCGACTGATGCAGTTAGACTACGCCTTTTTCCGTTTTCGCTAAAAGACGTAGCTAAAAAATGGTACCAGTTCCTTCCGAGGGGTGAAATGACCTCCAACAAAAGTTCCTGATCAAGTTTTATCCTAAGGCTAGAAATATGGCCGTTAGGCATGTAATCGAAATAGTTTTGAAAAAAAAGATCAAGAGCAATCTCATGAAAGTTGGGACAGATTTAAGGAGCTCCTTAGAAGCTATCCCCACCACAGGTCACCCCAAGTGGGCTCTTGTAAAAAAAAAAAAACCTTCTATAATGGTATGACCGCTTTAAACAAACAAATGGCTAATGCTTCATGTGAGGCAACACTTAACCAACAAGATGAGAACAAGGCGTGGACGTTATTTGAGCGCTGCAAAGAAAACTCCCTCGACCAACCCTCTTTTACGAGAGTGGCTAGAGGGAGCACACCTGATGTCTACTAAGTAGCACCTAACGATTACTTTAACCTTAGACTGGACATCCTTAGTAGGAAGACGGATCAGATTATGAACTTGCATGCCCACTAATGTGCGCCCATTCCACGTAGCTGAGTCGTTCGGTGGTACCATTTCGTGTCGCATTTATTCGGGTGAGGATCACTCTGTTCTTAATTATTTATATTCATCTTAGTTTCCTGAATATGTGCAGGACCATGTATATGCAGCTCAAGAATATTTGAGAAATAACGACCCATTCTCCAACACCTACAATCTCAGGTGGCGCAATCATCCGAACTTCTCATGGAAGCAGGACACAAATCAAAATCAACCCACAAGACAACAAGATCCCGGCTTTGTGACACCCCCCTCATTTTTTAGGGAGGCCAAAGGTATGATTCTCGACCTCACACTTATGTGGCTCATGATAATCCTCCTCCCTCACCTCCAGGGCACACTTCACAATTTGAGTAGCGCATGCTCTGCTTTGTGGAGGATACTACACAATTGGTTCAGTCTCACTCACAATCTATGGCCAAATTAGAGAACCAGATAGGATAGTTGGCCCAGGCACTGAATGGGAGAGAGGAAAGGAGGTTACCTTCCCAACCACTCAAAAAACCCATAAGGTTGATTAGTTCTAACCCTAACTTGCTCATTCACGAGCAAGTCTAGGTTGTTTCAGTTTTAGGAGAGGGGAGCCTTTAGGGAAGTTGAGGTTGAGATCGAGAAGGATGTGACTCCCTCTTCCACTGCTAGTAAGAAGGGATCATGGGAAAGGGTTTTTGACTCCGCTATCCCTTTTCCTTCGGCCCTTGCAAGACCGAGGTAGAAGGATGAACCAAAGAGGTCTAAGCTCTTGCATGTGTTTAAAGACGTGATAATCAACTTGCCATTGATTGACACCATTAAACATATTTCTATGCATTCTAATTTCCTTAAGGACCTCTTCTTGAAAAAGGAGAGCGCACAGGCGCACACTCCGAAGAGTGTCTGGCTAACCGAGAAGGTGAGCAGCATTCTAGCATCGAGTGACCCCGCCTAAGTTTAAAGATCCCTAGGCCTTTATGGTCGCATTGTCTTAGGAGATGGTTGGACCAGCAGATCCCTCTTAGATCTAGGAGGGAAGGTGAATATCATCCCTTACTCAGTGTTTCGAGAACTAGGTATAGGAGACCTTGAGTCAACTAATGACACACTTCAGTTGGTTGATAGGACAGAGCATATACCTCGTGGGGCGGTGGAGGATGTACTTGTCAAGGTTGACAAGTTTGTCTTTCTCATTGATTTTATTGTATTAGATATGGACCCCAATCCTAGGCAGAGGAATAGGACTGCCATTATTCTAGGTCAATCGCTCCTAACAATGGCCGACGCTGTGATTCGTTATACGACGAGAGTGTTTAGATGTTTCTTTTGTAAACCTTAAGGAAAAATTGAAGGTCTTGAACAGTGTTCTTCACTATGAGACTGAGAGCTAGAATATTATAAGGTTGATGATATTGACCGTTTGGTAAAATTGGATGCGCCCAATTCTTCTAAAAGTGCCAATTGTAATAATGCCCCTGCGTGTGTCGATAGCAGTGCGTTGAGTGCTAAGTCATCACCTAAGATTGGTAGGATAGACAATCGAGACCCTGATGGTGGCCATGTTCCTCTCCATGATAGCCATAGGTCTATAAATGCTTTTGGGTTTGGGGATCATCCCTACAAGCTCAACCTGATTTCTATGACAGATATTGCCTCAGATTTTGGTTGACATTACGCTCCACACTGCGTTCGGCTGAAGCCGTTAAACTTAGAGCTTTTGGGAGCCAACCCAACCTACTTTTATTTTTGTTGTGTGTTTTAATTGGTTTTTTTTTTCCTCTAAATTAAACTCTCTTTCTTCTACAGATCCTTTTGATATCCCTACCTTTTTTTTGATAAGTCAGTTGTATATATCAAAAAGGGATCGTACAAGAGTATGAGAGGCATACCCAAAGACACGGCCGCGCCTACAAAAGCAATCAAAAAAAAAGCAAAACACGCAAAGCAACAAAGAGAAAATACAAAGGAACATCACAGAAACTCCTAAGTACAAACCTCTAAAAGAGAAGATGAAAGAAAAACAATGAGTACATCAATACATCAAAGTAAATTCGAAGCGAGCGAGTGGATAAAAAATCAGGATTTCTTCTTGCCCTAAGATTTCATTTTGCTAACTTGGGGCTGCTTCTTCGAAGCCACTCTAGTCATTCGACATTCAATCTGAGGCTAAACCGTTGAATTTTCTTCAGGCCCAACAGTAGTAGCAGTGTCCATAGTGTCAGAAGACGTGTCCCGGTCGCTTGAACACACAGTGCAGTTACTTAGAACACTTGCTTCCATGTTCGTGCCACATAAATTAGGCTCCACGAGCCCAACTAAATTATCTTGAGCGCCAATTATTTCAATTGGATTCTTAGCACAATTCAAATCCTCCTCATGGGTAGACAAATCCTCATCCAACCGAAAATCGGAGAGGCCCAAGTAGTTACCAACCCGAATGGACGATCCAGGTAGGGAAGAGACACCCGAGCCCCTGTTGGGCTCGAGTGAAACAGAAACGAGGTGCTGGCCTAGAGCTTGTACTGGGCTTTGAGGCCCAGCACAAGCATGCGTGCCCCCTCATGCATGGGGGGACATAAGGAGAACTAGGCCGTGAGGCCCAGTTGAAGCAAAACTCCCCCTTTCAGCATGGGGGAGTTGAGTTGGGCTGTGAGAAGTCCTAAACCGGGCCCAGAGGAGGGAAAAGCAGGCCAAGTGGATAAGGGAAGTCCAACTACTGGAGGCCCATCCTGATCATCAACACCGAGCCCATTATGCAACCCATCATCATCGAGCCCAATTCGCAACTCATCCACAATCTGCATAGCATTGGGAGGCCAATCATTAGACCTAAAAGGACCACTACCCACACCTTCAAGCTGCCCACACCGAGGCCCATCACAAGTGAGCCTAGCAGCCTCAACATGAGGCCTGTTTGTTACACCTCGCTCAGGCCCAAGGCTAGGGCCCACGCCACCCACCATGGTAGCATCCATCGACCCATGCAAGGCCTCCCCAACCGGACCACCATCTCTGGCCACCTTCTTCCGGCGCCAGTTTTTATGTTGGGGCTTTTTCCCGGCGGTTGTGAACTAATTTCCGGCGGTGGAGACGTGGTTAGGAGGTTCATGGCATGAGTGACCAAAAACATGACATTTTTTACAACGTTTAAGGAGAGCTTCATACCTTACCTCTAATGGAAACAACTCACCACCACCATTAACGAACACTTGTGTGAGCAGTTCATCTTTGGCACTGATGCGAACACAAACCCTTGCATAATTAAGTCTAGCACCCTTGAATGTTGACTTGTCCATGCGAACGGGAGTACCCACACCACTAGCGACAACGTTGAGAGCCTCCTTCATCCATAGAGATGCACGTAAGCCATAAATTTGAATCCATATGGGTATGATAGCCGGATCATGCTTGGGTCTACGACCATGCATCCAACGCATGAGATTGAGACTAAAGCCTTTGAGGTGCCAAGGACCCTCTTGTAGTATCGTCTCAGATGCCTCCCATGAGTTGAATCAAAAGTAGTACAAACCACCCTCGGAGATGACACATTCAAACCCTTAGACCCCCATAGTAGTTTTGTTATAGTTACACATTGGGAATAAGCAACCCGACTTCCAATGAGGCACCCTACAAGGGTGCATTCCCATTTTTCTTCGGACTTGCTCATATCAAGACCAACGATAGATGTAACAACCTTAGCATCCATGACTTTTGGGCGAATAAAGTTCAAGGAGAGATCATCGGTAGTAGGTGAAGTAGAAGTCCCCACCCCACTAGTACCATGCATTTCTCTCTCTAAACCCCACCATCTCTCTCTTGGATATGTGTTTCGGCCATGAATGAAGCAAAGCTAGAGGAAAAGAGGGGGGGGGGGGGGGGGGGGGGGGGAATTGAATTTTAAGTTTTTTCACCGGAAACCACCCAACGAACCACCCTAAGCCATCGGAAACCGCTTCCCGCCTGGGAGAAAATCAAAAAAACTCAAAAGAAGACCAAATATGGAAGGCGCGTGATTTAAGGGATTGGCTCCTAAAAATTCGGACTTGCCAATATTTGCAAAATTAGGGAGGATCTCATATGATACTTTCGAAAAGGAGAAAGAAACCCTAGCCGCCACTTATAATGGAAGAGAGAGAAAAGCTGCCGCAAGCCACCACCCCACACCAAGACACGGCAAGGACAATCAAAGGAGCACAAGGAAAGACACAGAGGCCCGTCAATGGAGTTTCCAGCGCAAAACACCAGGAAAATGCAACCTACGTAGTACCACGAACACCCACAGCACCTTCCTCACTCACTTGTGTTTCACCCTCTAACCGGTGATGGAATAGGATAAATGGCCATACCACGTGATATAGCACGAGACGACGAGCTCATATCTACAAAGAACAACGTCGTACGGTATCGAACACGCCCCACACGCCGCCCGTGCTTGGTTGCCGGAAATCGCCTTTGGAGAGCTTCTCACTCTTGTTTCTCTCTCTAGAAGATTTCAAATGAGCCCCTTTTGATATCCCAACCATGATCACTTTGTTTCACTTTTATGAAATACTTGTATAGTCCATATTTCTAGTGCTACTAACAAGTTTGTTTAGTATTTTATTTTCTATGTCTCTTTTTTGCAGTTTGTTATTTTACATTTGTCTCTCTGGATTTGTCAACTAAACCTAGTTGAATGTGTTCAACCCTTAACACTCACACTTTAGGTCATCTCTTTCCCTTCCTTGCTTTTATTTACTTCTGTTTACTTTGCATTGAAGACAATTCAAGGTTTGGGTTTGGGGATGTCATGTATAGTGTGAACTTTTAACTGTCCTTTTACCATATTTTTGCTTTAATTAGCTGAGTTCTTTTTGCATGGATTAGCATACAATTATAGTGACTTATATTGAAGTTCAAATTTAAGATGTGCTATGATGGTTAGAATATTCATGTAATGAGTTTATTTCGGGATCTGACTATTGAATTGGTATTTTTGTCTTTTAACTAGTTGTAGAAATTATTATTTTTTATCCTTAATCATGTGACAAATTTTACATTTTAAGTTGTGATAGAGAAAATAATTTTAGGAATTTTACTCAAACTCGTTACTCCTAACAATATTGAAATCAATAGTTTATCTCTTTATCTTGATGGTAATTAGGTAAGTCTGTGACTTGTTGGTTCTTATAACCCTTGTGTCTTGAGCAAGTAAACCCGTATGGGTGTCTTAACTAGCACCTTGAGCCAACTGGGTCGGGAACTACCGGTCAAAAACCCATTACATAGGCCACACAAAAAGCTTAAGAAGAATCAACTTCTTTAAGTCATTTTAATAAGCACCATTGCCTAATGGGAATGAAATATTTTTAAGGTATGTGCTAGTAACGGCTTAGGTTGATTCCTTTGACTCGAGCTATGAGGTCTGAGAAGTGTTCTTCACTTGGTGCCTTAAGCCAACTGGATCGAGAGTCATTGGCTGAAAACTTGTTACATGGGTCATAGGGAGACATGCCTTACCATAGGTTACTTTAAGGAAGGGGGGGGGGGGGGGAATAACAAAACAAAATAGAAAAGAGAAGCCTTAAGGTTTCTTTATTGATTAAGGGTGATTTGGTAGGATAATTAATTCCTTTAATTATCTTCTCTATTCGTCTTAAAGTTGGAAGGTTAGGAATAAGAAAAAAGGAAGAGAAGTTCTGAGCTCACTCACTAATAAAAAAACTTGAATCACGAGAACATGAGTCTGAACCATTGTAATAATAACAATACATAAAGATTTTCCACTTTCAAGTACACCTTCAAATATGCTCGGAAATATTTTTCACAAGTAATTATGGCCATTACATGCTTGATTAAAATTTTCCATCTTTAACTATTTTGAGCAGAATCTTACTTTAGAACAAGCAAGGAGTGAGTTTGGGGATGTATTATATTTACATATTTTATTTCTAATTCCTGCAACAGATTCGACTTTTACATGTGTGTTATGTTGCAATCTAGGTACGTTTAGGCTTGGAGTGCAACAGAACAAACGAAGGTTGAAAAGTACGGAATCAAGCGTAGTTGAGGCATATTTGAGGTCTGCTTTGAGAAACCCGACAATTTATGAAAAGAATGAACCTATTGTGTTAAATTACGTATTATAATTTAACATAATTAATTACTCGCGGGATGTTAATATATATAGTTGTTGGGCCATGAGGCCTGTCAAAGTTTATATGGTAGGGGACGAGGTGCCATTAGGGCCTTTCGACCCTATAAACACGGATAGGATTGAGATTTTTGGGGATCTTTTCGCCACGTCTCCTCTCCTCCTCTCCTTCCCGAAGCCGCTATGAATTCTAAGGGTTTTGAAACGCCAAAGCACAGGTGGTCGAATTGCTAGGAAAATCAAAGCAAGAATCAACGTCAACGTTAATCAAGGGAGTCATCATTCATAAGTAATCAGTTCTTCTTTTAGATTTTATGACATGTAAAACTCTCATGGACGAGTAGACTTGTGGCTTAGGGAGGACGAATAGTCGTCCGGATCCTGGATTTATATTTTATTGTAAACAATGATTTATGTAATGTTATTTTCGGACCCCTATGGGAAACTTATATTTGTGATTGGTTTTCTATGGATGAGCTTGTAGCCATGTTTAGAGTCCCGATTTATTTGCGTTCCATCTACGTGGTATTGAGATAATCCATGCTACACCTAGAGTGATAAGATGGGTTATGCCCTTAGAATAGTTCATTATTCTAAACCCTAACTTAAGTACTAATCGAGGTTTAACATGAAATTAGGAGCGAAAAAGGAATTAAGTAGTGCTATTGAGATAACCTATACTATACCTAGGGTGATAAGATAAGTTATACCCTTAGATTACTTCATCATCCTAAGCCTTAATTTAAGTGTTAACCTAGGCTTAATGCTTTTAGCTTAAGCCATCTAAATTATTGTTATAATAAAGTATAATGAGAGGATTCAAGTTAAGCTACCCCGAATTTATTTCCTAAACTACCGTTAATTGACTTGACAACTTTGGTTTATAGTAGTTTTATTAAGTTAGTTAACAAATCTTTCAAACCAAACAATAACAACCAAATCCAACTTAACTCCGATTCTCTGTGGATATGACACATGTATACCTAAGCTATGACGATCTCGTACGCTTGTGAGTAGACAGTTTTAAAACACTTTTTAAAACTCACATCAGTACCTAAAGGAGCAAATGGGATTTTTCTTTTCTTGTGTGTGTGTGCGTTTTTTTTTTTTTTTTTTTTTTCCTTTGGTTTTGTTTTGGAGTTAGGACTACAAAGAATTCCCTAGAAATTAAGAATCCACTTACCTAGGTGGATGGTTGACTAGCCTAGTGCCCAGCCAAATATTCATTGCTTAAGTCTAAGAAAATAACTCTATGGATGGTGATGATAGCAGTGGTGGTGGTAGGAGCGATGTATGGGAATTTGCTCTATTACCAATTTGATAGAAATTAAAATTCCCCTTACCTAGGAGGATGGTTGAATAGCCTTGTACCCTATTATTCATTGCTTAATTCTAAGTAACTCAAAGCAAAAGAAAAAGAAAATAACTGATTTCATTATTAATAAATTAATGATCTCAAACTGTATTCCATGACCCCGTGACCAAATACGACCTCAAACACTGCCACTTGATTTCATACACGGATACAAAGTGGTAGAGAATTATAACATAGGATGTAAGTGCATCTAGTCTTCTAATCTCTCTAAACCAGTAATCTGGACAATTTTCTATCATGGCTGGCTTCTATTTAAAAACTGAAATTTCCATTGATGCAGCATCAAAGACCTTCATATAGTGGTGGATACAGAAATGTAAGCATGAATACTTTATACTCATAAATGAAAAATAAAAACATTTATATAAATGTAGAATTGATTATATATATATATACACACAAACACACGCACAAAACTAATTTTTTAAATGAAGGATGGCTTTTGCGGTACTTTGTGATAGAAAGTTCCCATTAAAGTTAAAGGGAAAATACTATAAGATGGTAGTAAGATCGGCTATGGCATATGGGACGGAGATAAGGATGCTGCGGTAGATGTGTGAACACACAGGAAAGGATAGGATCAGAAACGACGTCATAAGAGGCAAATACGTGGCCTTGATCAATGATAAATTGAGGGAGCAATGTTTGAGGTGGTTTGAGCATGTTAGGAGGAGATCGACAACTACTCCGGTTAGGAGATGCGAACAACTCCATACTACGCTAGAAAAGAATGGAAGAGGCAGGCCAAAGAAGACATAGTTGGAGACAATCCAACTCGACCTAACCCATCTAAACCTAGGGGAGGAGAAGGCCTTAGATAGAGCTCAGTGGAGGGCTAGCATAGGGGTCGCCGACGTAGCGACTTAGAATACAAAAGCATGTTCTTGTTAACACTAGCATTCCCAAGCTTATATAACTGCCTCTTTGGTGTACTCGATATGGTCGGGAGCTATTTTATTCGCCTATTTGCATATTATTTGCCTTTCATTGCTTTATGCTTTTATTATGCTTGCCTTGTGCTGTGTTGCTGCTCTTACGTTTTTATGCTCTCATGCTTTCACACGTTCATGCTTCTCAAGTTGGGGGCAAGGCTACGTATAACCCCTAACCTACACCCCCCCCCCCCCCCGGGGGACCCTACTTATGCGTGACGCCTTGAGGCACTAGGTTTGTTGCTGCTGTTGTTGTTGTTTTTGGAAAATGGAAGGTGGGGTGAGAGACAGACAGTGCAAAGAAGGCATGGTTGCAGCAAAAATTAATGAAGGACAGACAGAGGAGGAGGGATTCAAAAGGGATGTCTTATTAGCGGAGATGGCAATGGGGCGGGAGGCACGCACTATCCACCCCACTTGAATCAACCCCAAGTACCACATCTCACAGGTTTTATCCGTTCATTTGTCATCCCTATGCCAACATAACATATTAACCACTAGACTAAAGCACACTTTCCAATATGACACAGATCGCTTTTTTGGATTGAAGAGGTAGGAAGGATTTGATGGTCTTCCTTGTATTTAACTTGCCAAAGCTAAGAAAAGTAAAGGGAAATTCAATTTGGAATTCAAGAGAGAGAACACATGGGGGAAAATAAAGTACTCAATTGATTCACAAAGGTGCAAAAGTGCCCATTAGGCTATTTAGAACCCTAAGCTAGTCCCCTACTTGTTCTAAAACTCTTCTCCGTATGGATTTACAAGCCTTAAATAATCAGAAAACTTAAGAGATAGTCGTACTCTAATTAAAACTCTAGTTTCTTAAAATAACAAGGAAAACGTGCAAAATTCCAAAGCAAAACTGAAAGTAATCTAAACTCTGGCCTTCTGGAAGGAATGACATTTCTGGAATCGCCAACTCTTCGTACTCACCAGGTGACTTGGCAAGTTTCTGTTATGATTCGAGAATCCAAGGATTCAAGATGTGTGGTTGAGTTGTTGTGAGCCTTTGAAGTGTTCTGTTATGTGCTAATTCTGTGCTGATATGGGCTATTGGTGTACTGCTGATCTGCCTATCTACTGCTGCTGCGTTGCTTACTGCTTGTTGATGCTGCGTTCTACTGCTGCTGTTAGTTACTACTGTTACTTGCTGTTATATTTGTGTTTTGGAGCCAATAACAAGTTTAATTGTTAGTTAGCATTAGTTCTAGATACTTCTAGATTGTTCCTAAGTTGGTTGCTTAAATGTCTAGGTTCAAAGTCTTGCATTGTGTATAAATAAGAGGATTAAAGTGTAAATCTGATCAATGAATGAAAATACAAAACAACAATCTCATTTTGAGATAAATCTTCTCTCTCTCATCTAATTCTCTCTATTTCTCATCTCCTTTCCCTTCTTTCTTTCATCTACCTCTAAAACTCTACTTTCTCATCTTAATTTCCTATTCTTTCTCATCCCAAACTCTCAATTCTATCCAATTTATATTAGTTTACATTCGCGGTTCAAGATCGAGCATAACAATTGGTATCAGAGCCTTGATCCGATCGAGTGCGTAATCAAAATTAAAAAAAAAAAATTTCAGAAATCAAATTAGTGTTCATTAGATTGTGCAGATTTCAAACAATCAATTAGTGCTGATCAAAGTGCAAATTTCAAGTTCAATTCGGAGTTTGTCAGCGAAGGCGATTTCTGACAACTGACACGGAGGCGATTTCTGACAAATGAGGCGATTTCTGACAAGCGAACTCAGGTGTTGAAATCCGATATTGTTCTTGAAGATTGTTGTGTTCCGTGTGTTTAAATCATCACTATAAATAGTAATCGAACCTATTTCGGATTCTCAGTCCGAATTAATCACGAAAACATCGTTTTCAGAATTCGATCGAAGTTAGGGTTGTCGAATCCGTTGTGCACGAAATTGTGCAAGCTAGGGTTTGGAATCTGTGACGATCGTGGAATCAATAGCAAGGGATTGTCGTGCGATCGAAGGAGTACAACTTCATAAAACAATCGCTTGTTGGAGAGGCGAACAAATTTCTCATTTCTACGATTTAAACTGGTTCAAGATTGAGGTGGTCGTTCATGGCTGATATGAGCTCTTTTCAATCAAAGTGGGATGAGCTTTTTGAGAAATTTAGGCAAGAAATGAGACAAGTATTTGAAGATTCGAGACAAGAGTGGAGGCAGCAAAGTACGAATCTGCAATATACAGTTCAACAATATCTTAACATCAGTTGTGTTGGTGCTAGTGTTCTTGATGCAAATGAGTTTCCGGAGCTAGCAGATAGTGTTAGACAACCAAAGTTCAAAGTTAAGCAAAAAGAGAAAGCACAAACGATTGTTGTTAAAGAGAAATTCGGCCAAGACAATGCCGGAATTGATGAAAAGAAGGTAGAAGAACCTGAGTTAGAACAAGATCATCCATATGAAGACTCCTTGCTGAAGATAGAGTATCTTGCTGATACCGAAGCACAGTATGATTTGCATCCGGATTGGGAATACGATTTGCATGTCAAAGGAATGTTAAAGAAAGCAAAGAGTAAGACGAAGAGGAATCATCTTAGTGAAGCGTTGAAAGATTTTGGGGGTAAAAAGAAGTTGACAAAGCCGAAATTGAAGCAAGAGGTTGTGTTACATCCTATGATGTTTGATGATCATCAAGAACGAGCTCAAGATGCCGCTCTTACCAATGTATACGCTGATATACTAGATTTAGTTGGTGTACAGAATCCAAGAGCCTTCACTGCTGAGCAATGTTATTTGATTGGGGAATCAATTGTTGATGTTGCAGTGTCAACAAATATAGAGCAGGGGGTGCCTAAGTTCCTTTTTGGGCGTGTTGGTATGCTAACTCAGATCCTGAACAACCTTATATTGGATGCGTTGCAAGGACTTTTGTGTTGGGTGAATGATTACAAATGTATGGAGGCTGTAGTGCTCTGTTGGCAAGCTGATCGTCAAGTTCGGCATGATTTATTACCTCATTTGAGTAGAGTTGTGAAGTATCCAAGTGCAAGATCTTGTGATAAGCCTCCTCCCGATCCAGGAAAGGTAGATCATGTTTATAACAAGCTGAAACTTGAGGCTGATTGGGAGAAAAGGGTAAACCAAGCTGCTATCTGTCATTACGAGTTGCATCTGGTTTGCATTGTTGAGTTCTGGAGTTCTGCAGCACGTTATGTGCAATTGGAAAGTAATCAAGTGTTTGTTGAGCTTGGTCTAAGATGGTATTGTGAATGGATGTTTGAACAATACAAATTTTGGATAAGATCCAAAATGAAAGAGTTTCAGCTGCAATTCCTAGTCCAGCCACAAGTTCACTGCAATCAGAGAATTTCTCTCGGTTGCAATTCAGCTGGAAGTTCATCGCCTTCAACTCCTACCTCGACATCAACAAGTGATTTTCAAGTCTCATCTTCTTCATTCTTGAGGACAATAATGTTTTCAAGGGGAAGGGAATGTTATGATTCGAGAATCCAAGGATTCGAGATGTGTGGTTGAGTTGTTGTGAGCCTTTGAAGTGTTCTGTTATGTGCTAATTCTGTGCTGATATGGGCTACTGGTGTACTGCTGATCTGCATATCTGCTGCTGCTACGTTGCTTACTGCTTGTTGATGCTACGTTCTACTGCTGCTGTTAGTTACTGCTGTTACTTGCTGTTATATTTGTGTTTTGGCGCCAATAACAAGTTTAATTGTTAGTTAGCATTAGTTCTAGATACTTCTAGATTGTTCCTAAGTTGGTTGCTTAAATGTCTAGGTTCAAAGTCTTGCATTGTGTATAAATAAGAGGATTAAAGTGTAAATCTGATCAATGAATGAAACTACAAAACAACAATCTCATTTTGAGATAAATCTTCTCTCTCTCATCTAATTCTCTCTATTTCTCATATCATTTCCCTTCTTTCTCTCATCTACCTCTAAAACTCTACTTTCTCATCTTAATTTCCTATTCTTTCTCATCCCAAACTCTCAATTCTATCCAATTTATATTAGTTTACGTTCGAGGTTCAAGCCCGAGCGTAACAGTTTCCCAACGGACCCATACCTCTGTGTGCATCATATTATGGTTCACTTTTGTTTTATATACCGTTTCCTACCTTCTTTATACCGAAGCACATATACATCTAAAGTCATTTAGCAAAGCTGCAGTTTCCTGGCACCCAACTTCAGATAACATGGATGGGCCAATGCCTTTGCACCATTCAGCTACAAACCAGCAATTGCAAGATAGAAAGACACGGAGAGAAATAGTTCTTTCAAAGCAGCTTAAAGCATCAAACATGGAAAACCAAAACTAGGTTTGCACCATATAGCGGTAAGGTTGTGTACACCTCATCTCCCCAAACCCTACTTTAGCAAAAGCCCTTTGAGGCACTGAGTTTGTTGTTGTTACGGAAAAGTAGAACTGTGCTACCTTTGTCTACACTAGCCAAATTTAGCAGGAGGTCTATTGTTTTTGTCATATATGTCATGCACTTAATTATATCATACCCATAATAACAGTGCCAATGCAGAGACTAAGATGAATCAGGTGTCGTTGAATATTAGAGATTTATTCCCACGAAGAAAATTTCTTGGGGATTTATAAGTTTCCAATATCAGCAAACTTCACATTATATGGCCTACAAGGAGAAACAAGAAAAGGTCATGAGAAGTTCTTGCATGCAATAAGCACGAACCAGTGTCCAAGACATACCTACTTCTGCTCCGCCTCTGGTGTACAGCCTTGAACTTCTTTCCCATGCGTACATGTATCCCTGCAAATTTTCAGGGAAGTGAAGCCTTCGACCAAAACTGCAGAACTTTACATGTGAAATAAATTTTCAGTGTAAACTTAGTGAGATAACACCCATAATCTTCACTTTTGTCCACAGCCTAGATGCATGAATATATATGCCCGAAACGCATATAGCCCCTAATATAGCTATATCTGGCAATATTGCTAGATTCACATTCCAAGTGCATCATGATCCCAAGCAAGCCAAAAGTAACAAGAACCCACTAGGACGTGTTATCCTTGTAGTAGGGCTTGATCAACGCTTCCTGGAACTGTGATTTCTCCATCTCCTTCCCAAGAAAATCCAATATCGTATCAATAACATGATTAGGTGGACAGCCCGCATCCAACATCATTCTTAAGAACTTGCACACATCTTTTAGCCTGCTTGCTTTGGCATGAACTCCAATGAGCGTACTGAAAGTGACAACGTCAGGATTTACTCTACTACTCTTTATCTGCTCAAATAACGTTTCAGCTTCATCAACCTTTCCTGCCTTCCCAAGGGCATTAGTCAGGGTATTGTACATAACAATGTTAAGATAACCACCCTCTTTTATAAACTTATCCAAAACAGAGCTAGCAAATAATGCTCTTCCTGTCTTTCCCAAGCTTTGAATTATCAGCTGGACAAAGTTTTTCACCCATTTCACTCAGAATTCCCAATGTCTCATTGAAATAATCTTTCGTAAAAAATGCACTCATGATGGAGTTGTATGTTTAACTAACAGCATCAACACCCATGTCAGTGAATATCCCAAACAACTTACAGGCCAGACTTAAGTATTTCTTTGCCAAAAATATAGAAAGATATGTATTAAGCATATCATTATGAAAAGAGCTTATCCCTTTTCCCAGATTCGCCGTCCTCCAGAGAATTAAAACAACCAAAACGGACGACTGTTGGGACTAAAAACATGATCTGCCAGACGATCCATGTGAGGAGATGATGACCATTCATCCACATCAGGTTCTAACTCTGCATTTAAATGTTCATCAGCACCTAAGCCTACTTGGTTTTCTAACCTTGGAATGCCAATCACCATGTCCATGATCTCACCGAAGTCACGTTTCGATGGGAACATGGAAGTAAAATCTTTTCTTGTGCTCTAAGGATGTTTCAGTGCAGCTTCCATATTAGATTTCCACTTCAGAACGTTAGGTAATAGGTTTCCATCCCTTATATATTTCATGAACCTCTCCACTGAATCCCAACGATCGAGCTTACAAAGCGTAATCAGGAGAGAAGATACGGTCACCAAATCGACAACCAATCCCCTTGCTTCCATCTTTCCCACAAGCTTAAGTGATTCATCAAGCTGGCCCTGTTGGAGAAAATAAACAAAATTGTTACCTCAATAGCGTGGAAATGAAGAATTACCGATGAAGTAGAGCCGAGCGAGGCACGGATCACGCTTTCTTTATGACGGTTTCCACGCTCCTATGGGTAAGCCCGATGCAGTAGGTAAACAGCGCGCCGTCTCTAAGATACAACGCTCAAGCAATCGCTAACGCTCTTAGATCCTGCACTGATCTAAGAGGCCAAAACTATACTACCAAACACTCTTAACTCAAATATTATAAAAGCAAGGAATTATAAATAAGTAGAAGAAGATGAATGCTTGTTGTTGTGTGATAAAAATACCACATTCTAGTCCCTATTTATAGGATAAAAACAAGATCAATACAATAGCAACAATATCAATATTTGCCGTTGAAAATTAATGGACCAAGATTTGTCCGTTGGTGGCCCACGCTTAATTCTTCATGCCGTTGAATTTTTAATGAATTGGTCCTATCGTTACAGTGACCCAACGTCACTTTTACTTTTTATTTTTATTTTTTTCCTTTTATTTATTTATTATCATTATTTTTTTTATAAAGGAAAAACAAATAGAAATTTTATTAAAAACCAACTATTCTCCACCTTTTAATAAAATTTGAGTTAAGCAGAACCTTCATACATCATAAGGGTGGCCTTTCCTTGAAACCCTTGAAACTTTAGCTTCTTGAAGGCACGTAGACTGTATCACACATACGAAAGCTCAAAGTGCACATCAGTTTTGGAAGTTCGCACATTACGGCCCTGTGCATTCCTGGATTTCATGAGCGTTCTAGAGAACTTGCCCGAGTTCTCATAAGAGGTGGCCTTTACGTCTACACTCATATAGGTGAGTCCGTCAAAGATGTGCTCATGGCCACACATCCCACCCGTATGGGCTACAAACTACATTAAGAGTTGTATTAGCTCAACCTCAATTACGGCCACAAGTAAGCATGCTCAACACCATATAGGGATGGGCTATCAATTAATATCAAATACAAAGCATGCTACCGCAGTTACTTTATGATTCGTTTGTCCCTTTTCAGAGTATCCTCATAAGCAGCTTATTCTTCTTTGGGCGTCAGCCCCATCCCCCTCGATGTCATCCAGATCTTATCTCTAGCTAGAGCTTTTGTTAACGGGCCAGCAATATTATCGTGTGACCTCACATGAACAATATTCACGGCGCCATTAGTAAGATGTTCTCTTACTATACTATGTTTTCTTCTCACAGACCTGGATTTTCCATTATAGTATTTATTATGCACACGTCCAATCGCCGCAGAGCTATCACAATGCAATATAGATGACACTGGTTTCTCCCACATAGGGATATCATACAATAAGTTTCTCAACCAGTTTGCCTCATCACATGCTATAGATCGAGCAATAAGCTCTGCCTCCATTGTGGATTTTGCTATAATTATTTGCCTCTTTGATTTCCAACATATTGCACCACTACCTAAGGTGAACACATACCCATAAGTAGACACAGCGTCTCCAGTGTGAGAATTCCAATCTGCATCACAAAAACCTTCAACTATAGCTGGAAATTTGTTATAACATAAAGCATAATTCACAATCCTTTTTAGATATCTCATTAACCGATTAATAACAGTCTAATGATGGCAAGATGGTTTACGCGTGAACCTGCTCAAAACACCAACTGCATAAGTAAAATCAGGACGTGACGTATCAGCAGCATATCTGAGACTACCAATAATTTTAGCATATTCACTTTGATTAATGACATCCTCATTCTTTTCAGTGGGAACTAAGTTAACATTTGGATCTAACGGTGTGCTAGCCGGCATACAATCATAGTATAAGAATTTTCTCAGGATCTCTTCTACATAATGAGATTGATCAAGTAAAATGCCATTGCTAAATCTATTTAATTTCATACCATGGATAATGTTAGCCACACCCATATCTTTCATGTCAAAATTCCTTTTGAGCATAGTCTTTGTAGAATTTATGACATCTAGATTAGTGCCGAAAATTTGTAAATCATCCACATACAAGCTGATCATCACATGAGAAATGCCAAGAGACTTATAATATATACATTTGTCACTCTCATTTATTTTAAACCCATTATCTACTAGACAAGCATCGAATTTTTCATGCCATTGTTTAGGGGCTTGTTGAAGCCCATATAGAGACTTTGTTAATTTACACACTTTATGTTCACTACCCGGTTCTACAAATCCTTTAGGTTGGTCCATGTAAATTTCTTCAACTAGGTCTCCATGAAAAAATGCCGTTTTTACATCCATTTAATGTATTTCTAAATTGTATACAGCGACTATGGCAACTAGCACCCGAATAGAAGAGACTTTAGCTACGGGTGCGTATGTATCAAAGAACTCAATATCCTCCTTTTGTGTAAAGCCTTTTGCTGCCAACCTAGCTTTAAACTTATCTATCGAACCATCACGCCTATGTTTTCTTCTAAGAACCCACTTACACACTATAGTTCTACAACCTTCAGGTAGATCTACTAACTTCCATGTTTTATTAGCACGTAAAGAGTCTATTTCGTCATTAATCGCTTCTCTCCAAAATTCAGAATCGGTGAGGTGAGAGCTTCCTGTATGGACTTAGGTTCATCCTCGACTAAACATATTACATTTTCAATGACAAGAGGATCTTCTTGTATATTATAAATCAAATAGTCGGGGCCAAAATCCTTTTGAATCCTTGATCTCTTCCTTTTTCTAGGTTCTAAGGTTGAAGAATCAAGTGGAAACGTATTGTAAGGTTCAACCTCCGAGGAATTTCAATATGCTCATCAATTTTTGTTTTAAAAGGAAACTTGTCTTCATGAAATATAGTATCCATTGTCTCTATAACTATATTATCCTCTAGGTTCAAGAATCTATATGCTTTACTATAAAAGACATATCCTATAAAAACACATCTAATAGCTCTTTCTCATAATTTGAGAATTTTAGGGCCTGTTTTTCTGGCAAAGGCTAAACAACCCCAAACCTTAAAGTAATTCAAGTTAGGTCGTCTCCCTCTCCATAATTCATAAGGTGTTTGGAGTAATTTTTTTCGAGGTACTCTGTTAAAAACATAATTGGCAGTGGGTATAGCCTCCCCCCATAAATTCTTAGGTGCACTAGCGCTAACCATCATAGCATTAGTATAGCCAATTAGTGTCTTATTTTTACGTTCTGCCACCCCATTTGAGGGAGGGGAGTAACCGGGAGTAACTTCATGTACTATCCCTTCCAAACGAATAAAATCTATTAGCCCTAAAGTCTCATATTCCCTACCTCTATCAGTTCTAAAACTTTTAATCTTTTTATTAAAGCGATTCTCTACTTCTCTCACAAAAATTTTCAATTTTTATAATGCTTCACTTTTATTTGCAAATAAGTAGACTAAAGAAATCATCGATAAATGTTATAAAATATCTTTCACCACCACGGGTTAAAATTCCTTCAAATTCACATATATCAGAATGAATGAGTTCTAATAATTCGGTACTCTTATGAACCGACTTGTGAGAGCTTTTACTAATCTTGGTCAGACTACAATTTTCATATTTTTCAAACTTATTACTAAGTTTGGGAATTAAACCAAGACAGCACATAGAGTTAATATACTTACTATTAACATGACAAAGACGTGCATGCCAAATGTTCGCACAAGAAACAATATAAACGGAAACTAAGTTATTTTTATTCATTTCAATCTTTAACTTAAACATACAATCACATGCAAACCCCTTCCCAATAACGACATTATTTTTGGTGATCACATATTAGTCAGATTCAATAGTTTGCTTAAAACCCGCTTTATTTAGTAAATATCCAGACATTAGATTTTTGCGGATTTCAGGGGTATGTAACACATCCTTAAGGGTCAAAACACGACCAAAAGTAAATTTAATTTCAATTTCACCAATGCCTAAAACTTTAGTCGTGTGAGAATCACCAAGTACCACTTTTTTCTCAACCTCTACCGGGGAATAGGTCTTAAACAAATTTCGGTCATGACAAACATGTCTAGAGGCAGCCGTATCAGCCCACCATCCATCGTAATTCTCTAATAGATTAACTTCTGTTAACATAGCCACAAGTGGCTCCTCGGTCACATTAGCTTGAGGTGTGGGTCCATTTTTTCTATAACGACAATCTCTGGCAAAATGGCCCATTTTTCCACAATTGAAACAAGCAACATTAGTACGTTTATGTTGCCCTTGACCATTAGGTGGGTTGCCTTGTTTTTTATATTTCTGAACGAATTTAGAACCATTTTTAGGACCATTTTTACGAGGTCCATTATATTACATTCCATTCCCCTTAGGTTTTAGATAGTGTTAGGGAAGGACTCTATTTGCTGGGATTACCACCTCCCCAGGAATCACCACAAGTACACCCTGGCGGAGCCTCTACCCTGGCGATGCCCCTAACCTGGCAAAGTCCCTACCCTGGCGTAGCCCCTGCCCTGGCGTGCCCCTACCCTAGCGGTACTCCCCATCTTGACAGCACTCACACACAACCATACCCAAACTTTCCCTTTCTTTGCCACCTAAGCTTCAAGGAGGCTCCTCCCCCCAATCACTATAAATACAACCTCAGCTACCACTGTAAAGGGGACTTGAGCTTGGTCCTCCCTCAAAAAGAACCCAACCAAAAAATCCCGAAACAATTGACGCCGTCTGTGGGAAGGGCACTAACACTTCCTTCATGTCAAACACCAGTTCTTCTATGCCCCTCCGTCAGGGGGACCACCACGCAGAATACGTAACCCAGGAGCAATTCAACCAATTACAACATCAACTCAGTCAGTTTCTTACTCAAATGGCAGATAATGGCACCAGAAGAGTCCCAAACCCCGGCCACTCCACCACCACTCCAGGAACCTCCAGGCACACTCCGACCGAAAGTCAAAGCCCTGTCACTGAGTCTAACACTAACGACCACCACAACTATGCGAGTCACAACCGCCAGCAAAACGCCGGATCAGGGGTAATGCCGCCAGTACCGGGAACCCACTAGCCTTTTACATCCCGACTCCTCCGGGCACCTGTGGGAAAGGTAAAAATCCCTAACATGGACGCATTTGACGGGACTCAGGATCCTGAGGACAATCTGGCTAGTTTTGCTGCACGAATGTACTTGCAGGACGCAAGGAAGGAGGTTTGTTGCAAATGCTTTCCCGCCACCCTCAAAGGGGCCGCGCAAAGCTGGTTCTCCTCCCTCCCACAATCATCCATTGACGGATTTATGGAGCTCTCTGAGCGGTTCACACGTCACTTCGTGAGCAATAAGAGAAGAAGGAGAACGGCTGCATATCTCCTTAAGCTGCAGCAGAATGAGTTCGAACCCTCAAGAAGTTATGTAAGACGATTCACTCGCGCCACGATCGATGTTTCCAACCTCTCTGATGAAACGGCCATCACTGCCTTCGTCAACGGATTACAGAATTCCTCCTTTAAGTTTGCGCTGGCTAAGGGACCGCCGGTAACCGTAGACGACCTATGGCGCGAAGCCAATAAATATATCGCCGCCAAAGACGTGATGCAAGTAACACCAAGACCTGAAGTAGTTCAGGTGGGGACGTCTCTTAGGCCAAAAGAGGGATTCAAACTACCACCAGGGGGCGCCCGGCCACCCAAGCGGCGCAAGCCCACCTTTAAGACGCAAATTCCGCCAGAAGCCGCAAGGCCGCTATTGGCAATAAAAGCAAGAGAACATCCAAAGGGCCCAAAAGGCAAGGAAAAAGATAAATGGTGCGCTTATCACCAAATGACCACCCACAATACCGCAGAATGCTGCATGTTACAAGCCCACTTAGAAGAAGCAGAACGCACGGAACAGTGGGTAGAGTACGCAAGCTTACAAAGAATAAAAACGGGAAAAACTCACGACGAAGATGCCCATGACCCAGGATCAAGCAAGACCATGCCCCCGGTCATCGCCACCATCACAAGGGAAAAGCCGCCAGCAAAAGGGAAATCAGAAGTCAAGGAAAAAGGGAAGGGGTCCTTTCTCTACACATGGCAAACCCAAATGCATAGGTTTCACAGAGGAGGATGCTCAAGGAATTGACGCAAATCAAGAGGACCCTCTGGACATAACCGCTGATATCCGTGGATGCGTCATCCACAGAATCCTAGTCGACCAAGGCAGTTCTGTAGATGTGCTCTTCTTAAGCTGCTTCGCTCGGATGGGGATGTCCGCCTCTTCCCTTGTCCCCACGGCAAGCCCCGTCGTAGGGTTTGCTGGAAATCCCGTTATACCTAAGGGAAGGATACTTGTATCCGCCACCTTCTAGGGCGAAGGGGGACAGCGCACCATCAAGATTGAATTCTTGGTGATAGACGCTCCTTCATCCTATACTGCTATCCTTGGAAGGCCTTCGTTGAATCAACTAAAAGCCGTGATCTCCACCTATCATCTAGCCATGAAGTTCGAAAGTAACTTTGGCAACACCATGACCGTTCGTGGCAGACAAGGCTCCCTCTCCGAATACTACCACAACTTCCCCGATTCAGCCTTAATCACAGCCGAACCAGCTGAACCTTAGCCTTCCTTAAGCTCAGACCTGGCCTCCTCAGCACTAGAGAATTATGAGTTAGAGCCGGGGCGGCACACCTATATAGGCGCCACGGCCCCTTCTCACCTGAAAGAAAGAATCGGCGGACTCTTAAAGCAATATCGGGACGTCTTCGCATTTTCTGCTGACGAGATTTCCGGAATACCACCAGACGTGATCACTCATCAGCTCAATGTTCAAATTGACAAAAAACCAGTGAAACAACAAGAGTGCAACTTTTGCGCTGAGCGAAATGAGGCCGTCAAGCTGGAGGTACAAAAGCTGGTCCATGCGGGATCCATTAGAGAGGTGGCCTACCCAGAATGGCTGGCTAACATGGTCCTAGTACAAAAGGCGAATGGGAGTTGGAGAATGTGTGTTGATTTCACGGACCTCAACAACGCCTGCCCAAAGGATTCTTACCCTCTGCCCAAGATAGATAAATTAGTAGACTCAACAGCAGGTTGCGAGCTATTCAGCTTTATGGATGCTTTTTCAGGTTACCATCAGATCCACATGCATTCTGATGATGAAGAAAAAACTTCCTTCATAACAGCTGAAGGCACATACTACTACAAGCTCATGTCGTTTGGCCTCAAAAAGGTTGGCGCCACATATCAAAGACTAGTTAACAAAATTTTTAGCTCTCAAATCGGCCGCAACATGGAAGTCTATGTGGACGACATGATAGTTAAATCCCGGAGGAGCCTGGATCACATTGAGGATTTAACGGAGGCTCTGGAAGCTCTCAGAACATACAAAATGAAACTCAACCCTGAGAAGTGCTCATTCGCGGTACCTGAAGGAAAATTCTTGGGATTTATTGTCAGCAACAGAGGAATAGAAGCCAAACCTAGAAAGATAAGCGCTATCCTTGAAATGGGATCACCCCGTTCCTCCAAAGACGTCCAGAAGCTCGCCGGCTGCATGGCCTCTGTCAACAAATTCATTACCCGTTCAGCCGACAAGGCCATGCCGTTCTTCAAGGCATTGCGAAAGAAGCAGCCTTTCCGTTGGAATGAGGAATGCGAATGTGCCTTCCACCAGTTAAAGCAATATTTAGCTCAACTTCCTGTCATTACCTCTCCCGACCCAAACGAGCGACTGACCATTTACCTAGCCATTTCAGAAAGCACCACCCGTGCCGTGCTAATAGCCAACAAAGAAGGCAAGCAACTCCCGGTGTATTTCGTAAACCAGTCCCTCAAGATTGCAGAAAAGAGATACCCCGCCATCGAAAAGACGGCGTTAGCCTCAGTTGCCGCGGCAGGAAAGTTGAGACCCTATTTTCAGGCCCATACTATCACTGTGCTCACTCATCTCCCCTTCCAAAAGCTGTTAGGAAAGTTGGATTGTTCAGGAAGGACGCTGAAATGGGCAGTAGAACTTTCAGAGCATGACATACAGTATTTGCCCCGCCACGCCATCAAGGCGCAAGCCCTGGCCGACTTCCTAGTGGAATGTAGCTTTGAGATACCCGAACTAACAATCTCTCCTAAAGAAGGTCACCTCTGGAGACTGTTCATCGATGGTTCCGTCAACCAGGTGGGTAACGGCGCGAGTATCGTGCTAATAAATCTAGAAGGTGAGCCCATGGAATATGCAGTAAAACTCAACTTTTATGCCACCAACAATGAAACTGAGTATGAGGCCCTACTCCGGGGCATCGACTATGCTATAACGGCAGGAGCCAAGCATGTCAAGGCTTTCAGTGACTCAGAGTTGGTAGTAAAGTAGGTAACTGGGGAATACGGAGTAAAGGAACCCCACTTGGCGCAATACCTCGACCTAGTCCTGAAACGAATCTCTGGGTTGGAAAGTTTTAGTATACGGGGAATCTCCTGCGAAGACAATAAACGAGCCGATAAGCTAAGCCGAATGGCTGGCCTCAAACACATAGTAGAAAAAGAGGAAGGAGAAGTTCAGATACAAGAAGTCGATGTGAAGAACCTAAACCGACCTTTTCCTTACGACTTAATGCAAATACAGTATGAGGAAGGATGGATGCGCCCTATCGTGGATTTCCTTGTGCAAAATAAGACACCCACAGACAAGAAGGAAGCGCAAAAGTTACAACGACAAGCAGCCCGCTTCGTGACAATCGACCAACAGCTCTATAAAAAGTCGTTCACATACCCCCTCCTGAAATGCCTAACGCAGGAGGAGGGAAATTACGTGCTGAGAGAGATCCATGAAGGAATTTGTGGAGTACACGTCGGGAAGCGAATGTTAGTAAGAATGGCACTTAGAACTGGGTACTTTTGGCCCACCATGGAAAGAGATGCCACCACGCTAGTACGAAAGTGTGATAAATGTCAGAAATATGCACCATTGATCCACGCCCCAATGGTACCACTACACCCCATCATTGACCCCATACCTTTTGACCAATGGGGGATGGACATCTGGGGCCTATTCCCGATAGCCAGTGGCCAAAGAAAATTCCTGATAGTGGCCGTAGACTACTCCAGCAAATGGGTAGAGGCGAGGCAGTAGCCAGTATCACTGACCATGCCTACCGCCAGTTCCTATGGAAGAACATCGTGACCCGCTTCGGAATCCCACGAGCCATCATAACGGATAATGGAACACAGTTCAGTTCACCGCGATTCTGCAATTATTTTCAGCACCTGAAGATCTTGCTCCACTTAGCATCAGTAGCCTACCCGCAAAGCAATGGGCAAGTAGAAGCCAAGAACAAGCAGATACTTGTGGGGTTACGGCGAAAGGTTGGACGAGGCAAAAGGGAAATGGTTGGAAGAATTACCTAGTGTTCTCTGGCCCACCGCACCACCTACCGTGTAGCTACGGGAGAAACTTCGTTCATGCTGGTTTATGGCGCAGAAGCCGTGATCCCCGTAGAAGTAAAAGAGCCCAGCTATTTGACTCAGGGATACAGCCAGCTCGAAAATGGAGAATTACGAAGACACTCCCTTGATCTAATTGACGAAACTAGGGAAAATGCCCTTCTCCGCATAACGGCCCAGAAGCAGCGGATATCCCAGTATTACAATAAGCATGTAAGGCCTAGAAGCGTGGAAATAGGAGACCTAGTACTCCGTCGAGCAAGCATTACCCACGGCATCGGATCAGGAAAGGTGGCCGCAAACTGGGAAGGTCCCTACCGTGTAAGTGCGAAACTAGGAAACGAGAGCTATAAGCTGCAACGCCTCAATGGTTTCGAAATGCCGCGATCCTGGAACATGAAGAACCTTAAAAAATATTACGTATAAAAGGGAAGGTGCGTAGTTAACGAGTCAAACCTCGTAAATCACTCAATAATAGACATAAGGATCTTAGAGCTCGTACGATCTCAAAATGTGTACTAATATATATATAATACTGTACGATACAACATCTTGTCTACAACATTATGTGCTATAGGCTGCGTACAAAAACCACCATAAGAGCACAGCTCGCAGATCACAAGTTTACAAATTGCGCCTATGAACTACTGTTACAAAAAAAGGCATAGGCCCCTAAAGAGGATCTTTTCTACATTAAGAATGACTCTTATCTAGAAAACCAAAACGGAAAAAAAAAAACAAGAAGCAAGAAAGAAGGAAAAAGGAAGGTAACTAAGGCTACCGGCTGCTAGACCCTCCTCTGGTACGTGCAAGATCCTGATGAAGTTGATCCGCCACCCATTGAAGTAGCTCTTGACCCAAGCCAGGACAACTCTGAAGCAGGCGGCTGGCAAAGCAAGAAAGACTCGAAGTAAAACCCCACCAGTAGGAAGAATTCATCAAACTGCGAAACTCCAGGCTAGTTTTAAATTGAGTAACGGCGTTCGCAGCATTCTCCACAGCTCTTGAGCTCTCTGCCTGACATCGTTGCACTTCGTCCTGTAATCTTTCTAAGCGCATCTGGTAAGAAGCTAGCTCTTCCCTTAACGCTTGCGTCTCTCTTTCCTTCTCCTCACGACTCTGCCTCGCCTCCTCTAGAGCAGTATCCTTCTCCTTTTGTAACAAGGATAGTGTCTGGGCTCCTTCTTCTCTAGCCAATCCCAACTCCTATACCCTAACGGCAAGATCCCTATTTTCACCCTCTAATCGGGCGAGTTCTTTATTGACCTTGTCCTTCTCCTGGAACCAACCCGAAACCATAGCGGTAATCCATGAGCTAGCCTACAACCACGAACGTAAACATGGACAGATAAGTTCAAAAACGGTCATAAAAACTCCAACAGAGTAAAGACACTTCCTTCAGAGCATAGGTCGCGATCGTGTCCCTTGTAGCCTCCAGGGGTGCTTCGGAAGGAAGTGCGGTATGGCTCACCCGTTGGATAAGATCTACACCATCACGAGGAGAAAGGACGGAAGAGCCATCAAAAGGACGAACTCCCGGAGGAAAACTCCCATCACCGGCCGTTGCCCCATCCCGCGAAGAGGGTAGCTCCTGCCCTAACGAAGTACCCTGAAAAAGGTCCGATGCTAACGATAGATCAATTCGAAAGAAAGGTGGGAACCTGTCAGCACCATCATCACCCCCAACCTCCGGATCACTAAGAAAAGGGGTCAAAGGAGGTGTCAGGCTTAAAAACTCGATACGAACAGACACCCTTTCAGCATCGCCTTCCCCCAAAGGTTCCTCAATACTAACTGACCTCTCGGGACCTCGTTCAACTATCGGTACCTCACTTACTCCCGAAAACTCACAGGGAGCCTGGGGGTCAGTCGCCTCTGGGATAGCAGTGGCAGGAACGCCTACTGGTATATCTTCAGGAAAAAGTCTTGGAGGCTCTGGAGGAGTGGCAATAACGGTCACCTCCGCTCCACTAAGAGGTGGCCCAGCCGCTTCTGTAACAACAACTGTAGGTGCATCATCGGTCCTCCCCTCGGAAGAAGGGGGCAATGATTCATCACAGGCCATTACAGTGTCAACGGCGGCACCCTCTGAAGAACCAGCCACGGCCTCAGTCACCCCGGCATCCGAAGAAGGAACAGACCCCCCCGGGGCAGGAGAGGCCTGTACCACGGGAATCTCGATCACCTCACCCTAGGAAGAAGGCATGGTCTCCATAGCTTCCTCCGCCTGTGCTACAGCCTTAGATTTCTTCCGCTTTTTTGGGCGTGGCCTAGAAGATTCTTCTATGCTTTCTGCGGACACTCTCTTCTCCACCCTGGACGACACACCACTCGCAACGCTGCCCCGTTTCTCTCCCTCAACTACCCTATCGCTGCCCTGACGGTAATCCTCGGTAAGCCGAATAATGTCTACATCAGCCTCCGGCCCTGGAAAAAAAACAAACAAAAAGAGCTAGTTAGAACAAATCCCAACAACTGGCTACAAAAAAGAGAAGGGGAAGCCCCTCGTTTTTGGGCCAAAGAATCTCTTACCACTTACTGGCCAGTCACATAAACCTGCTTTTATAAGCACCCTCCCTGAGCAAAAATTTCCTTGGTGGACACAAACCGAGAATCCAATTCCCTTTCAAAATATTGGACCACCTCTTTATCAAGAGACGAAAGCTCATATGCGGAAGGGGTGTTGACCTTATTTATTTTAGTCCAGTACGTAGGAAGGAGTAAGGGTTGCGAAGGCTTCACCCACACAAATTTTTTCTGCCATAGACTCACCTTAGACGGGTTATTCTCTACAAACTTCACTCCCGACCTTCCCTCAAATGTGACCACCCCCCTTAATTGCCTAGCCCGAAATAAATAATCAAAACTGCTAGTGGAAGGGGTCAGTCTCCCCACAAAACAAGTAATTAAAAATCCATAAATGTTCCTATACCCGTTCGGGCTAATCTGACCAGGACATAAAGAATACTGCCTAAAAACCCATTCTAAAATATTGGGCAAGGGAAACCTTAATCCCGCCTCTAAAGAATCTAAAGTAACCGAGAAAGACCCCGGGTGGCGAGGAAACAAGATGTTGTCACTCTCCCCTAGACCGATAATCTCGTAGTCGATAGGAAAGTAGAACTTATCTCGAAATTGTCTAATCCCCTCAACAGAAGACAGAGAGGATACAAGCGACCCCAAAGGAAGCGCCAATGCCGCCTCTGGAAACTGGGCACGAACCGCCTCCTCCTCCGGGGATTGAGCAGGTGAAGGAGCCAGCCAAGACAGCGGTTCTGCCGCCAAAGCTTCCTCTGTGGATGCCTCCCCAGCACCGCCCTGGCGACTCTAACCTGGTCATGATCTTTTCAGAGCCATATTCTAAAAAGAAACAGCAAAGACAAGAAGATAAAAAGAAAAGAGGTCAGAAGGAAAAGGTCTTACCCCGACAATTTTGAGATAGCCCAACGGAATTCCCCGTGAACGGAGTCAGAGCGTTCGTCCCTGAAGGCATGGAGGCATTCCCCGAACCAGACCAACAAAAGGAAGGGGATACCGCTTGGTCAAGACGCATTCCCCCCCCCCCCCCCCCAACCCCGGGGTCCGCAGCTATGCTTGCCAAAGAGTTGGAAATAATCTGGTCATTTTCATCAGAATCCTCCATGAGAGGCTCTGACAAGTAGAACCAAACTCTAAAATCTTTGAAGGAAAACAGAGAAAACGTTTCGAAAACCAAAATCACACCAAAAATTCGACAAAATACTCGCAAATCGACCACAAATTACCTTGAAACCAAGACGAAAACCGGTTAGGAGTGAAAAGCGAGAAGGGAGGTGCGCAGAAGCTGTAGGGTCGCGATGAAAAAGAGGGGGTTAGGGTTTTAAAAACAGGAGCGGCAGTGGGTGCCCTAAAATCAAAAGTGATAACCCCAAAGTATGGGGACCGTTCTGCGTCGCCCCACCACTAAGGGCTCCCAAGCACTGCAACATTATAAATAACCCCTGAGCTCAGCCCTAACGTTAGTTAGGTAATTTCCTTGATTTTATATGTTTTTTTATCCTTTCCCAGCCTTAACGGCTGGGGGATACGTTTATAGTTAGTTAATTTTCCTTGGTTTTGTATATTGTTTTACTCTTTCCCAGCCTTAACTGCTGGGGGCTTTGTTTAACGTTAGTTAGTTAATTTTCCTTGGTTTTGTATATTGTTTTACTCTTTCACAGCCTTAACAGCTGGGGGCTTTGTTTAACATCAGTTAGTTAATTTTCCTTGGTTTTGTATATTGTTTCACTCTTTCCCAGCCTTAACGGCTGGGGGCTTTGTTTAACGTGAGTTAGTTAATTTGCCTTGGTTTTGTATATTGTTTTACTCTTTCCCAGCCTTAACGGCTGGGGGCTTTGTTTAACGTTAGTTAGTTAATTTTCCGTTGTTTTGTATATTGTTTTACTCTTTCCCAGCCTTAACGGCTGGGGGCTTTGTTTAACTTTAGTTAGTTAATTTTTCTTGGTTTTGTATATTGTTTTACTCTTTCCCAGCCTTAACGGCTGGAGGCTTTGTTTAGCATCAGTTAGTTAATTTTCCTTGGTTTTGTATATTGTTTCACTCTTTCCCAGCCTTAACGGCTGGGGGCTTTGCTTCGCATCAATTAGTTAATTTGCCTTGGTTTTGCATATTGTTTCACTCTTTCCCAGCCTTAACGGCTGGGGGCTTTGTTTAACGTTACTTAATTTTCCTTAGTTTTGCATATTGTTTTGCTCTTTCCCAGCCTCAACAGCTGGGGGCTTTGTTTAACATTAGTTAATTAATTTGCCTTGGTTTTGCATATTGTTTTGCTCTTTCCCAGCCTCAACGGCTAGGGGCTTTGTTTAACGTTAGTTAGTTAATTTGCCTTGGTTTTGTATATTGTTTTACTCTTTCCTAGCCTTAACGGCTGGGGGCTTTGTTTAACGTTATTTATTTAATTTTCGTCGGTTTTGAATATTGTTTCACTATTTCGTAGCCTTAACGGCCGGGGGGCTTTGTTTAACGTTAGTTAGTTAATTTTCCTCGGTTTTGTATATTATTTTACTCTTTCCCAGCCTTAACGGCTGGGGGCTTTGTTTAACGTGAGTTAGTTAATTTTCCTTGGTTTTGTAGATTGTTTTACTCTTTCCCAGCCTTAACGGCTGGGGGCTTTGTTTAACGTTAGTTAGTTGATTTTCCTTGGTTTTGTATATTGTTTCACTCTTTCCCAGCCTTAATGGCTGGGGGTTTTGTTTAACGTTAGTTAGTTAATTTTTCTTGGTTTTGTATATTGTTTCACTCTTTCCCAGCCTTAACGGCGGGGGCTTTGTTTAACATTAGTTAGTTAATTTTCCTTGGTTTTGTATATTGTTTCACTCTTTCCCAGCGTTAACGGCTGGGGGCTTTGTTTAACGTGAGTTAGTTAATTTTCCTTGGTTTTGTATATTGTTTTACTCTTTTTCAGCCTTAACGGCTAAGGGCTTTGTTTGACATCAGTTAGTTAATTTTCCTTGGTTTTGTATATTGTTTCACTCTTTCCCAGCCTTAACGGTTGGGGGCTTTGTTTAACGTTAGTTAGTTAATTTTTCTTGGTTTTGTATATTGTTTCACTCTTTCCCAGCCTTAACGGCTGGGGCTTTGTTTAACGTTAGTTGGTTAATTTTCCTTGGTTTTGTATATTGTTTCACTCTTTCCCAACCTTAACGGCTGGGGGCTTTGTTTAACGTTAGTTAGTTAATTATCCTTGGTTTTGTATATTGTTTTACTCTTTCCCAGCCTTAACAGCTGGGGGCTTTGTTTAACATCAGTTAGTTAATTTTCCTTGGTTTTATATATTATTTCAGTCGTTCCCAGTTCCTTGGTTTTGTATATTGTTTCACTCCTTCCCAGCCTTAACAGCTGGGGGCTCTGTTTAACTTTAGTTAGTTAATTTTCCTTAGTTTTATATGTTGCTTTATTCTTTCCCAGCCTTAACAGTATAAGTTCCGCCTAACACTGGAACTAAAGGTAGCTCTCATCAACCGAGAAGCCTTAACGGTATAAGTTCCGCCTAACACTGGAACTAAAGGCAGCCCTCATCAACCGAGAAGCCTTAACGGTACAAGTTCCGCCCAACACTGGAACTAAAGGCAGCCCTCATCAACCGAGAAGCCTTAACGGAGAACTAAGGGCAGCCCTCATCAACCGAGAAGCCTTAATGGTACAAGTTCCGCCAAACACTGGAACTAAAGGCAGCTCTCGTCAACCTGGAAGCCTTAACGGCGCAAGTTCCGCCAAACATCAGAACTGACCGTGACTCTCAAGAAGTTTAGAAACGCTTAGCAACGAAAACCCCACCTTAACGGTGGGGCTAGCAATATCTAATCCTACCAACATGGAAGCCCCCTCCTAGTAAAGGGAATAACCATCATAACACAAAAAGCAAAGCAACGAACAAAGAATCTTGTAAAACGCTAAGCAAAAAAGCTGGGCAAAAGGCGCCATAAGAAAAACCATCATACCTTTCCAATAAAAGCTAAGAAACATGTTACAATTTACAAACCAAAACCAACAAAATCCAACAACAACAAAACATGACTAGGCAAGGTTGTAACAAAGCTTGTACTCATAAAAGCCGAACTCCCACCAAGAGTCTACCTCACATAAAGGCAGCAAAAGGCGCCATGGGATCATCACCACAACGGAATAAAGATCCCGAGTAAGGAAACAGCTGCGGCTGCACCGTACAACGATGGTTCCCTAGGTAAGTTATACGACCACGTTGATCTCCATGAAGGGCGCACCGGCACATTTGATTATGAGCCGTAAAGCCTAAATGATCCCTAGTCACTATGAAACTGGTAATCACCGGGTCCCACCTGCCTCCAGACCATGGTAACCGCACATGTCAACGAAAGCGTCTCTCCCAGGAAGAAGAGTCCTCCGGACGAGACAACGTCCACACAGTGAACACCGGGCTTTGCAATGTAACCAAGCAAAGAACAGGAAGATCCGCTAAGTTTTCCCACCAATTAGAAAGCTTGGCATCCCGGCAGGCAAAGAGGTTTTCACAAACTGAGTTTAGAAACAACATTCTACGAGAAGTGCCGGCAGCAGTATCCCTGCGGACTATATAAGGGCAGGCTTGAGCGTCACCTAAGTAATGTCCCCAATCTGATAGGAAGTACAGCTCTCTGCCCAAACAAACATGGTCTATAAGGGAGACATTCCTAGGACCCACCTCCAAACTTCCCCAAAAGTTCCAACTACCTTCCCAAAAGTACACATGATACACACTAGGCCAAGGCTCCCTGTAAGATTGAGACAAATCAAGCACCAGCAAGTAAAGATAAAAACCAAAGTCCATGGTCGTATCAAAACAGCCGAACACCAGGTTTAAAGGGGAATCTGCATAGCCCATAGAAACCTCGTCGGGAAGAGGAACCATTTTTACGTATTCCCATAGCCGGATTACAAACAAATAGCCGAGAAAGGTTATAGTCACGGCATAACAACAAGCCACCCGCAACACCCAATACACGAACATTATCAGTCAAAATCTTCAGTACCTCAACTGGAACAACTGGAGAAAAATCCCCTGAAAAAGAAAAAGCCTCCAAATCGTCACGGCGCGCATCAGTCTCAGGCTGGAAAAAGAATCCGTCAGCCGTACGGCTCAAGGAGTAGAAACACTGCCGCCTAATGAAATCATTGTTGAACAACAAATTACGGGCGAAAGACGACACACAGGAAAACCTTAGAATTGATTTGACCGGAAGACGCAACCAAATTTCACAAGTAACATCATCCATGATAAGGGAAAGAAACAAGCAAAAACAAAAATTCAAGAGACCCTTTTAGTTAAAACCCCCACAACAATGCACCACTTGGACCATGGAACCTGTGAAGTACTGGCCTCCACATGCAAACGTATTTATAGCAAAACACTTTGGAATAAAAAGTTCTTTTTTCCCCAAAGTGGGGGGCTAACTGTTAGGGAAGGACCCTATTTGCTGGGATTACCGCCTCCCCAGGAACCACCACAAGTACACCTTGGCGGAGTCCCTGCCCTGGCGGAGTCCCTACCCTGGCGTAGCCCCTGCCCTGGCAGTGCCTCTACCCTGGCGGTACTCCCTATCTAGACAGCACTCACACACAACCATACCCAAACTTTCCCTTTCTTTGCCACCTAAGCTTCAAGGAGGCTCCTCCCCCCAATCACGATAAATACAACCTCAGCTACCACAGTAAAGGGGACTTGAGCTCGGTCCTCCCACAAAAAGAACACAACCAAAAAACCCCGAAACAGATAGGCATTGGACTTGTTATTTTGACCCTTAGGAGTGTTTTCATGGGCAGAAATAAAATTTACCTTATTGCGGTCTTCATTAGTTACCGCATTGTTGTCTTGTTTTCTCGCTTCTTCTTCACATTGTAGTCGGACCATGAGGCTCTCGGTTGTTAGCTCCTTTTGGTTGTGGCGAAGCCTCTTCTGGAATTCTTTCCAAGACTCGAGAAGTTTATCTATTATAGCAGCTACTTGCATTTGCTAATCTATTTTTACGCCCTCGGTTATTAACAAGATTGAGGAGTTCTCGTGTTTGTATTTGGACCGACTTATCCTCTACCATTTGAAAACGGAAAAATTTGCTGCAAGCATACTTTTTCACCCCAGCTTGTTCAGTATCATATTTTCTTGTAGCGCCGTCCAAATTTCATTTGCACTTTCATAGTTGAGAGAGTAATAATCATAAAGATCATCGGAAAGGCAATTGCGAATATAATTTTTGCAATCTTCTTCATCATTTTGCCATTTTTCAACCAAAGTAGCATGTTTCTTTTCTCCTCATCACTCATTTTAGTGAATTTCTCAATAGGGTCCTCGTTATTGAGAATCCATATTACCTTCATGAGTTTTAAATAAAATAAGGCCTTTTTTGCCCAACGTTTGAGATGCTCACCAGAAAAAACGGAAAGGCTTGTTAAGATCATTGGAAATAGGTGTAGTAGAGGTAGTATTGGCTGTAGTGGAATGCATGAAACCGTCTTAAAACTGATGGAGAAAATAAATGAAATTGTTACCTTAATAGCGTGGAAATGAAGAATTACCGGTGAAGTAGAGCCGAGCGAGGCACAGATCACGCTTTCTTTAAGACAGTTTCCACGCTCCTATGGGTAAGCTCGATGCAGTAGGTAAACAGCGCGCCGTCTCCAAGATACAACGCTTAGCAATCGCTAACGCTCTTAGACCCTGCACTGATCTAAGAGGCCAAAACTGTACTACCAAACACTCTTAACTCAAATATTATAGAAGAAGGGAATTATAGATAAGTAGAAGAAGATGAATGCTTGTTGTTGTGTGATAAAAATACCACATTCTAGTCCCTATTTATAGGGTAAAAACAAGATCAATACAATAACAACAATATCAATATTTGCCGTTGAAAATTAATGGACCAAGATTTGTCCGTTGGTGGCCCTTGCTTATTTCTTCATGCCGTTGAAATTTTAATGAATTGGTCCTAACGTTACAGTGACCCAATGTCACTTTTACTTTTTAGTTTTATTTTTTTTCCTTTTATTTATTTATTTTTTTTTTTTTTTTTTAAAAAGAAAAAACAAATAAAAAATTTTATTGAAAACCAACAGGCCCTCCTTACATTGATGCAAAATGATGATGTTGTATGCAATGGCATCCACAAACTGCCCCTTCTTTTTCAAACACAAAGCAGTGTGTACCTTGCAACTGCCCTTCCATTTTTTATGAGCCCATCAATCAGAATATTATAAGCCCGACAAGTTGCCCTTACCCCATCATGAGTCATTTTTTCAAAAAGTTGGCAAGCTTCTGTGAGCATTTTGGCCGTTAGAAATCCATTCAGAGAGTTTTGCCCAATGATATCAGGTTGGAACCCATTGAGCTGCATTTCGTTAAATATTCTGGTTGCATCTTCCGCTCTGTACGATTTATAGCAACCCTGAATAATGATACGGTAGGTGAAAGCATCCGGCTCATGACCAGAGCCCTTCAACTTCTCCCAAAAAATGAGGGCATCCTTGACTTTCCCAACTAAGCAGAGCACCTAGGTAAGGCTATTATAAGTGCACAAATCCGGGGCAATAGATGAACATGAAGGTGAGCCATCGTTCTTCATCTCTTTGAAAAGACGAATACATATATTGTAACCCCATGTATCCAGTGAAACTTTCTTCTTTCTCAACTTGTAAAAGACATTCTTAAACTCTTCCTTCATACCAACTCTTCTAAGACCAACGAGCAATTCATTGCAGGTAATGGGTTCACAAGCAACTTCGCCACCTCCATTTCTATTGGAGTTCTCCAGCAGCTTGTTAAACATAGACAAGGCTAAAGTCAGCTGCTTTTTCCTAACTAAAGCCACAATAACAGAGTTTTACATGTGGGTATTCAAGCTACACCTAATTCTTCCATTTCATTGAGAATGTCAAGAGCTGAATCAAACTGACGAGACTTTATGCAAGCATCAAGAAGACGCTTGAAGGTTCTCAAATCAACAACAACTCCATCTTGCTTCATCAAACCGAATAAGTTATGCACTTCGTAATGAAGGCAACTTTTATCTGTACCGCGAAAAAGCGCATGGAAATACGAGAGTAGGTAGAAGCAGAGTGTTTATAACCAGGAAAATGAGATCACCATTTGAAGAAATCAATCTTTTTTGGATATCTGATGAGCTCTTTTGGAGGGTATGTTGGACAAGAGTCTCAGAGAGGGGTATGGAGCTGGCATCAAGATTTTGCGTTCCAGACTCGGACTATGTTTTCACGACAGAGGCAGAGATGAGAAGAGTCACAAGCCCAAATGTTCGGGTTTGAGTTAGACTGGATCTCTTCACCTGGCCTTAATCAAGGTGCAGAAGAAGCGACTGCTTCTCCACCATGGACCAATGCCTAATCGATTTTGCATTGTATAAGCAAATAATTCCTTGTATTACATAGTAAAGAACAGAGCTTTTAGCAAAATTTACCCATCTATAACATTGTCCAAACTAATTGTAAACCTGTAATCAAACATCTGAGTTAGGGGCAAAATGATCGACCCAGTACCAAATAATTGTGTTGATCTTCAAGGTAATGAAAAATGATGAAGATGAAAAGGAGCGCGTCATTGAGGAATTTCATCGAACACGTAGAGTGCATTGGCTTGACCAATCGCCACTCTAGAATAAATTAAAGCATTCATCATATCCATTTTATGACATTGATATAAGTGTGAATAAAGGGAGAAGTTATATTATGGAATGATAATATAATGAGTACAAGTGATGTCTATATATAGGCATGGGGACTAATACTGATGACATCTTTACCCCTAGGGTTTACACTACTAGGAGGACATAATAGTAAATACATGAGAAACCCTAGTGTTGGAGAATGTTCTAGGGACTATTCTAATACGCCCCCTCAATCTGAGCTGGGGGGGTTGGAGCATGCAAAGATTGGCCCTATGTTGATGAAACCAATACGTAGATAGTCCCTTGGTAAGGATATCAGCAATCAGTTGGGTAGTGGAAGTGTAGCGAACTTGTAGGTCACCCTTTAACACTTTCTCACGCACATAGTGGAAGTCAACATCAACATGTTTGCTTCTGTCATTAGACACGGGATTGGTGGCAGGGTAAGAAGTAGAGACATTGTCATAGTAGACAGTTATCAATCCTAGGTGTGGAAGTTCGATGTCATGCATAAGATAGAGAATCTAGTCACTTTTAGCAACAGCTTGAGCAACAACACGGTATTCTGACTCAGTGGTGGATTTGGATATAGTGGCTTGTTTCTTAGCCCGCCACGAGATGAGGTTAGGATCAAGATATAGAGCATAGCCTGTTATAGAGTGATGGGTGTCAGGACAGCCACCAAGTCAGCATCAGCAAGTGTTGTGACTGTGGGGGATGAAGGGGGAGTGATAGTGAGACCGTGATCAGGGGTGGACTTCAGATACCTGAGGATGCACTTAACTTCCTGCCAATGATGTGCACGAGGAGCATGCATGAACTGAGAAACCAGGTTGACAGTATAGCAAATGTCAGTACGGGTCATGATTACGCATTGGAGGGCACCCACCACACTCTGATACTCAATAGGATCTTCAAGAGGCTCACCTTCACTCAGAGACAGATGTGGTCCACTGTGTACTTATGTTGGGAAAGGAATAGTCCTTGGTGGTCACATTTTGCCTTTATCCCTCGAAAAAAGTGTAAGGGTCCAAGGTCTTTCATGGCAAACTGGGTAGAGAGGGACCAAATAAGACCCATGAGGTGGACAACATAGGTGCCAGTATCATGTCATCTATGTAGAGAAGCAAGCATGTAAGGTGTGAGGCAGTTTTGTTGATAAAGAAGGATGGGTCAGCTCAACAACACTGAAAGCCAAGACTAAAGACGAACGCAATAAACCATTGAAACCATGCCCGAGGAGCTTGTTTGAATCCATACAGAGCCTTCTTGAGGCGACACTCATGTTTTGGAAACTTTGGGTGTATAAAGCCCTGAGGTTGTCTCATATACACTTCTTCCTGTAGATGACCATGTAGGAAGGCATTTTGACATCCAACTGTCGTATGGGCCAGTTGTATGTGATCGCATGGCTAAGTATAAAGCGTATGGTGTGGAAGCCTTGAGCGACAAGGCGAGCCTTCAAGGGCTCAACAGAACCATTCGCTTTATATTTGACTTTGTACTTCCACGTGCTTCCTACCAGGTTATGTCGTGGATCATACAGGCCCAAATCCTAAGTGTCGTTAGTAATGAGAGCATTAAATTCATCCGCGTGGCTTCTTGCCATTTAGGATTTTTTCATGGCCTGTGAGTAGCACGTGGGTTCCTGTATGACAACTATGGACGAAAGGGAGAGGGGGTACTTCGTTTTACAAATACCCGACTTTAAGTCTAGTCTGCATGTGGTGTGTGTTGAGACTCACGGAAGTGGGGTTGGATTCCACTGGAGAATTCCAGACAGGGACCATAGTGTTGGTCGGGTCATGAACCCCGAAAGACGAGGGGGTAGGGATGGCTGTGGGACAAAGTAGGCCGCTCTGGTTCATGCCTAAATGTGTCCAAGGGTACAGGGGCGAGGGACGAGGGGTCATGGCCATCGGCCGAGGCCTTGCTCAAAGTGGGAGCCGACTTAGCGAGCAGTGTTGATGACCCAGCAACATGGGCCACGCTGCCAGTATTCGTGCCAACTGCTAGTCGGTCAGGTAGGGCAGGAGAAGAGACAACCGGAGGGGATTATAGAACAAGGGGTGATGGAACCGAGGCATTAGTCATAGACATTGGAGGAGTTGTTAATTCAATGTAGGTAAAACACGATTCATCAAATACTACATGCCGATTTGTATACACTCGGTTTGTTACAGGATCAAGACACCTATATCCTTTGTATTGGGCTACATAGCCTTAAAAAAATGCATTTTGTTAAACGCGGGGCACGTTTATGAGCGGCACGGGATGTGCGGTTGGGATAACAAGCACACCCAAATACGCAAAAATGGTTGTAATCTGGGTTGGTTTTGAAAAGTTTATCAAAAGTTGATGCATTTGAAAGAAGTGGGGTGGGGAGATGGTTTATAGTGAAACAGGTAGTACAAAAAGCATCATACCAAAAATCGTAAGGAAGTTTCGAGTGAATTAGGAGTGTCCATACCATTTTAGATAAATGTCAATGCTTGCGTTCTGCCACCCCATTTTTTCGGGGTATCAGGACAAGATAGGCGAAAATGAATTCCAAACTCGCAGTATAATGCATTCATGCATCGATCGTCAAATTCACCCCCACCACTGCTTTGGAAAATTTTAATTTTTGTATTAAATTGATTTTCAACAAGAGTTTTAAAAAAGGTCAAAATTTTATAGACCTTTGATTTTTGCCGCATCGGAGAGAGCCATGTAAATCTTGAAAAATCATCGATAAAAAGGACACTTTTTATAATTTGAGGTAGATAAAATAGGTGATGGCCAAACATCTGAATGTATTAACTAGAGTGGCACAGTAGTATTATGTTGTGCACGTTCAAAAGGCAATTTTCTAGATTTACTCAAGCAACATGACGTACATTTATTCAAAAACGTAACAACTAGAAGCGAATGTTTCTTACACAAAAAAATAAAGAACTGATCCATTAAAATGTCCTAAAATGTAATGACAGGTCTCCATATTTGACTAGAGCTACAAGTCCAACGTTATGCGGTGAGAAACCATAGAGAGGTCCTTTACTGGGTACTCGTAGAAGCAACGTCCCCATAGTGTTGTCCTTGACACAGAAACAGTGCGAGTCAAATTCAACTCTACAACTGTTATCATGACACAGTTATTTAATAGAGAGTAAGTTATGTGTGAGTTTAGGGACAAGCATGACATCAGGTAAGGTTAGGGATTTTGCACAAGTAGTGATAGAGGCAGATCCAACATGTGTTACAGGCAACAATGCTCCACTATCAACAAGAGCACTTTTATAACCAGAGTAGGAAGGAAGGTTAGTGAGAATACCTGAATGAGGCATCATGTGGTTAGAAGCTGCCGAGTCTGCATACTAATTGTAGTCATGTGGTTCTTTAATAGTCATGGCAGCAAGTGAGTGAGACAGGTCAGGGAAGGCAATGCTATCAAAGCGACGGGGATAGCAAACAGTAGTATGACAAGTTTGAGAGTATATTTGGAAGTATTGAGGCCCGGGCTCAAGCACACCTGCATAGGAGTTACAGGAAGAACCAAAAAAAGATTGAACCGGGAAGAGAGCTATGGATGGAGGTGCGCCCCCCGTAGGAGTAGGCGGGATAGGGAGAGTCTAGTTATTGTGGTGGCCACCGCCTATGTCGGCTACATCCACGTCCACGTCCACCACGCGCCCCAGTTGAAATGGGAGACAGAGGCGGGTTGACTGGAGGCAATTAGAGAATGTTCTAGAGCAGTTGGGGCATGACCAAAGTATCGGATTATGACAGCTTCTTCGTTCAGGAGGGCGGTTTCGAGCTCCTCATAGGTATAGTGTTTTGACGTTTGATGGGTGAAAGTGGCAAAGGCGGCATACTCATAAGATAAGCCATAAAGGACATAGTGTTGAAATTCTCTGTGATACATGGGTGAGTTAATAGCGGCTAAATCATCAGTGATTACTTTTAATTTAGAGAGATAAAAGTCCATTGTTTTGCCATCTTTACAGTGATTCATGAGTTAGGTTCGGAGACCATACTCCTCGGCCATGGATTGATCCCGAATGCGCTTAGTTAGGACATCTCACATGGCTTTTGAGGCTATGTCATTTATTAGGGAACGAGAGAGGGCAGGAGCTATGCACAATCAGAAACTTTGATCCGTGCAGGGCCATGTGAGGCAATCAGGCTTAGGGGAGGGCGACCCATTTGAGTGAGTGATGTGGGTAGGGGGATAGGGATAAGATCCATCAATAAACCCTTGTAATTGGTGAGTGAGTAATAGCATATTAAATTGTTCACGCTACGTAGGATAGTCAGTGGTTGTTTCTAATTTAATAGTGACTATGCTCACAATACTGGAAAGATGAAGTAGAATTTTGGAAGGGGGTGGGAGATATGCATTAGGGTTTATATAATTGTGGTTGGGAAAGGTATTTTTGATGGAAGGCAGAGAGGGTACAGCCACAATAGGAGCAGCAAGTGAGGTACCGACACCACCATGGTGATGACCAGTGTTGGCATAGTCAGTGTTTGGGAGGGAGAGGGGGATGCCAAAGTTAAATGTCGGGCTCACTAGAAGCCGCCCAGTTGGTGGTAGATTACTGAAGATGGCGACACCGTATCAATCGACCTCGGGAGAGTATAGGCCACAATGGTATCACTGACGAGGGTGGTGTCAGATACCACCGGTAGCGGGGGTTCATCGGGCCAGGTGGGGCACCGACATTGGATGGCTCACCACCTGAGCACCAGTTGGAGGAGCGAAGGGCAAGGCACTAGCGTATGATCGACTAGGGTTTGATGCCATTGCACGAATTTAAAAACGATTAATTTAAATTAAAAGTGAACTAGCAGAAATTCAACAATGTACTGGAGAAGATAATTAAAGTTAAGGGAAAGAGATGAACATTAGAACAACCACAATAAGGTCGACGGTGAGGCTTGTGCGCGCCGGTGGGAGATAGACACCAGGCTTGGTCTATCGGTGTGTGTACTAGGGGAGGAAAGGGGGGCGGTGGCACTTGGGTGTCCGGGCTGTTCGCTTACAGGGAGGAAGAGACACCGGAGAGAGCGAGAGGCATCGAAAGGAGGGACCTCGGAGTGAGAGAGTTTTCGGAGAGAGTGACGTCTGGTGGTGCCTGAATGCGGGCACCACCGGAAGCATAGAGAGAGAGACACCAGTGAGAGGGATGGCAAAGGAAGGAGAGGTGCGAGGTTGTTAGTAGTGCCAGTGGAAGGGGAGTGGCGGCTAGTGGCGTGGCTGCACAGGCGGCAAGGGTTAGGGTTTGAAAGAGGAAAGCGTAGGGTTTGGAATTAATGCTCTGATACCATGTGAATAAAGGGAGCAGTCATATTATTGAATAATAATATAATGAGTACAAGTGATGCTTATATATAGGCACATGGACTAAAACATATGACATCTCTACCCCTAGGGTTTACACTACTAGGAGAACATAGTACAAAATACATGAGAAACCCTAGTGTTAGAGAATGTTCTAGAGACTATTCTCATAACAAGTACAATAAGGTAGCAACGGCGTGGGGATGACAGCTTAATAATTGGTCGGCAGTCGTTGTGGCTCGGCAAATCGGTGGGATTTGTAGAACAAGCGGCACACACAGAACATTCAAATCACAGAGAGACTACTGGTGGGTTCGTAAAGAGCAGAGAATATATAGTTTTAGAATAAATGGCAAGATTATGCTCTTTGAAACTCGGTCAGAATTTAACTCAATAGTAGAAATTACGAGGGAAAGGGAGTATAAATTGAGCACAAGAGAAACATAGCAGAGGTAGCATTCAGCTTGGAGGAGGAATTAGGTGTCTAGGTTGAATTCGAATGTATCCAATTGAGTTTGGATCATTTTAGGTTTTGGATACACTCGGGCCAGGTCAAATTTTCTTATATTTGGATCGGGGTGGGTCAAGGTCAATTTATTTTCGAGACGGGAAACTTTTACAACGGGTCATCTTAGGTTCAGGTCAATCTTGGGTTGGGTTGTACAGGTTTTAAGTCATCACTCTAATATTTAGTGCCTTAGTAGCATTAACTATTTACACATTTCAAATTATGTATCAAATAATTTATATTTGATGCGCTCCATATTATGTATGCTTAATAACGCATTTCCTATGATATTTTCAACTATTACATGTGTGGTATGGCGTAATTTATGTATATTTAGGCTTACTACATATTGAAGCAAGGACATCTTGAAAAACGAAAAAGTACGAGCTAAAATGGACTAATTCAAAACTACATTGAAATACCTAACAAGTGTGGAAAAAAGGCCCATCGGATTAATATTAGTTTTTCATATTAAGTGTTTAGATGAAATCGATCGATCAAATGACCACTCGATCGGCCACGATGATTGGATACAAGACCTAGGTTTTGTTGGTCATCGGACCATCAGAATAGGTTGTTCTATTTGGGCGATCAATCAGCACGCTAGCTGCTCTATAAATATGGGAAGGGAATTTATTGTTTGGGGACATTTGCTCTTCATTCTCTTCTTCTCCTTCCCCAAGCCCAAAAGAGGATTTTCTCAAAGGCTAAAGCACAAATGGTCAGATTACCAGGAGATAAAAGCAAGAGCCACGATAATATTGATCAAGGGAGTCTACTACTATGAGTTTTCTTTTACCTTTATCTATTGATTTTGAGATCTGTAATATTCTCATGGAGGAGTAGACGGCTAGTTTAGGGGGTGAAGGAAGGGTAATCGTTCAGATCTCAAATTTATATTTTATGTATGATAATGAATTTGTTATACTATTTTCACACCCTTGTGGATAATTCTTTATTGAGATTGGTTTTTTGTTTATATGCTTGTAGTCATGGTTAGATTTCCCATTTATTTGCTATTCGTCTTGCGCTTATAGCCTAGACTAGTATAGCAGGTTTTTTTCATTGGTGGTAAGGATTAAGGTTGTACCCAATTTCGAACATCTAAATTTGGTGTGGGAAAGGAATTAAGTAGTGTTATTGAGATAACTTATGCAACACTTAGAGTGATTAAATGGGTTACGCCCTCAGGCTAGTTTGTAAGGCTGGGCCCTAACTAAGTGTTAGCCATAGCTTAAGATTTACTAAAGACCTGCAACATATATGAAGGCAAGACATTGATGGCTGCGCCATTATCCACTAATACTATATTCACCAAATTGCCATCGAATTGGCCTTGATATGTAGGGACTTGATGTGTTTATTAGATTTATTAGGCCCAACAAACATCGTCTTCATTATGTTAGGTGTGCCATCAGGCGATTTGGATTTTGCAGTGTTATTTATAAAAGATAAAGGATCTGAGTTACCTTTGGGGGCTGCCAACTCAGCCACAAGCTCTACTTGAGGTTCCTCATCCAATGCTTTGATATCCCCCTTGAGAACTTCTTGAGTATCAATCACCACGAATTCCAACAGAAGGAGCAAGGAAGTTCTGACATCAACCATTTTAGGAAGCGTCCCAAATTATATCTGGATCCCTTGGTCAGATCCCTTTTCAGGGTTATCAACCATGGATGTATCTTGATTTCTCTATTGAGGATTGCAATTGGTTAGCATGCCCTACTCTTAAGGCTAGCTAGTCCTTGAGATCAATCTCTGGAGTATGAGATTCCTCCATTGGTTGGGGGAAATTTGTTGGGAAAAAGATAGGAATTTTGTTTAAAAATAAACTCTGATACCGACTATTGGGTTCACATTTCTCAACTATAGTCACAAAAATAGGCACCTATTAGAGCACTAAGAGTAGGAGACACTTCTCTCTACCTAAGCCCCCGGTCGGAGAGTCATGCATCGTGACACCTCACGTGCGAGAGTTCCCAGGAATAGGTATATCTCTATAAACCTTTTGCCCTAATACCGGTTGTCAGGATGAATTTCAAAAATTCTCCCTAAAGATTACGCAGCGGAACAGGTTTAGAATTCATAACTCTAAACCTATGGATGATTTAAAATTCTTAATTTTAAATCTACTGACTTCAATTCATAATTTAAATCATCAGATCTAAATTCTTAATTTAGATCTATAGGCCTTTTATTTTAATACATTCATAACAATACATAAACTTAAACGGGTATAATAACGAATATTGTAATATAAACAGAAAAGCGAAAAGAAAGAAGAACATACCTAGAATTGCTGCAATAATAAAGAAAACCAGAAAGTCAATGATGTTCTTCAAAACCGAGACCCCGAGACCTTCTACGCAATGACCTCGAACTGCCCAGATGGTGGGCTCCGAAAAATATTAAATTGGGTCTCCAAAACAATTTCAGAAACCCTAAAGAAATATTTTGACTTCAATTGCCAAACCTCGGAATAAGCCCCTCTATTTATAGGAATATATAGGAGCAAAAAATTATAAAAATTCGATGTGAGATGCATACAAAACAATTGCAGTTTTAATACAAAACGCAGCGTTTCAGGTTAATAATAGTCAAAACGCCACGTTTTAACACCCAAAATCGCGCCTGTTATTTTAATTCAAAAACGCGTGACACGTGGCACATTTTATTGGCTCACGTCAGAAGGTGCGGATCACCCCTGGGCAGCCTCAGATTGCGACACGTGTCAGGTGCTGATTGGCTATCAGCGAAGTACGCGGATCGCCACTTTTTTAAATAGGATTTTTTTTTTTTTTTGTTTTCCACATGTAAAAATTTATCTTATGAATTTTAATTTTCCAAAAATTATTTTATTTTATAATTTTTAATATTTTTTCATCTTATGAATAATATTTGGCAAAATTAATTTACCCATCTTATGGATAAATAATTCCTCTCATGAATTTTTTAATATTTTTCTAATGGCAATAAATACAGAGGCTTGCGTAGGGAACTCCGGGACGATTTCAATCAAGCTCCAAATGGGTTAAATTAAATCATCTCATGATATTAATTTAATTACCATTTAATGAGACTTAATTCCACTAAATAAATCTCACTGCACTCCAGATTTAAATTATTTATTCGATATCTCCCTAATAGACTGTATTGATGACAACAACCCCTTCACTAGATGTCCATAACAAAGGATAAATATAACCACTACCATTATCCTTCTCACAGCTTCTCCATTAGTTATCGACTCGCCCTTCACTGAATAATTCGTTTATAATTGAACACATTCACAGTATAAATTCCAAATGTCAAACACTTGGAATACTTTGGCCAAAGTTTTCAAACTATTTAAATACTTGCGAATTAACTAAGGGGACATCTGTATCTCATAAGAGACAGTTGATTCCCAATAGAATACCTGATCCTTGTCACACTTCACACTGCTACCCAGTGTATGTGGGATTTCAGTCATTCGTTTAGACCTTACTTATAGTACACCAAAGTAACTAACACTCTATGCACAAGCCTAGAATACCCTTAGGATTTAGAGTCTTCGTTCAAACAGTACAACATGAATCACTCATCTCCGATAGTAGTCAAGAAAAAAGTAACCCACATGGTCCAACTCAGTGTGTCAAACACACTAACCTAACACTTTTGGATCTCCATCCACATGACCAAGACAAGTCATCTAAAGTGTCATGTTATAGTCATAACATACAAGTGGTCCAAACTTGTCTTCGACTACGAGTCTTTCAAACAACAATCCATATCATTTGTTCCAAGTCTATCTGTGGCTTAGTCTCATAAACCACTTAGAACAAACATGTAAATTGTAGTATGAGGACTACACCCATCTCATGGATGTCTCCCGAAACAAAATCATATGCAGTATAAATGCTCACATACACAAATTTAACTAGTAAACGACTGGAACTTCAATTTTATTTATTAATTAAAGTAAAATATACATAATAAATCTGGATTTCAGGACACTGTTCCTAACAATCTCCCACTTGTCCTAAATCCAATTTTTGACAAAGTCCATACTCACCCCTTTGAAGTTTGAACCAAAAATCTACTAAGCCTAACCCTTAGCGAGCACAATTATTCTGTTGTGAAGTCAGCAATACAATACTGCTTAACATTTCCTTCACTAATGGCTCCCACTCCAAGGGTCAAGACATGCTTAGACGTCGAACGTCTATCATATTAATCTGACTGGAAGTCTTAAATTAGTATAACCAACTGGAACTAGCTCATCACCTTGAAAGATCAGCATAGGATCTCTAGTTCTTCTCAAGAACTAGAGAAAACACTTCACTTTCACCTAGTCCATTGGACCCGGATTAGACCAACACCTGCATCCTATCCCATAGCATGGCAAACATCAAGTCTCGTGCACAACATGGCGTACCTGAGGCTCCCACTGCCAAAGCATATGGAATATTCCTCAATTGCTCCTCCTCTTAAGGTGTCCTAGAACACTACTCAAAAAAGAGACGGACTTCACGCTATACCTTGACAACATTTTGTTAATATAAGTGGCTAAAGAAAGACCCAACATCCTACTCTTACGACCTCGCAGAAGCTTAATCCTAAGAGTAGAGCTGGCTTCTCCTATGTCTTTCATATTGAGCTATCATGACAACCAAGTCTTTACAGCTAATGAAACCCCTACATCATTCTCAATGTGTAGTTTATTGTTGACATACAATACCAAGAAAGTCACTACTTTCTCTTAATGTTGGTTGTACACGCATGGTTCGTTTAATCAATTGCTCAAAACTATAAGACTTAACTGCTTCATGGTGGCTAAAAGGATCAGATTCAATGCCACGATCAACCAATAAGGCTCCCATTCTGAACCTGTCAGGTGTTGTGACAATCCTCTCACCACACCTAAGCTCTCGTATACCTGGAACATTCTCTTTCCTATCAGTAGGTGCATCTAATGCATCCACTATGTCTTGAATTATGTCTAGCTATTTGGAATTAGTGTCATTTTTTTTAATACTATTTTGTTTTTGTTTTTGTAGCTTACTTGCAAAATCCTTCTCTAAGTGTTTTGTATAGTATTAAAAAAAAACCCTTTTGATCAAAAGAACTGTGGAAAAAACTGTGTTTGTTCCTTTTACCTGCAACACCATTCTACTGCGGTGTACCCAAAGCAGAAAGCTAAGATCCTATCTCATTTGCAGTTAGGAACTCTAAAGACTCACCTGAAAAATATTCACCACCTCGATCTAATCGAAGTGATTTAACTTGTTTACCTAATAGCTTTTAAAATTCAGCTTTGTACTCTTTGAACTTTTCAAAAGAGTCTGACTAATGTCTAATTAGGTCAACATATACATTTCTTGAGTAATCATCACTAAACGTGATTAAATACTCATACCCACCTCTTGCCTGAACACGTATTGGTCCACACACATCTATGTGAACCAGCTCAAGCAAGCCACCAACCTTGTTGCCTTTACTCTTAAAGACAGAATTGGTCACCTTTCATTCTATACAGAATTCGCAAACTAGTAATGACCTTAAGTCCGAAAACTCTATCAGTCCATCTTTCACCAGTCTTTGGATCATGTTCGAATTAGTATGACCTAAACGTTGGTGCCATGTGTAGGCAATATCCCTTTCAAGGTATTTTCTTTTAGAACATTGAACAAGTGAACTTTTGTTAGATTCATTTAAACCATTACCATAGTTTTGATAGGGAAATAACATGAATAAACAATTTATTCAAGTACATGTGTAAATAAACAACTTATTTCTCATATTAAAATCTCCATTATCAAAATCAATGGAATAACAATTATTCATAAAACAAGACATAGAAATCAAATTCCTATGCAGAGAAGGTTTAAATAATCAATCATTTAAAACAGAACTCTATCACTATGGTCTAAGTTAACATCTCCTACACTTAAGACCGCTATTATTATACTGTCGCTGACCATCGAGTACAACACACATCATGTAGCCTTTAGCCTAGCCTGAGTTCCTGTAACATATTGCAGATATGGTCAGTTGAACCTGAGTCCACACACCAGGAATCTGGTGGACTCTTAACTGCGTATGACTCAAATAAGTGAGATATCAATATACCTTCACCAGATGGCATAGCAGTCTTTGCAGGAAGAGTAGCTATATAATTAGTGTAGTTTCTCCTCCAGTGGCCTAGTTTTCTTACAAAAGAAACACTTTTCTTTTGTTGACTTCCTTATGGACTAGGTTGCTACAATAACAACATTGCCCTTGCCTTTCTTTCTAGGAGGTCCCTTGTGAGTAATAATCAAGTCTAACTTATTTTACAAGGCAAAGTAATTTGGTTCAGTGAGTACATTATGTATTCGAAATCAAGTGAAGTTCACCAGCCGTATCTATATCAAAAACACTGTAAATGCAAACAATCGTGTAACTATCTAACAAGAGTCATGTATAATGCAGTAATATATATTCTTTCAATTTAGCATACACAATAAGCCAGATATCCACCAAACTGTACTATCATGCATACAATGATGACCCAAACACACCACTCCTTACTCCCTGGCAGCGGAGTTGTACGAAGCTAGTTTAGGTGAGAACTATTCTCAATTAACCTGTTTCTCTTGTAACTCTTACTAAACATGATTAACTCGCCACTGTACCTTAATCTCTAACATGACACAACAGAGCTCCTCGGGGAGGCTAATGCATCACGCTAGTCAAGTGTAAACCATTACCTAAACCTCCATACAAATCCACGAAATACTCCACGGCAGCGTGGTTGCATCGCTTCTTTGTACTTTGGTTTATCCTAAAGAAGTCTAACCCTGTAATTTGCAAACCGACATCCTCCGCAGGGAGGTCCATCGATCTACTATACTGCTAGACCGGTAATGGAGACCGTGAGGTTACAACAATTGAAAACTCGCTACCACTTTATTTTTATAACCAGTGGTTTTTAATTAACTTGCATTTACAATCTGGATTATCTCATAATCCCCTTTAGAATCTCATTCTAAGATTAACCAAAATTAATTAATTTTAATTAAAACAATACCAATATGCATTTAGATTATCACATAATCTACTTTTAAAATTCGGATTTCAAAATAAAAATAAAAATAAATTTTATTTATAAATTGATAGCAATTTTGTGCTTAGACTATACCATAGTCTATTTTAGAATCTTATTCTAAAAATTAAACAAGCCTAGACTATCCTAGTCTAGTTTAGAATCTTAGTCTAAAATTTAATTAACAAAATTTAACTTTTATTTTAAAAATAAAGTTAACTTAGACTATCTTATAGTCTATTTCAGAATCTTATTCTAAAATAATTTAAAATAAATTTCATTTAAAATACTCTGATTCAAAACATAGATTATCACATAATCTAATTTAGAATCACATTCTTAAAAAGGAAATTAGTTAATAAAATAATTACCTTATTTATTATGTAAATCAGTATTGACGTCTACACGTCAAAATAAAATAAAATAAAATAAAAACCTTTTTTTTAAAACCTGACGCACACGCTGACGTCAGCGAGTCAAAAATTTTTTTTAATTTATTTTATAAATTTTAAATTAAAATAATTTAATTTAAAGTAAATAATTAAATCTAATCTCATTAGACTAATTTTTATTTGATTTTGTCATCTAATCTAATTAGATTAATCTTATCCGATTTCATAAGAATTAATTGAATCTAATATCATTAGATCAATTTTATCCGTTAAAAATATTTGAATCTAATCTTATTAGATCAATTTTGTCTGATTTCGAAAATCATGACTGAGAACATACAATCTCATTATACGAACAACATAATCGCAAATTTATGGGTTGTTCTGAATTAACGATTAATTCATTAATGATTTAAACAATTTAAATCGTCACCATAATCAATTTAGTTAACTATTAACTCTTTTAACTGATTTAAATAATTTAAATCGATGCTTTAAAATATTAATATTAACTACTTTAATCATTCAAACAATTTAAAATACAAATACAAATAATCATCTCAATTAATTATTAATTCTTTATTGATTTAAGCAATTTAAATCGAATCGTCAAATTAAACGAACTTTCCTTTTAAATAAAATCTCTATTTTATTAAATCGTAAATCTATTTATTTCAATATTATTATACCTAGTCATGTATATTATGAATGTAATCAGAATCTGGCTCTGATACCAATTGTTGGAAAAAAGATATGAATTTTGTTTAAAAATAAACTCTGATGCCGACTATTGGGTTCACAGTTCTCAACCATGGTCACAACAATAGGCACTTATTAGAGCACTTAGAGTAGGAGACTCTTCTCTCTACCTAAGCCCCCGGTCGGAGAGTCACGCTTCGTGACACCTCACGTGTGAGAGTTCCCAGGATTAGGTTTATCTCTATAAACCTTTTCCCCTAATACCGGTTGTTGGGATGAATTTCAAAAATTCTCCCTAAAGATTACGCAGCGGAACAGATTTAGAATTTATAACTCTAAACCTAGAGTTGATTCAAAATTCCTAATTCTAAATCTACTGACTTAAATTCATAATTTAAATCACCAGATCTAAATTCTTAATTTAGATCTGCAAGCCTTTTACTCTAATACATTCATAACAATACGTGAACTTAAATAGGTATAATAGCGAATACTGTAAATAAATAGAAAAGCGAAAAAGAATAAAGAAAGAAGAACATACCTGGAATTGCTGCAATAATAAAGAAAACCAGAAAGGCAATGATATTCTTCAAAATCGAGACTTCGAGACCTTCTACGCAATGACCTCAAACTGCCCGGAGGATGGGCTCCGAAAAATATTAAACTGGGTCTCCGAAACGATTTCAGAAACCCTAAAGAAATATTTTGACTTCAATTGCAAAAACCTCGGAATAAGCCCCTCTATTTATAGGAATATATAGGAGATAAAAATTATGAAAATTCGATATGAGATGCGTACAAAACAATTGCAGTTTTAATACAAAATGCAGCGTTTCAGGTTAATAATGGTCAAAACGCCGCGTTTTAACACCCAAAATCGCGCCTGTTATTTTAATTCAAAAACGCGTGATACGTGGCACATTTCGATTGGCTCACGCCCCGAAGGCGCGGATCACCCCTGGGCAGCCTTAGATTGCGACATGTGTCGCGTGCTGATTGGCTATTAGTGAAGTACGCGGATTGCCACTATTTTAAATGCGATTTTTGATTTTTTTTTTTTTTGTTTTTCCACATGTAAAAATTCATCTTATGGATTTTAATTTTCCAAAAACTATTTTATTTTATAATTTTTAATATTTCTTCATCTCTTGAATAATGTTTAGCAAAATTAATTTGCCCATCTTATGGATAAATAATTCATCTCATGAATTCTTTAATATTTTCCTAATGCCAATAAATACAGAGGCTTGCGTAGGGACCTCGGGGACAATTTAAATCTAGTTCCAAATGGGTTAAATTAAATCATCTCATGATATTTATTTAATTACCATTTAATGAGACTTAATTCCACTAAATAAATCTCATTGCACTCCAGATTTAAATTATTTATTCGATATCTCCCTAATAGATTATATTGATGACAACAACCCCTCCACTAGATGTCCATGACAAAGGATAAATATAACCACTACCATTATCTTTCTCACAGCTTCTCCATTAGTTACCGACTCGCCCTTCACTGAAAAATTCATTTATACTTGAACATATTCACAGTATAAATTTCAAATGTCAAACACTTGGAATACTTTGGCCAATGTTTCCGAACTATTCAAATATTTGCGAATCAACTTAGGGGACATCTGTATCTCGTAAGAGATAGTAGATTCCCTATTGAATACCTGATCCTTGTCACACTTCACGCCGCTACGCAATGTACATGGGGTTTCAATCATTCGTTTAGACCTTACTTATAGTACACCAAAGTAACTAACGCTCCATGCACAAGTCCAGAATACCCTCAGGATTTAGAGTCATTCTTCAAACAGTACAACGTGAATCACTCATCGCCGATAGTTATATAGAAAAAAGTAACCCACATGGTCCAACTCAGTGTGTCAAACACACTAACCTAACACTTTTGGATCTCCATCCACATGACGAAGACAAGTCATCTAAAGTGTCACGTTATAGTCTTAACATACAAGTGGTCCAAACTTGTCTTCGACTACGAGTCTTTCAAACAACAATCCATATCATTTGTTCCAAGTCTATCTATGGCTTAGTCTCATGAACCACTTAAAACAAACATGTAAATTGTAGTCTGAGGACTACGCCCATCTCATGGATGTCTCCTGAAAGAAAATCACATGCAGTATAAATGCTCACATACACAAATTTAACTAGGCAACAACTGGAACTTCAATTTTATATATTAATTAAAATAATATATCCAGAATAAATCTGAATTTCAGGACACTGTTCCTAACAAAATTCTCTTCGTGGAAGTCATTCTCTATATCAGACCACGTCGGTTTAACATGGTCTTGAGGTTCCACTAAGTTAATGCAAAGAGGGGAGTATTCCTCCTCGTCCTCAGCTGCTTATTGAGATAGGGAATTCTTGGTAAGCTAATCCCACAAAGACTCTTGCTCTTCAGAAGATTAGAGACTGGGCCATCTCTTCAGCTTCTTATGTGTTTGCCCTTTACCATCGGTAGTAAATAGTTTGGACTCAGTTGTTAGATCTTCAAGGTCCATACGCTAAGTTTACTAGCCCTTGCAGACCCTGACTTTCTCTCGGGAAAGTTGTTAAGCAAGTATCAAGTAGAGTCCTCCGCTGAGCTGCCTTTTTTTGCAACTGCCTCCTTTTCTGAGTTCTGTTAAGGCCAGAGGGACTAACCTCCTTTTGATCAAGGTGATTTCTTCCCCAGACATTGCAAAAGCGGACCCCAAAAGGTCGGTTTCCTGACTGTCGTGGTGCCTAACTGGTGTCCACTTTAAGTAGGTGATATTTTGGACTCTTTTTGGGATGCCCAATCCTCATAATGATCTGAGTCCTCGAGGCAACATCCTCAGCATGATCATACCTTCGAGACTTGCATCTTTAGTTCCAAAAGAGGGTCAGCAAGGGAAATATACTAAAGAAGCAACCTGAGTTTCCCCATCGCAGCTCATATCCCCCCACAACATTGCTGACATGCCATGTACAACATCCATTCCAGATCATGAGATATTTTCTTTAAACTTGTGAGGTCTCGAGAGAAGCCTAGTTTACCATTGATCCCCACAGCCAACTCATCTTCTACTGTCAGCAGAGCTTGAATAGCAAGTTCTTAAAAATGGCGCACGAGTTTTTAGGATGGAGCTCAGTGATGTGCTAATTGCATATTCCATCCAATGTGCGCAGTGGTCTTAGGAAGCTTAATATCCCTTCAATGACCAAGCATTCAAATAGGTGGCCAGCCACCCTTGCCATCTAAGCGTTGTTAAGGATTCTTTTTCCCTTAAAAATGGGAAAAGGATTAGTCAGGACATATCGGGGCTTAATTTTATCAATAGTGTCAATGAAGTTGACTGGAAGAGGACTAAGAAAAGGGTCTTTATTGATGCCCATTGATGTTGCTTGGTGTATGATTGTTGTATTGCTTAGCAGGTGAACTAAGTCGTATCAAGTAATATAGAATGAGTAGAGTATCATCCCATGAGTATTGTTTATTGAATAAGTACCAAAATTAGTAGTTTCAGCACTATTTGAAAGACCGAAATTTGAAGTTTTTGATATGAAACAAAATAAAATGGAAAAAAAAATGGTTACTAAATTTATGAAAGGTGCACTAATTTTAGATGAATTTTATACTTTAATGAGATCCAAGGCATCCGATCTCACCTAGTTGCATCGATACGCCCTTCTATTTTCGATATTCAAGTTGTTATTATATGTTGATGGTCAAAAACCCTAATTTACTAAATATTCTTTCTCGAGCAACATTTAGCATGCTCTTTTATATATTAACTCATCAATCTTTTGCATGAATTTAAATAAGAAAAGAGTTTTGAAGATCCATGATTTTCATTCGATACCACACAAATCGCGTTAATCTATCTCTAGTATTCGCTCAATTTGTGGTGTTTATCACTTTAGCATTCATTATGAATCTCCTCTCGGACTCATTATAAATCATTATGGGCTTTGAATGGTGATCAAGCATTTAAAACTCATGAAGAACAATGATAAACACTCAAACAGCACAATAAACAAGCTTTGAATACATTGAATTAGAAAAGAACGTATATTACAACTTAGGCCTCATCTTAGCCTGGAAAGATAAAAGTTAGTTTATGGTATACATAATATAAAGCAAAAATAAGATAAAATCTATGAATTCAAAGAAGAAAAGGATGGAAAAGAACTTGAAATTGAAAAATTACATGTCAAACTCTTTCTTTTCTCACCCTTCCTCTTCTATCCGAATTTTTCCTAAGTTTTCTACTTTGTTTTGGGTTTTTGCTTAATGAATTGATGCTAAAAGACTTACCAAACACCCCTATTTATAGTATTTGAGTATGGGGAGTCATGAAATAAGAAAAATACAAGTAGTTCTTCTTCATTTGTTCATTATGCCGCCCATTGCCAACAAGTTGTTGATTTCTTCATTTTTACTTCATTTTGCCTCCCAAAACTCAGCTTTTACATCAAGTTGGATGTGTTCATGAAGTATTTAAGAAGTTGCACTTGATTTGTCCATTTTTCCGCTCGAAATTGAGATTTGCAACAACTTGTACATGGTATTGTTGTTTCCTCGTTTTTAAAATGTGGAATCGATGTGTTTAGCCCATTTTTTTGCTTTTGTATGATGTATCTTGCATTCACTTGTTGATGTTGATGATAAAACCTAGCAAGAATTTGCATAAAATGAGTGTTTTTTTATAAGAAAATAACGATAAGATGAAAAAGAGTAAAAGCAAGCCAAAAAGATAATCATTTGATGTAAAATAGTTAGAAAATGAATCTAATTGACATGAATTAATATATACTAAATCGGACTTATCAAAATACCCCTAAACTTAAATATTGCTCATCCTTGAGCAAGGCTAAATATGAAAGTGCAAGATCTCATGCTTTTTAAGAATTTATCACAATTCAAAGCAAGAATACTTCTATTAGAAAAGACTGACCGAGACTTCACGCTTAAGGTTTTAGAGGCAAAACAATCTTTATAAGGAAAAACCCGTCAATCACCTATGTAATCGAATTCAGCAATTGGCTAAGCAAATTAAGTTTATCCGTTCTTTCTATCTCAAGATATTCAAACTAGATAGATGACAAAAATTACCCGACTCATAACAAAACTTTTCAGGTATGACCAAGACTAAAAGTTATTCACAAAATTTTCTCCTTTTTTTATATATTATTTATGTGGGATTGATATGTCCCAGTCAATCCTGGTCCAATGAGTATATCTCCAGCAAGAATCAAACTCCTAACCCCTGGGTGATGACCTCATGGGTAAAAGAAGCAACCACTGAGACGCTCTCAATATGACCGTGAGAGTATATCTTTAGCGAAAATCAAACTCCTAAACCCTAGGCGATGACTGCATGGGTAAGAGAAACCACCACTGAGATGCCCTCATGATGAGCAGCACATATCTTAAAATGTTTATATGGGATAGCAGTGCTAGAGATGCTTCACTCATTTACTCTCTGCTTTTCTTTTTTATATATATATTTTTCTTTGAACTTCGGCATAACTCTTCAAAGTCTATTATGTAAATGATAATCTTAATGCAATCCATTTAAATTTGAGCATCTTTTAATCAGAAAGAAAGGTAAAACAACCATGCTGGCTAGTGACCTCAAATACCACGATTTTATCAAGATAGTGCCTTTAGAATAGATCAAGTTTTGATATTAGAATACAAAAACAATTGATTCTGAAGTTATCCAAATCCAATTAAAGTAAATGAGCTAAAAAGAGTAGAAAAGTTACCTAGAAAGAATGATGATAAGATCTCAAAAAAAATTTATGATTCTAAATTGGTTCAAAATGTGAATAAAATTTAAAAAGACTAATAATTTAAACTGTAAAAAATAAAAAATTCTTTTGTTGACTGACACTATCTACATCCCTATACAAAGGCTTTAAACTCTGGGAGGCACTAAACCCGACTCTAAAAAAATAAAATAGGACTAGACCAAAAAACTTTTTGAAAAAATTTTGTTCCAAATTTAAAAAATTGTGGCAATTTTTTTTTTTTTTTTTGGCAAAAGGTAAGGGCTTGTGGCAACTATATGAGACCTCAATATCAAACTATACCAAGAAGACCATTGGGAATTCATCAAATCAAATGGAACCATGGGAGAGACATTTCGTCACAAATCTTTTAAATTTTGAACAAAATGTTTTGAAAATATTTTTTTGACTAGTCCTATTTTATTTTTTAGAGTCAGCTTTAGTACTTCCCAGAGTTTGGAGACTTTGTATGGGGATGTAGATGGTGTCAGCCAATAAAAAGTTTTGCTATTTTTTTATAGTTTAAATCATTGGTCTTTTTAAATTTTGTTGCACATTTTGAACCAATTTAAAATCATAAAAAATTTTGAGATCTTATCATCATTCTTTTTAGGCAATTTTTCTTCTCTTTTTAGTTGGTTTACTTTAATTGGATTTGAATAACTTTAGAATCAATTATTTTTGTGCTCTAGTATCAAAACATGATCTATTCTAAAGGCACTATCTTGATAAAATCGTGGTAATTGAGTTCTCTTGTTAGCATGGTTGTTTTACCTTTCTTTCTGATTAAAAGATGCTCAAATTTGAATAGATTGCGTTTAGATTGTCATTTGTAAAATAAACTTTGAAGAGTTATGCCTCAGTCTAAAGAAAAAAACAAAAAAATAGAGAAAAAAAGAAAGAGTAAATGAGGGAAGCATCTCTAGCACCATTATCCTATACAAACATTTTAAGATATGTGCCACTAATCATGGGGGCATCTCAATAGTGGCTTCTCTTACCCATGCAGTCATCGCCTAAGGGTTAGGAGTTTGATTCTCGCTAAAGATATACTCACGCGGCCATACTGAGAGCGTCTCAATGTTGGCTTCTCTTACCCATGCGGTCATTGCCTAGGGGTTAGGAGTTTGATTCTCGATGGAGACATACTCATGAATCAGGATCAACTAGGGCAGATCGGTCCCTCATAAAGAATATATATATATATATATATATATAAAAGGAGAAAATTTTGTGAATAACTCTTATTGTTGGGCATACATGAATAGTTTTGTTATGAATCACATGATTTTTGTCATCTACTCAGTTTGAATGCCTTGAGATTGAAAGAATAGATAAACTTAATTTGCTTCGCTAGCTGTTAAATTCCGTTACCGAGGTGATTGATGGGTTTTTCCTTAGAAAGATTGTTTTGCCCTTAGAACCTTAAGCTTGGAGTCTCGGTCATTCTTTTCTAATAGAACTATTCTTGCTTTGAATTGTGAAATTTTAAAAAAGCATGAAATCCTGTGCTTTCATATTTAGCTTTGCTTTAGGACGAGCAAGATTATGTTCAAGGGTATTTTGATAAGTATAATTTAGTATATAATAATTCACGTCAATTACATTCATTGTCTAACCATTTTACATCAAATGTTCATCTCTTTTGCTCGATTTTTCTCTTTTTCGCTTCTATCATTATTTCCTTGCAAAAACACTCATTTCATACTAATTCTTGCTAGGTTTTATCATCAAGTCAACGAGTGAATGCAAGATATATCAAACAAAAGCAAAAAAAATGAGCTAAACACATCAATTCCACACGGTAAAGTAAGGAAACAACAGTACCATGTACAAGTTGTTGCATATCTCAATTTTGGGTGGCAAACTAGACAAATCAAGTGCAATAACTTCTTAAACACTTCATAAACACACCCAAATTGATGTAAAAGCTGAGTTTTGAGAGGCAAAATGAAGTAAAAAAAATGAAGAAATCAGTAATTTGTTGGCAATGGGCGGTAATGGGTGGCATAATGAACAAATGAGGAAGAACTTCTTGGATTTTTTTTTTAATTTCATGATATCTCATCCTCAATACTATAAAATGTTTGGGAAGTCTTTTAGCACCAATTCATCCAGCAAAAACCCAAAACAAAGTAGAAAACTTAGGAGAAATTCGGATAGAAGGGGAAGGGTGTGAAAAGAAAGAGTTTGGTTTGCAATTTTTCAATTTCAAGTTCTTTTCTATCCTTTCCTTCTTTAAGTTCATAGATTTTGTCTTATTTTTGCTTTATATTATGTATACCATGAACTAATTTTATCTTTCTAAGGCTAAGATGCAACCTAAGTTGTAATATATGCTGTTTTCTAATTCAACGTATTCAAAGTTTATTTATTGTGTTGTTTGAGTGTTTATCATTGTTCTTCTTGAGTTTTGAATGTTTAATCACCATTCAAAGCCTATAATGATTCATAATGAATCCAAGTGGAGATTTATGATAAATGCTAAAGTGACAAACACAACAAATTGAGCCAATGCTAGAGATAGATTAATGCAATTTGTGTGGTCTTGAGTGAAAACTATGGATCTTCAAAACTCTTTTCTTATTTAAATTCATGCAAGAAATTGATGAGTTAATATACAAAAGAGCATGCTCAATGTTGCTCGAGAGAGAATATTTAGTAAATTAAGGTTTTCGAAAATAAAAAAAATGTAATAGCAACTTGAATATCGAGAATAGAAAAACATATTGATGCAACTAGATGAAATCGGATGCCTTAGATCTCACTAAATTATAAATTCATTTAAAATTAGTACACCTTTCATAAAATTAGTAACCATTTTTGTTCTTTCTCATTTTGTTTTGTTCCATATCAAAAACTCAGAATTTCGGTCTTTTTAATTGTGCTGAAACTACTAATTTCAATACTCATTCAATAAACAATCCTCCTGGGACCGTACTCTACTCATTCTATATTACTTGATACAACTTAGTGCATTTGCTGAGCAACACAACAAGCATACACCAAGCAACATCAAGTTTTTAGGTTTTTTTTTTTTTTTTAATTGCAATCTTAACATACAAAATATAAACTTAAAAGTTAGAAGAAAGATAAAAATAATGAGAAAGTACCAAAATCCAAAAATATAATACAAATATTTACAAAAACCAAGTTTTAAAAAGGTGGGGGTAGTAATACTAATGTTTTGAAAAACTTAAAATAACAAACTTAGCTTTCAAAAATTTATCAAGATGAATTAAGAAGTTAAAGAAAGATAAAACTAATCAAAAAACTTAAAAATATAACAATCTAATACAAAATTTAAGAAAAACTAGTTTTTAAAAGGGTTGGGGGGAAGAGGGAAGTAACACTAATGTTTTAAAAAAATTTTAAAATAACAATTTTAGCTCTAAAAATTTTATTAGAGTGAACTTATTAGTAAAAGAAAGATAAAAATAAAGAGAAAACATAAGAAAAATAACAAAATAACACAAACTTAATAAAACTTAACAAAAACACAATTTTAGGGGGGTGCTGTACAAATTTTTCAAGAAAAAAATAATTGTACAAAAAAATCAAGTGAATGAGACAAATGAAGGAAAAGAAATTTCCTCTTCAAACTTTAACAAAATTTACAACTTTTAACAAAACAGCTTCAAACTAGTGCTAAAACTGGTTGGTATCAATATCACTCAAATAAGAACAATCACTAACAACGGCGCCAAAAACTTGATGCTGCCTTGTGTATGCTTGTTGTATTGCTTAGCAAGTGCACTAAATCGTATCAAGTAATATAGAATGAGTAGAGTTTCGTCTCACGAGAATTGTTTATTGAATGACTACCGAATTAGTAGTTTCAACACCATTTAAAAGATAGAAATTTAATGTTTTTGATATGAAACAAAACAAAATAAAAAAGAACAAAAATAGGTAATGATTTTATGAAAGATGTACTAATTTTAGATGAATTTTATAATTCAATGAGATCCAAGGCATTCGATTTCACCCAATTGCATTAATACGCCTTTTGATTCTCGATATCCAAGTTGTTATTATGTGTTGATGGTCGAAAACTCTAATTTACTAAATATTCTCTCTCGAGCAACATGTAGCATGTTCTATTACATATTAACTCATCAATCTCTTGCATGAATTTAAATAAGAAATGAGTTTTGAAGATCCATGGTTTTCACTTAAGACAATACAAATCGCATTAATCTATCTCTAACATTTGCTCAATTTGTGGTGTCTATCACTCTAACACTCATCATAAATCTCCTCTTAGACTCATTATAAATCATTATAGGCTTTGAATATTGATCAAGCATTCAAACGAATGAAGAACAATGATAAACACTCAAACAGCAATAAACAAACTTTGAATACGTTGAATTAGAAAAGAGCACATATTACAACTTAGGCTACATCGTAGTCTTAGAAAGATAAAATTAGTTCATCGTATACATAATATAAAGCAAAAATAAGAAAAAATCTATGAACTTAAAGAGGAAAACAATAGAAAAGAACTTGAAATTGAAAAATTACAAACCAAACTCTTTCTTTTCACATGTTTCATCTTCGATCCGAATTTCTCCTAAGTTTTCTACTTTGTTTTGGGTTTTTGCTGAATGAATTGATGCTAGAAGACTTCCCAAACATCCCTATTTATAGTGTTTTCCCCTGATCTTTAGTTTATTATTTGCCTCAAAATAATCGAATATTATATCGACTCTTGAGAGGTCAAACGAATACTTTCTCAAGTCTTGGGATTGATAAGACATCCTAGCTTTAATGTCCTTTTCAATCAAAGGACTACAAATCATAGAAGGTCCTTGATGTATTCAATGACGTCAATTTTGTATGGAGGACCTTTTTTCTCCTCAATTAAGTTGTGTACATAAGTTCCATACACGCTAGTTTTCTTAAGGCTTTCCTCTTTTAAGACAACCTCATATCTAGCAGCACATTCTGCCAGCTGAAGAAGCGTCATAAAGTTTGATCCATCAAATTTCTTCCTAAATTTACTATCCAAGCAATTTAGGGCTAGCTTAGTGTACTCAACTTCAGGAAGAGCTACGGTGCATTTTAGTAAGGCTCTCCTGAACCTATTAATGTAATCTTCTACCCACTCACGTGGCTTTTGTTTCATTCAACCCAAGTCCGATATGGATGTTCCTATTTCCATTATTGGGAATTGGGCCTATAATTTCCTGGCCAAGTCATCCCAATAGTAAATGGAATTAGGAGGTACGCTAATGTACTACTAAAAAGTGATTCTAGTTAGGGAACTCGGGAATAGCCTATGCTTGAGATACTAATTGTCAACTGCTTCACTACATTGGCAATTAAACAGTGCCAAGTGCTCGAGGGCAGACACTGTCCCTTCCCCTGAAAAGAGGTTAAACTCAAATATTTTGTATCCTTGAGGAAAGGGGTAATCCCTGTCTATATAGTAAAGGTAATGTTTTCTATACAAAGGTCTGTTGACCCTTATGGGACCCAGCCCATACTTTTGCTCAATGAGAGCGGCCAATAGGTCCCAAAGGGGTAGGTTAGGCACATTATTATGTGCTTACCCTTGCCCTCCAAGTGGGTAAGGATCTCGAGGGGGATCTACACGATACCCCGAAGCACCCATCACAATCGGGTATGGGAAAGGTTGTTTCCTTAGGTGATTCCCTTGATCATAATCGCCAGGTGCTTGGTTGGCCTGTGAAGTATGCTCCAGCAGGACCTGGGCTATATGGCACGCCTAGAAGCATAACAATGTTAGCCAGCTATTTGTTCATCCTTGCCTGATTAATCCCTAAGTCTTGATCTTAAGGAAGTGGGTGGTTACTTTGCCCCCAAAAAGGTAACCATGAAGAGGTCCGGGATGAAAAGTCTTATTCCCAAAAGTAGGGACCTTCCCTTCCACTCCTATTTCAAGGCCTTAAGTAAGCCTCGAATCAACCTCTACTACTTGAGACGGGTATGAACGGCTATGCCCCCTGTCTTGAGAACATGTAACACCGGCACATTGGCATTGAGATCCCTCGAGGCCAAAGAGAAACATTGATTCGAACGCGCAACAACCCCAAGGTGCACGTTGTCATTTCTATGGCTGGACATCAAGCGTGTAACACCTAGGTTAGCCATAGCTGGGTTTTTCATTCTTTAAGGGACACTGTACTCAGCTTGAGCAGCTGGTAGGCCTTTCTGGCCATGACTTAGGGTATGCCCTGCATAGACTTGTACATATATTTTTTAATATATGGTACATCACACTAACTTACAAAAAAAAAAAAAAATAGGAAGAGGCACATGCCTTACCTGCCTGATATCCTGCCCAATAGCCTGGACCAAGCCATTATGAGTCCTAACCTATCTAACCAAGATAGGCTCGACTTCAACCACCGTCTATCTAGCCACGTCCTTGGAAATAAGCGTAGCAGTAGAGGACAAGGTTGAGTTCATTTTAACTAAGACTCTATCAGTTTCTTTGTGAAGCCTTTCTTTCATAGAGGTTTCAATGTTGTTAATTATGGCTCTCATAACGGCAGAGTATTTATGCTGAGCTACTAGATTGCACTATATCTCCCCACAATGCCTCTCTAAGGCCTCTCTCATTGTTTGTTGGACCATTTGGTCCACAATTTCTAAACGACATTTGAGCATAGCCATAAAACGCTTGCGAGAAAGGCCATCGGGCCCAATGTCTTCACCCTCTAGGATGTCATCATCGCCACCGCTTTCGATTCCATGGCTATGACTTGGTTCATCTCTTCAAGATATGGGACTTTTCTTAAGAGTGCACTCAAGTGCGGACCCAATTAAGGCTAAGTCATCTGGTTCGACATGCTTGAGGGCACTAGACCTCTTGTTCTGACCATTGGTAAATGGCCGGCAATTACATCTTGGTAATCCACGATGGGATAAAACGATGTTTCAAGCCTCTCACTGTGGTCGCCAAAAGGCGTGTTTGCTTTATTTTATTGCAGTTAAGTGTGATGTGGTCGCAGTAAAATGATAAACAAAACAACGTGCAAAAGGGACTCAGCAGGACTAGGGAGTGAGCCTAAATACGAACCACATATCTTTGACCTCAACCACTTACCATTTCGAAGAAAAGGTTATGATATGTTGGTGTATCTGACTTAGGTTAGACCATAAGTTCTGCTTATGTTTCAATTAAGAAGACTTGGTTAAATATTTTTACAAATTTTTTATGTATTTATTGATAGAAAAATAAAGGATATGGACCTAACTTAAGTGGTAGTTACATTGACGAGCAAGGCCCACAAACACCTTTCCTCGTACATATAAAAGTCAAGACTAGAATGGAGACAAACCCAAGAGCTCAATAGACCACTTATAAGCCTGAGTCAATTAGGTTTTCAAGCCTAGCACTCTTATCTTACAACAATTCAAATGAGTTTAGGTCTAACAAGATTAAGGTTGATCAAATCGTATTCAGGTTACTGGATTAGGACCAATGTAATGAAGGGGCAAGCCTTGGATGTCAAAGCCCTAATTAATGGCACAAGTCTAAGTTCACTTGACTTATCAAGCAGTGACAGCAGTGTTAAGGCAGTGCAATCAAGGATTAAGCCTTGGCCGTCAAAGCCTTAAACTAAAGCCTCAAATCTCAATTTGTCAATTTATGGGAACAGATTAAAATAGGAAAGTCATACCTGAAACCTGAGAAACTGTATTACTATGAAGGTAAATACGAAAGATATCTACGTTATGCTACACCTAGCTAAGTTATGCTACTTCTAGAAAAAAAGGCACAAGTGTACTATAAAAGAAAACTTGAAGAAGTTTTGTAATGAGTGTATGCATTACTTTGGATTGACGCAAAGCCATTTATTTATAGAAAACTAAAAATAACGACTGCTCCTATTTCCACGGCAACTTCACCCACGTATGGGCACTAAGCTTCTTCTTTGTGTAACCTTCAAAGAACGTGACTTGAATTCAGTATTGGAGGGAATTTTTTGGTGAACGTGGCCTGAATTCAATATTGGAGGGAAATTTTTGGTGCCCACATCTGTAATCTTAGCGAAAGTCCCTTCTAAAAACCCCATGCCCTCTTAGATTAAGCTTAGTGCTCATGTATCTAAGATAGCACTTCAAGTAACTATCTCGAGCTTAGAAACCAGTCTTGCAGCCTTCCTAGCAATACCTTGAGCTCGAGCTCCCTTCACCCCTTAACAATCTCAAGCCTCGAATGGTTGATACCCTTGTCAAGGGTAATAATTCTCCTAGGATGTTGGGCTCAAGGCACCATTATCTCCGCACCTAAAGGCTTAATTCTCCTTGAGGGAAGCCTCACATGTTAAGCACGTGGCACTTTGCTCAAAATAGCGTCGTCCCAGCCCCTTTCAAAATTACGGTGTAAACAGTGCCCCTTATAAGTAATAACTAGCTTTGCATTTAATGTCCTTGGGTTAATTTAGATTTTGGGTCGGGTGAGGTTTAAGTTCAAGTCATTTTGCGTCTGGCTAGTTTTGGTTAACTCTAGGTTGGGTCGGGTCAAATAGAGTATCATGTCCCTTTTAGCTCAAGCTAAAAAATGGGTCCAGTTAGTTTTAGGTTAATCATTTCAACTTCGGGTTCAGTTATCTAAGACAGATTTTTGGCACGAGTTGGGCCAGGTTACGGGCTTTTTAGGTTGAGCCGAATTTAATTCATTCCATTCATAGACCTAATTAGATCTTTTTCTGATAACATGCGGCGAGCAAAACCACCGCTACCCTAATTAGGAATGATAACTGAACCTAAATCTATTAGATATATATTCAATCTGATCCACTACTGGCACATTGGATGTAAAAAAGGGTTTTTAATTGATATGGATTTAAATGTTAATAAATGAATTTTGGATCGGATTATATTTGGATGACATTAAACCAGACCCAAATTCAACTAAAAACTACAATTTGGGTATGATTAAATTTTAAATGATAGATATCACAACGACCCCCTAACTATTGATCAATTTTAAAAATGACCTCCGAACTCCTATTTCCCACCCCCCGAACTATTAGTCAAAATCAATGGACCAACACCCCGCCGCTCCCCCCCCCCCCCCCCCCCCCCCCCAAAAAAAAACTTCTAATTTTATTAAAGACACCCCTTAAACTATTATCTAAAATCGAGTTGACCCCCTAGCTTCTAATTTTATCAAAGACACGTACCAAACTATTAAATTAAAATCAATTTGACCCTAATTTTTAACAGCTTTAAAAGATTAAAAATAACTTATTTAAACACTAATTTATATATATATCCAATATCAAGATATAAATTTACTAAATAATAAAAAATGAAATAAAGTTATTTTTTCATTAACTAATTTTTTACTTTATATATATATATACACACACACAAATATATTTTTAATAGTTAAAATTTTACTAAAAAAATTTTTAATAGTTAAATATATTATTTAATAATTAATATTTTTTAAATATTTTTTAGTTATTTATATGAAAGCTTCTTATGACCCATTGTGTCTATTCTTTTACTTTTACTTGTATCAATTTATTCTTTGTATAATTCAAATTTTGTCAACTTACCTCTATAGTGGGAATTGAAGTTAAATTAATGAAGTTTATATAAAATCCAAATGACCCAATATAAATCCATCTATTAACTCAATTTAAACTCATCTGTTACCTAAGTATTAAAAATTATCTCACCAACTCGATGCTAATTTTCTCTAGCGACTAAATTGAAACAAAGTAAATAGCATGGGGATTAAAGTGGCACAAATAAAAGTAGAAGGACCAAATTGACACGATAGCTAAAGTAAAGTGACATTCTATGTAAATAATCCTATATTTTTTATGACCCGATGCTGCATAAGGATATAGCGGTTCAAATGTTTTTCCCTAATAAAATTTTAATTATTAAAAAATCTATTTAATTTATATATTTAATATCTATATGATAAAAATAATTTGTTATAAGAAAATAAATAAATTTATATCATTTTTTAGAATTTTATAATTTTTTATCACAATATTGGATATACAAATAAAATATTTAAATAAGTTATTTTAAATCTTTTAAAAACATTAAAAGTTGAGATTAAATTGATTTTAGTTAATAGTTTGGGGATGTCTTTGATGAAATTAAAAGATAAGGGGTCCAAATTGAATTTAGTTAATAGATCGGGGGTGTATTTGATGACATCTCTAGTTTGGGGGGTCACGTTGATTTTGACCAATAGTTCGGCAGGTGTGTTTGATAAAATTAGAAGTTGGAGGGGCGGGGGGTCACTTTAATATTAACCAATAGTTCGTGGGGTCTCTTTGGTATTTATCGAATTTTAAAATTACTAAATTTTAGTTCTTCAAACTACCAAATTAGATTCCTTTTTTTTTCTATCCAATACCAAATTAGATTCCAACATTTGTTTTTATTGTGCACATTTTGGGGTTTGTTTAGATATTGCAATATTATTTGCAAAATCTTAATGAAACAAATCTATATATAAGGATTCCGGGTATAGAGTTTTTGAATGAAGGTCCATTTTTGCACTAATATAGTTATATTGTTATTGTACCTTTTGGGGTTTTTGGGGTTTTTTTTGGGTGTTTTGGGGGCTTTGATTGGGTTGTTTGGGTGTTTGGATCGTTTGTGCTTTGAATCTTTTGACTGGAATGTAATTGTACCTTTCTTTCTTTAAATAAAATCCCACGATGGGTTAATTATCAAAAAAAAAAAAAATAGTTATACTGTTATGATCCAAAATCAAAATAACATAATCAACCACTCAATCAATCCTCAAATGACCAAATCTGTAAAGTGAATTGTATTGGTGTGATAAGATTACAACTATGAAGTATAGCAGTTGGAAAGGAATGAAGGAGAGAGATAGACTAGATAGAAAAGGGAGGGTAAGACTTAGAGAGAAAGAGACTAACATTCAAATCATTCTTCATTACTCCTCCTCTTCACTAATCCCCTATATATAGAGTTAAGGGAGGAATGTAATTCGAATATAAGACTTAACCTATTTATTAATATTTAAACTACTCATCACTTGACTACTATATTTGGAGATTGTAGCAATATTGTTCCCTTTTAAAACCCTTATCATCAAGGGTTAAAGTATTGATATTCAAATTGTTAACCCTTCGGGGTCAAACACTCTAGTTTTTGCACGGTTTATCTCGATAGCACTACTTAATTCCTTTCTCACTCATAATTTAATGTTAATTTATGTAAAAGATTGTTTTTAAGGTTGGGTACAACCTCAACCCTGACAACTTGCGAAAATCTGTTATACTATATTGTAAACTACAAGTACAAGATGAATCACAAGTATACTAGAAATTTAGCCATGGTTACAAGCACATGAATGAAAAACCAATCTCAATAAAGAATTTCCCACAAGGGTGCAAAAATAGTATAACACAATTCATTATCATAATTAAAATATAAATCTAGGGCTCAGGACAACTACCTTGTCCTTCATCCTTAAATTATAAATCTACTCCTTCATAAGAGTTTTATACACCACAAAATCAAAAGAGAAAAGTGTTGGAACTAAACACAGAAGTATTATATAAAACATATAAAGTATAAAGATATTTCCTGAAACATGTGGAAAAAAACGTAATACCGATAATGTAATAGGCGAGCGAGGTGCAGATCACGCTCGCTTGAAGACGGTTTCTCGCTCCTCTCAGATCTAAGCCGATGCAATAAGTACCGGCACGCTGCCTCAAGATACAACGCCTAACTAAAGTCCACACTTTCTTGTTCTGCACAATCTTGAAAGGTAGAGCCTCCACAACACTTTAGCCAAAATTATAAAATATTTTTTTCCAAAAAAACACATACTGTTTCCTATGACTGAAATGCATATTTCACTTTCATATATTGCATGCAAGTCTCTTGGGAAGCCAAAAACAAACATATATGAACATATTCTTTGCCGTTGCACAATCTCTTCAATAGGGCCTGTGTACTCCAATTTTGCGGAACTTATCACATATCATCAATACAATATTATTCCCATTTAGTACCAACCATTTGGACAAAATTAAAGCCAATTTATTTTAAAATTTTAATGTATTTTGATTTTTTCCCTCTTTCCAACAAAATTATAAGCATGATTAAAAACATCAAAGCCATTTATAGATTTCAAAATCATAATTAAAGTATATTTTTTATTAAAATATCCAACAAAAGTAAAGAAAAGCTTATAGATTAAAGACTCTCTCGATTGGTGTATGCAAGTCTCTTTGGAAGCCAAAAACAAACATATATAACCATACTCCTTAGTTCCCGTGCTCCGACCACTTGCATTTCAGCATACGAGAAAATCCTAGTCTCTCTTGGCAGCTTCGGGAAGGACGAGAAGAGAAAATGCGCAAAATGTACAAAAAATTAAGTCCCCAGCCTTATTTATAGGCGCAGCGTGGTCTAGGGCATGCCTGCAACTATGGTAGATCGATCGATGAAATGCAGCGGCTTAATCTTGACCCAACCGATCGATTGGCGGAGCAGATAGTGGGGTGCAGCCGATACCCCGCTCAGCCAATTGATCGGGGCCGATCAGTAGACCTAATTTATGTGACTAATTAAAAATCGTACCAATCGATTGGCAACTCGGCCGATCGATTCGAACTTGATGGCTATGATAATTTATTTTTTGAACAATCAATTGGCGTAAGAAACATTGGCTAATTAAAACGCAAACCTTGACCCGATGGGTCCTTTTTTCCACACTGGTCGGGTTTCTAAATAAAGTCTTCAAGTTTGTCTGCTTTGGTTCATTCCTCACCTTTTTCAAGTTGTCCTTACTTCAACATGTACCAAGCCTGAATATACAAAAAGTACGCTATACCACGCATGTAATGGCCGAAAAATGTTAGGATGTATTATAAAACATATAAGATACGAGATACATCACCTATCTTTTAGGACTTTAAGAATTTGCAGATAGAGTTTTCCTTCCTTTGGAAATAGGATATACGGTAGGGTGTCGTTAACGATGATCTTTAACTAGTCGGGAAGAGTTAGGAGATCATTCACTAGATAGATATGTTACATTGCACGGCAAGCTTTATGGGAAAATGTGCTACCTTCGGTTGACATAACACTGATAACTGCTACACCACATACACAATCAAATGTATTGGATTTTATCAGGAAATTTTAAATAATGGTAACTTCTGCTGCAGATGTGTTTGGTTTGGGCTGATAAGCTTATGTGTGCTAGTTTAGTTTTGCTTGGCTTGACATAGCTAGTATGCACAACTTTGTTGTAGAGAGGTAGTTCGTGCTTTATTAGTTGTTACAACTGATAGAAGTGCTACGGTTACTTGTTCATGTCAGTATTTATATGCAAAAATTGAGATTTTGATCGGTTAACTGCTAGGTGTTCCTGAAATCTGATGCTTGAAAAGCTTTTATATAGGTTTTAGGTTCTACTGGCGAACAATATCGATGACATTTGGCTTCTCATTTTTCGCATAGATTTAGTTATGAATATGAAAATATTCTTGAATCCGAATTTGCAGTTATATGCACTGATATCCGTTGCCAAAATCTCTTTGGCTTTCATGTCTCTTGTTGGAGCCATTATCTTTGTTTCTACTTGGTAGGTTCTTTCCTCTAATTGTTGTCTGTTATTTTTCCATATTTAAAGCTCGATGTTTTACTCAATATATAATTATCAATTATGATTTTGAAGTTTTATTTGGTTTTCATGATATTAGTTATGTCCTTTAAATTGCGGGTAAATTTCTATTCAATACTACAATTATACCCTTCTTTTTGTATTCAAATATACAAATTTAACATCAAGTTAAAAAATATATTGTATTGCATGGAGACATTACCTGAAATAACCCCAAAAAAATTATCAAAAATGACACATTTTAGAAAATATTTCTTCGACTAACATCCATAGTGTAAAGTCGTTGCCACATGGATGCTGGCTATTTTAATATATTTGCATTTTTTTATTATTATTTGGATAATTTCCTGTGAAAGCGACACCAACTTATGTCTTGTCTGCCAATTTGTAGACCCTGCCACATTATTGCACCCATTTTTATTTAAATTAATTTTTTATTTTACTTATTAATAAAATTATTAATCAATTAAATATATTAATTATATTTTTTTATTATATTATATTCAGCTTTATAATACATATTTTACTTGAATTAAATTTATGTTATATATCATCATTAATGTGGTTTTGAAATTACATATAAATTATGTATATAATTTGTAATAAAAATTTTATATTGATTTATTTATTAAATATTTAAATTATATTATCTTTAAATATTTTATAGTTTACTCATTATTAAAGCTATTTAATGATAGTCGTTTGTCTACCTAATATGTAGCATAAATTATTATCTTTAAAAATTGTAAGTTATTTATTAAATGTTTAAATTGTATTATCTCATCTCATCCCACGCCAGCTTTCATTTAAAGATTTTTAACTCTTATCCTAGTTCAAATTTCTCATTATTTGTAAAATGCTTATTCTTAATAATAATCTTTCAATGGTCACATAAATATATTGATAATCATGTAATATTTTCTAAAATATTTATATATTTTTAATATTTTATTTTATATATATATATATATATATATATATTTTAAATGATAAAAAAAATAAGATTATGGAAATCCCCGAATTCACAGGAATTTCTTCCCCAAAAATCCGGACAATAATACTTGCTAATCCTATTGTTCATAGCAGGATGAACAGCAGAATTCTCCTACTGCTCACATGGGTTGTGTGATACTATACACATGTTGTACCATGTATCCCAATTTGCTGTTCAGTAATTTATTAAAATTTGTTTTTAGAATTATATAATATAATAATAAGTAATTTTTAAATATTTATTAATAATTATTATCAACAATGTTTTTTTTTTTATTTTGGTCAACATATTTGTGGTTATCGTCGGTTATATATTTTTTGTTTAAATTGTAAAAGATTTTATTTTTATTTATTTTTATTTTTTTTTGCTTTGATGGTTGGAATAGTATGTAAAAAGTGGGCACTAAAACAATCAACCAGCCTCAAACGTGTAACAAGCTACTATTATTAAGACTTATTTTGCTGAAACTAAAATAAACTTTCATGTGCATCTTGTGAAGAGACAAATACCTTCAAAAATATGTTTTGGGAAGATATACACCACTTTTTTGACTTACATTTTTTAACATAATTTTCCAAATGAAGCATATATGAAAACTCACGAATGAAGCATTATGTGAGCAAACTCACGTTTGTTGATAGGTCAATCGATCGGAAGCCAACAGAAGTGCTGTTTTGGCTGTCGATCAATCGACTCTGCTCGGTGATTGGTCAATCTCTATTGAGGCCTTACAAAATTGATTCGGGTATTCTTAATCCGTCGGGTCCTTTTTCTACAAGTGATCAAGTTCCTCAACGTGGCATTCAAATATCTCCAATTTTTGCTTATTATCCACCACTTTTAATGTTGTTTTTGCTCCAACACATTATAAGCCTAAATGTACAATACCTACATTGCATCAAAGTACATATTGGGTCAAATTTCAGAAATTTTCTTCTAATTCGATAAGGTTAACGCAGAGGAAATGTTTCAAATTCTTAATTTTAAACCTTAGCTTGATTTAAAATTCCTAATTTTGAATCTATATATTTAAATTTCTAATTTAAATTTACAGATCTCTACTCTAATACATTCATAATAATTATATGAACTATAACTAGCATAAGAAAAAAAAAACTGTAAATAAATAGAAACGCAAAAACTTAAAAGAGAAGGAAAGAAAGACATACCTGGAGTTGCTCCAATTAAAGAAAACAAAAGTGAATAATCAAATATTTCGAGAAAGCCTAGAAAACCAAGACCTAGTTGCCTTCTGCTCAACGACCTCAAAGCGCCCGGAGAGTGGGCTCCGAAAAATATTAAAGTGTGGAAGGAAATTTTTCAACGAAATTTCTCTCCCCAATTAGGTCTCCGAAAGTCAACACTTTCTAAAACTCTTAATTCTAATAAGATGTCAAACCATGAAACTGGTACCTCTATTTATAGTAGTATACTGAGAGCGAAAAAATCCTGATTTTTGGATGTGGGACGTGCAAGTCAACAACAAAATGCAACATTTTAATCAAAATATGAGTCAAAACGCATCGTGTCACATTAGCTCAAAAAAAAAAAAAAACCATTTATTTAATCTTAAAACATGTGACACATGTCACACGGCCATTCGCCCGCACACAGGAGCGCGAATCGCCACAGGTGACGTCCCAGCTGATTTGTCCAACAGAGGAGATGCGGACTGCGACCCGTGTAAGCGTGGTTTTCTTCATTTTGTTTTCATTGTTTCCCACACGTAAAAATTCAGCTTATGAATTTTATTTTAAAATTTTATTTTAATTTATAATTTTTAACTTTTATTCATATCATGAGTAATGTTTGGCAAAATTAAATTTACTCATCTCATAAATAAACAATTTATCTCATGAATTCTTTAATATATTTCCAACGGCAATAAGCACAGAGGCTTGCATAGAGACATCACAGATAATTTAAATCTTGCTCCAAATGGCCTAAATTAATTACCATCTCGTGATAAAATTTAATTACCATTTAATGATAGTTAATTCCACTAAATAAATCCACTACTCCTAAACTTAAACCATTTATTCGATGTTTCCCAAATAAACTATATTGATGACAATAACTCCTCCACAGGATGTCTATGACAAAGAATAAATATAACTACTACTATTATCCTTCCCACAGCTTCTCCATTAGTTACTGACTCGCCCTTGATTGAATAATTCATTTATACTTGAGCATATTCATAGTATAAATTCTAAATGTCAAACACTTAGAATACTTTACCTAAAGATTCCAAACTATTCAAATACTTCCGAATTAACTAAAGGGACATCAATACCTCATAAGAGATTACAGATTCCATATTGAATACCTGATCATTGTCATACTTCACACTGTTACCTAGTGTACGTCGGAATTCGGTCATTCATTTAGACCTTACTTATAGTACACTAGAGCAAGTAACGTTCCATGCACAAGTCCAGAATAATCTCAGGATTTAGAGTCACCGTTCAAACAATGCAATATAAATCACCCATCTTCGATAGTAGTCTAGAAACAAGCAACTCACATGGTCCAACTCAGCACGTCAATCTTATTAAACACACCAATCCAACACTTTTTCGATCACCATTTACATGACCAAAACAAGTTATCTAAAGTGCCAAATCATGGTCTTAATAGCCAACAGCCCAAGCTTATCATTGACCACAAGTTATTCGAATAACATTGCATATCATTTGTTCTAAGTCTATGTGTGGCTTAATCTCATTATCCACTTAGAACAAATATGTAAAATGTAATATGAGGACTCCGTCTATCTCATGGATAATACTTATAAGAAAATCACATGCAGTATATATATTTACTTACACAAATTTAATGAGAAAACAAGAAGAATTTCAATTTTATTCATTAATAAAAATAATATTACAAAATAAATCTGGATTTTAGGACATTATTCTTAACAATCTCCCACTTTTCCTAAATCCAATACATTTTATACCCATCCCCTCTAAGTGTGATTCAAAGGTCTTCTGAGTCAAAGTCTTTATAAAAGGATCTGCAAGATTATGGCTCTTGTCGATCTTTAAGATGGCCAACTCACCCTTCTCTACATAGTCTCTAATCTGGTGGTATTTCCTTTCAATGTGCTTGGATATCTTGTGTCTTCTAGGCTTTTTAAAATTAGCCACCACATCCGAGTTATCACAAAAGATCGTAACTGGTGTTAGACCATTGCTAACAACCTCAAGATCTATTAGGAATTTTCTAATCCAACATGCCTCCTTTGCAGCTTCTAAAGCTGCAATGTATTCGGCCTCTATGGTGGAGTCAGCAATACATGAGTAATAAACATTCCTACAACTGATGGCTCCCCCTCCAAGGGTAAAGACATATCCGGACATCAAACATCTGGCATCTCTATCTGACTGGAAGTCTGAATCATTATAGGCAATTGGAACTAGCTCGTCACTTTGAAAGATGAGCATATAATCTTTAGTTCTTCTTAAGTACTAAGAATATGTTTCACTGCCACACAGTGCATAAGACCCGAATTAGGTTGATAACTGCTTACCATATCAACAGCATAGCAGATATCTGGTTTCATGTACAACATGTCATACATGAGGTGTCATATAGCCGAAACATTTAGAACATTCCTCATCTGCTCCTCCTCTTAAGTTTTCTTAGGATACTGCTCTAAAGAAAGAGAGACTCCATGCCTGAAAGGTAAAATCCCTTTCTTAGAGTCTCTATGCTATACCTTAACTACATCTTGTCAATATAAGTGGCATGAGAAAGACCCAACATCCTACTCTTACGATCTCACAAAATCTTGATCCAAGAATATAGCTGACTTCTCATAAGTCCTTCATATCGAACTGACTTGACAATCAAATCTTAAGAGCTGACAATACCCCTATATCATTCCCAATGAGTAGTATATCATCGACATACAATATAAGAAAGTCACTACTTTCTCTTGACGTTGTTTGTACGCGCATAGTTTGTCAACCAATTGCTCAAAACCATAAGGCTTAATATCTTCATTGAAACTAATATTCCATAAGCGTGATGCTTGCTTTAGTCCATATATGGGGTTCGTCAGTTTGCATACCATATGCTCCAAATTTTCGCCAATGAAACTGTCTGGTTGCACCATATAGATGTATTCTTCAAGACGAACATTCAGAAAGGCTGTTTTGACATCCATTTGTCAAATTTTATAATCATAATAAGCTGTAATTGAAGGCGTATATTTACCAAAAAAAGTAATTGAAGGCGTATGCTTATGGAATTTAGCATGGCTACTGGTGAGAAGGTCTCATCACATTTGATTCATTCCTTTTGGGTAAAACCCTTAGCAACCAATCTTGCCTTGGACGTCTCTACCTTCCCATCCACTCTTCTTTTCCTCTTGTAGATCCATTTACAACCAATAGGATTAATGCCAACCGGTGCCTACGAGATCCCAGACCTGATTAGAATACATATATCCTATCTCATATTTCATTGCTAAGACCCACTAGTCAACAACCTAGACTTTAATTGCCTCATCATGGCTGAGAGGATCAGATTTAATGCCATAGACAACAACTAAGGCTCTCGCCATGAACCTGTCAGGTGTCCTGACAATCCTCCCACTGCGCCTAGGCTCTCGTGTTCCTAGAATAGTCTCAACCCTATTAATAGGTGAATCTAATGCATCCACTGTGTCCTGAGTTGTATCTAGATATTCAGAATTAGTGTAATTTTCTTTTAATTCCTATAACGCTACTTTGCTTTTGCTTTTGTATTCTACTACAAAATCCTCCTCTAAATATTTTACATTTACACTTATAGAAACTTTTTGACCAGAAAGACTATAGAAAAGACCACCTGTTATTCCCTTGGGATAACCACAAACATGTACACCTCCATCCTTGATTCCTACTTGTCAAGATTCCTTTTCAACACATGTGCTGGGCATCCCCAAATACGAAGGTATCCCAGACTTGGCTTTCGCCTAGTCTATAACTCCTCAGGTATTTTAGGAACCGATTTAGATGGAACTAAGTTAAGAAGATATACTATTGTCTCTAAGGCATAACACCAAAAAAAGATTGGTAAAGTAGCATAACTCATCAAGGACCTTACCATCTCTAACAATGTCCTATTCCTTCTTTCTGCAACACCATTTTGCTGTGGTTTACCAGGAGCAGAAAGTTGAGATCTTATCCCATTTGCAGTTAGGAAATCCAAGAACTCACCCAAAAGGTGTTCACCACCTCGATCTGATTGAATCCACTTAACTTGTTTGCCCAGTTGCTTTTCAACTTCAGTTTTTTACTCTTGGAACTTTTCAAAAGAGTCTGACTTATTTCTCATTAGGCAAACATATCCATACCTTGAGTAATCATTAGTGAATGCGATAAAGTACTCATACCCACCTCTTGCTTGAACATTCATTGATCCACATTAATCTGTGTGAACCAGCTCAAGTAAGTCTCCAACCTTGTTGCCTTTACTCTTAAAGACAGACTTGGTTATCTTACCTTCTATGTAGGATTAGCAGACTGGTAATGACTTTAAGTCCAACCATTCTATCAGTCAATCTTTTACCAGTTTTTGGATCCTGTTTGGATTAATGTGACCTAAACGTTGGTGCTATGTATAGGCAATATCCCTTTCAAGTTGTTTTCTCTTAGGAGATTGCACAAGTGAGCTTGTGTTAGACTTATTTAAACAAATATGAGAGTTTTGATCAGGAAACAACATAAATAATCCGTCGACACATGTACCTTTGCAAATAAACAATTTATTTCGCATAATAAAATGTTCAATACTAAAATTACCTGAATAACCATTATTCACCAATAAAGACACAGAAATCAAATTCCTGCACAGTGCAGGTACAAATAAACAATCCTTTAAAGTCAAAACTCTCCCACTAAATACAAAGCTAAGATCTCCTACACCAAAGACCGCTACTCTTATACCGTCTCCAACCATCAGGTATAGTTCCCCATCTTACAATCTTCTAGTTAGTCTGAGCCCCTGTAACATATTACAGATAAGGTTAGTTGAACTCACTAGGACCTTATGGACTCTCAACTGCGCATGACTCAATGAAGTGAGATATCAACATATCTTCACTGGATGGCTTAGTAGTCTTATTAGGAAGAAAAGCTAAGTACTTAGTACAGTTCTTCTTCTAGTGGTTAGTCTTCCCACAAAACTTTCCCTATGCTGGCTTCTTTATGGACTTTATTGCTACACTAGCAACCTTGCCATTTCCCTTCTTTTCAGTAAGTTCTTTATTAGAAATAACTAAGTCCAACTTGTTTTTCCAGGCCAAGAAATTTGGTCCAGTTAAAGCATTATCTTTGAGAATTGAATGAAGCGCACTAGTCGCAGCCATTTCAAAAACACTGTAAATGCAATTAATTGTGTAACTATCTAACACGAGTCATGTATAATACAGATATATCTATTTTTTTATTTTAGCATACAAAATAAGTCAGGTATCCACTAAACTGTATTATCATGTATGCAATGATGACCCAAACATGATTAGCTCACCACTTTACCTTAGTCTCTAACATAACACAACAGAGCTCCTCGGGGAAGCTAATGTATCACGCTAGTCAAGTTTAAACCATCACCTAAACCTCCATATAAATACACCTAATAATCCACAGCAACATGTTCGCGTCGCTTCTTTGGATTTTGGTTTATTGTATTAGAAGTCTAACCCTATAACCTACAAACTGACATTATCCGTGGAGAGGTCTATCGATCTATTATACTGCTAGACCCACAATGGAGGCTGTAAGGTTTCAACAATTGAATCTCGCTCCCACTTGATTTTTATAAACTAGTGTTTTTAATTAACTTGCATTTACAACTTAGATTATCTCATGATCTCCTTTAGAATCTCATTCTAAAAATTAAATTCACAAATAAAAGTAATTAATTATTTTTTAATTTTAGACACTACCATCTTACTACTTAGAGTATCTCATAATCTATTTTAGAATCTCAATCTAAAAATTAACTAATAAAATTAATTAATTATTTATTTTTATCTAACACAGTACTGACTTATAACTTAGATTATCTCATAATCTATTTTAGAATCTCACACTAAAATTAATTAATTAACTTTTAGTTATTATGTAAACTAGTACTGCCGTCTACACGTCCCAAAATTTTTTTTTTAAATAAAAAATTTTGCTAATGTTATGCCATGTCAGCACTGACTTCAGCATCGTTAGCACGTGCTGACATCAGCATTTTCCCTTTTTAAAAAAAAATGTTATTTTACTCATTAGATCAATTTTATCCAATTTCGTAAATCATGATCAAATATGCATAATCTCATTATACAAATAACATGAATGTAATTTCAATTAATCTTCATTGACATATCTGAATTAACTATTAATTTATTAACAATTAACTGTTCCGTTAAATAATGTTTTCTTCTTAATAAAATCTTCATTTTATTAAATTGCAAGTCTATTTATTTTGATTTTATTATACCTACTCATGCATATTATGAATGTGATCAGAGCCTGACTTTGATACCAATTGTTGGGATGAATTTCATAATTTTTTTCTAATTTGATAAAGTTAACGCAATGGAAGGGTTTACAATTCTTAATTTCAAACCTTAGGTTGATTGAAAATTTCTAAATTTTAAATCTACATATTTAAATTCTTAATTTAAATCTATAGGCCTTTGCTCTAATACATTTATAATACTTATACGAACTATAACTAGCAGAATGAAAAACTTTAAATAAATAGAAAAAAGAAAACTTAAAAGAGAAGGAAAGAAAGACATATCTGAAATTACTCCAAATAAAGAAAACCAGAATGAATAATAAAATACTTCGAGACAGCCTAGAAAATCGAGACTCAGCTGCCTTCTACACGATGATCTCAAAGCGCCTGGAGGGTGGCTCCGAAAAATATTAAACTGTGGAAAGAAATATTTTAACGGAAATTTCTCTCTTCAATTAGGTCTTCAAGAGTCAATACTTTCTAAAACCTTAATTTGAATTGGATGCAAGACCATAAAATTGGTACCACAATTTATAACAGTATACTGGAGTGAAAAAATCATGATTTTTTGACGTGGGATGCGCAGGTCAACAACAAAAGCGTAACGTTTTAATTGAAAAATGAGTCAATACATAGCGTATAGCATCCGCACAAAAAAAGCGTTTATTTAATCTTAAAATGTGTGACACGTGTCACATGATCATTCGCTCGTGCACGAGAACGTAGATTGCCACAGATACGCGCAACACGTGTCACACGGTAGTTTGTTCAACAAAGGAGATGCGGATTGCGACCTGTGTAAACATGATTTTTTTTTTCTTTATTTTCCATATGTAAAAATCTATTTTCTAAATTTTAATTTTAAGAAAATAGTTTATTTTATATTTTTAACTTTTTATTCAACTTGTGAATAATGTTTGGCAAAATTGAATTTACCCATCTCATGAATTCTTTAATTTTTTTCAGCGGCAATAAATACAAAGGCTGGTGCAGGGACCTCAGGGACAATTTAAATCTAGCTCAAAATGGGTTATATTAATTACTATCTCATGATTACCACTTAATGAGACTTAATTCCACTAAAAAAATCCAAGTGTATTCTAGGCTTAAACCATTTCTTCGATATTTCCCAAATAGACTGTATTGATTACAACAACCCCTCCACTAGATATCCAGACAAAGAATAAAAATAACTGCTACCATTATCCTTCACAAAGCTTCTCCATTAGTTACCACCTCGCCCTTCCCTGAAGAATTCATTTATACTTGAACATATTCATAGCATAAATTCCAAATGTCAAACAATTGGAATATTTTGGCCAAAGATTCCAAACTATTCAAATACTTGCAAATCAACTAAGATGACATCTGTACCTCTTCAGAGATTGTGGATTCCATATTGAATACTTGATCCTTGTCACACTTCACGCTGCCACCCAGTGTACATGAGAATTCAATCATTCATTTTGACCTCACTGATAGTACACCGAAGCAACTAATATTCTATGCACAAGTCCATAATACTCTCAGGATTTAAAGTCGTCATTCAAATAGTACAACATGAATCACTCATCTCCAATAGTAGTCTAGAAACGAGCAACTCACATGGTCCAACTCAGTGTGTCAATCTTACCAAACACACCAACCCAACACTTTTGGATCACCATCTACATGATCAAGACAAGTTATCTAAAGGGCCAAGTCGTGTTCTTAACAGACAAGTAGCCCAAACTTATCACCAACCATGAGTTATTCAAATAACATTCCATACAATATGTTCCAAGTGTATATGTGGCTTAATCTCATTATCCATTTAGAACAAATATGTAAAATGTAATATGAGGACTCTGTCCATCTCATGGACAATTCTTAAAAGAAAATCACATACAGTATATATGCTCACTTAAACAAAATTAACGTGGAAATGATTGGAAATTTAATTTTATTCATTAATAAAATAATATTACAAAATAAATTTGAATTTTAGGACACTATTCCGAACAGTACACTGTAATAGTAGCATATATCATTATAGTGGGAATGGAAGACATTCAAATGAGACATATCAAGGATTTAAGGGGTTTTAAAAATTAATTATAAAAATAAATTTTTAAAAAATATATAATATAAAAATATTCAACTCACCATTATAAATACCCATCCTCACTTCTTTTCACCAAACAACTCAATCCTTCAATATATCAATAACAACACTCACATCATATACCAAAAATCCTAGGTAATTATCTAACTTCCATTAAATATTATAATTCCTGTAGTTTTTACTTTTAAATTATATATGATGTATTACATTAATTTACAATAAAAACCTACATTGAGAAAACTTCTTATATAGTGAATATTAGATAAACCCTAACTTATGATTCCTACACACTTTACCATTTCATGCTCTATTTTAATTAAATGATTATGTTCTAGATATTGTAAGTAAACGACTATGATTAAATATATGTAACAATGGTTAAAACTACACAATTATGCACGTATAATATAAAAATATGTAACCCACCACTATAAATACCCATCCCCACTTCTTTTTGTCCAAACAACTCAAGCCTCGATTTGATGATGCGAGTTTGCTCTACTTATTGGAATAGTATCGGAGCTCTGTCATATATGAGGGCAATGTATATAATCATAAATTGTAAAGTACCTATTTCCATATCAATATTACTCAATGTAAATATTTATCGTTTTGAAACATAATCTATTTTTATTGCAAGGCCCTGGTATGCCGAATTGCCGACATTATATATTAGCCTCATCCAGGGTTGGGAAGCCGATGATCGTATCATAACATATATCAAATATGTGGAGTTTTTAGGGGTTTATAGATTGAGGCATATCATCCTCAAATGTGCCCTAATTACAACCTTAGTTGAGAGATGTAGGCAAATCTCCAAGTTGGCGAAACCACTATCACTATGCAAGACACAGCTGTGCTACTCAGACTTAGAATAAATGGCCCCCTGTCATTGATGTGGGATGACAGAGTTTTAAGGAAGTAAGTGAGGAGCTACTTGGGCTCACTCCTCCTGACGAAGTGATTTCGGAGTCCGCCATGAAACTACCATGGCTATGTCAGTAATTCTCCCATCTACTTGAAGATCCTCCACTGATGATGGTGCAACAGCACTACGCACACATTTTGTGGTTAACTGGTAGTATTGTTTACTAATAAATTGGACAATAAAATCTCACTAATTTATTTGCATCTATTCCACAATTAGGATTATGCGTCCCAATTCAGTAGGGAGAGTGCTCCGTTGGCAAGTTTGTATTGTTGCATGCGTCGAGCTTTGTGCAAAGACACTAAGGAGACAACAAGTCTCTTAATTTTCTTGTACGTATGCTATAATTATATTATGTTTTATGGATTTGTTTTAACATTATTTTTCATGGATATGTTGTTATGGGCATGGGAATGTATGTCCATAGGTCATCCTGACCCTCACTACTCCATCAAGATCGGGATCCTCACGATACACTAGGATGCAAGTACCTGAAAATGAGTGAAATGTAGATGTATATGTATTTATTTACAGATTTATTTGTTATATGATTAAATAGAGATATTTTGTATTAAGTGAATGTTAAACAGTTTTCGTACGATTGTGCCAAGAAGTCATTCGTATTATAGAAATGCTCTTGAACATCTTTGTTCTGAGCAGGTACTATCTATGACCTATATAAATATAAGTTTCCCCAACTTTCATATTTTACGTATATATTTTTAGATGTGCTTACCGCCGTATTCTGAGAAAGTGTTGCAAGATCTCCCCTTAGTTGGTAGAAAGAAACAAAATGTGTGGTGCAATATGGTGTCACTTATTTGTTTTGATATTGTGGAGTGGAAGTTTTCAAACTGTGTGATGCACGATTTTGGCTCCTAGCAGATAGTTTCGGATGCCTTTAGTACTTCCGTAGAGTTGTAAAAAGTTGATTGATGAGGAAAGGGAGTATTAATTGGGAGACCTATCATCACATACCCATAAAATGTTGGAATATGCTCAATAATTTTGTGGTCACAGGTGATGCAAATACAAGTCTTATGCATTATTATGACTCATATATGGAATGATACAAACGCATCATATGTTGTTTTATCACTCCACCTACTGCGTCTGCACAGGCTGGATATCATCCCAATGTCAACAATAAATATTTCCTGATAAGTACCCCTATAGTTTTCTAACATGAATATTTTTCAAATCTTAAATTTTATAAGGCTAAACTTTCTTTTATGTTCAAGGCGGAGGGCATTTCTAATTTACAAAATGGGATGCCAAATCTTATGCCTCAAATTGCTTGCGAGTTGACGAGACTCGCACTTCAAACATTAGTATTTCAATGATCCTTCTATTTGGAAGCCGTAGGATGCCAAACATGATTAAGAACCCTAATCATGCACCTGACGAAGGAGCTTCATCTAATGGAGTACAAAGGCAAAAAGGAAGACGAAAATGCAGGCCCTAGTTACGTTAAAGACCGGTGCCCTTCTATAATTATGGACGAAGAAGCTTCTTACTATTGTTGTCTTATATACAGGATGTGATCCTAATGATCATCTGTGTTGCAATAGGGATAATATAATATCCTTCTAGTAGAATATTCTTTTTATGTTCAATAATGTATTATACCTTTTTTTAGATATTTCAAATTATTGAATAATGTGTTTCAGTAGATATTTAATTGTTTATTTTATACGATCCTTTAAAGATAATAATTTATACAAAATATTATATGAATAAAAGACTATTATTAAATAGCTCTCTAATAATGAATAAGTGGAAAATTATGTATAGATAATATAATTTAAACATTTAATAAATAACTTAATCTAAAATTATTATTATAAATTATATGTGTAATTTAAATATAATTTCAAAACCACATTAGGAATGATGATATATAATGTAAATTTAATTAATAATTTTAATAAATAACATATATCAAATATAATATGATAATAAAAATACAATTAATATATATAATTTTATTAAATAAATAAAATAAAAAATAAAAAGTTAATTTAAAAAATGGGTGCATGCATGCACCAAAATAGTATGGTAGGATCTGCGATGTAAGTTGCCGCCTCAAATACTAAAACAAATTCAAAAATATCTTAAAATAGGTGGCATCCGCGTGGCATCATCTTTACACTTGGATGTCAGTTGGGGAATCATTTTTTATACCGTGCCATTTTTGATAATTTTTTTTGGGGTTATTTCGGGCAATGACTCTATTGCCAGAATAAAAGTTAAATTAATATTGACCATTCATGGTCGTCAACATTTTGTAATGTAATCATTGTAATCATAACTTTCAAAGTAAATACAGAAGCTTGTGGGTGAAGCTTTGAGGGCATTGTCAGTTTCTTATTATATAAATGAACTTATTCCTTAAAATAGTATATACTAGAAACAAAATAGTTTTTCATAAGAGTAAAACGATCAATACATCTTTACAAAATATAGTTTTCTTTTATTATTTTGGCTAGTATGGTGTTGTAGAGAGTTTAATTTTCAAAGTTGTACAGAATAAGAAAGTGTCAACTTTTTGATCAGACGTTGTATTCTGCAGGCGGTGCAGTTGATCCAATAGGGGTGCAATGCTGTCGTAAAATGAGTGTGATCGGCATATCACTAACTATTACATTATTATCATTTTGTCATTTTTATGCATTCCAAGTAATGTCTTTCTACTTTATATGTTTGGTGTAATATTTTATGTACTTGGTTCCAACACTTAGACTTGTCTACGTTTTGCAATTGTTTTAATTGCTGAGAATATTCGATGTTTGTTATCCAATGCTTTAAGGTACATGAGTAGGGTTGAGTTGAAAGGCGTAAGACCACTTGGATCTCATTGGCTTGTTTCTTGATGCCCTTCATCTGTATGTTGGAGCATGCTTGGTGATAAAAAAACAAGTGATGGAAGGAGCAGAGCAGGTGACTCACATCTTTAGGCCTGAGCTTGCTACTATTAATGACGTCGACTAGCTAAATTTGGACTTCACATAAAAGGCACGAGTTTGTGGTATTTCAACATTGTGAACTCTTATTTACTCACTGGAGGGTTCTAGATGTGGTTGAGAGGGGATCTCAGGTGGGGGCTGGTTTGGTTCGGGCTCAGTGGTGTTCGCAACCTGTAGGACCACTCGGGGAGTGGGGAAGCGTGCGGCCAGAGTAGGGGGGGGGGGGGTCACTTGGCTCAGCCACTGCCGCGGGCACCAAAAATGGTGACGCAGGGATGCGGTGGAGGTCGGGGGGGGGGGGGGGGGGGGGTGGGGACCTCTGTGCCACAGGTGTGTGAATTATTAAGGGTGGGTTTATTATGGCATTAGAGGGAAGATCGGATGGACAAATCAAACTGTTATAAGGAAAAAAAAAATTCATCAAATACTACATGACGACTTATGTACATTCGTTTGTTGATGGGGTCAAAGCAACGATAGCCTTTGTATCGTGCCGCATACTCTAAAAAAATGCAAGTAGCAGACCGTGGGGCCAATTTATGAGGGACATGGGATGTGATGTTTGGATAACATGCACACCCAAAAACTCGAAAACGTTGGTAGTCAGGATTTGTATGAATGAGTTTTTGAAAGGAAGAAAGATTTGAAAGCGTTGGCGTTGGGAGAAGATTAATTGTAAAACATGCCGTACAAAATGCATCATCCCAAAATTTATAAGGCAGTTTACAATGAATTAAGAGAATCTGTACCATTTCAAATAAGTGTCAATGCTTGCGTTCCACCACCCCATTTTGTTTTGGGATATCGGGACATGATAAGTGAAAGTGAATTCCAACGTCTCGGCAAAGCGCATTCATGCGCCGATGATCGAATTCACCACCACCATCCCTTTGAAAAATTTTAATTTTGACATTAAATTGGTTTTCCACTAATGTTTTAAAAGCGGTGAATATTTCGTAAACCTCATATTTGCGTCGCATCGGATATAGCCATGTGAATCTTAAAAAATCATTAACAAACAGAACATAGTACTTATATTCAAATGTAGAGAGAACTGGAGATTGCCAAACATCAAAATGTATTAATTGAAGTGGCATAGTAGTATTGTGATGAACACGTTCAAAAGGTAATTTAGCATATTTACCTAAACAGCAAGAAACACACTTATTCGAAGCCTTAACATCCGGACAAAATTGTTGTTTACATAAGGAATCAAGAACAGTCTTTCCTAATTGCCCTAATCGTTGATGTCATAATTCACCCTGCTTAGCACGTGTAATGAGGCCAACTTCGTGCTGTGAGAAGATATATGGTGGTCCGTTACTGGGTACCCGAAGGAGTGGCATCCCCGTAGCCTTGTCCTTAACACAAAAGGAGGTGGAGTCAAATTCAACCCAACAACTATTATCTTGACACAATTGTTTTATGGATAGTAATTTATGGGTGAGGTTTGGTACAAGCATGACATCGTTCAGTTTAAGGGGAGTTTTAGGTACACTAGCGGAGCCAATGTGAGCCACTGACAGTAATTCTCCATTTCCTACAAGAACACCTTTATGACCAGAATAAGGAAGAAGGTTAGAGAGAATACCTGGATTTGGCGTCAAATGGTTTGAGGCACCGGAGTCAGGGTACCAATTGTAGTCGTGCGGTTTGCCAATAGTCATGGCAGCAAGGGAATGACTGGGATCAGGAAAGGCGGAAGTATCAAGGCGGTGAGGCAAGCAACTGCAGAATATCCTATCTAGGAGCAGATCTGACAGAATTGAGAAGCGGGTCCGAGCACACCTGCATTAGAGTGAAAGGGAGGGCCAACTGGAGGTCGAACCGGGTTTTGCGGCCTCGACCCCGGCCACGGCCACCTTGGCCGGGGTGGGTTTGAGAGGGTTAGTTCAAGACAACCATAGCATGGGCTGGGTCGGGGTTCAGACGTCTAGAGTTTCGTGTAAGAGCAACTTCTTCGTTTAGTAATGCAGATTTAAGTTCATCATATGAATAGAGTTTTGAGGTTTGTCGAGTACAAGTTGCAAAAGCAGCATATTTAGGTGGTTAACCATGAATAGCAAAGTGTTGAAATTCTCTAGCAGAAACAGGTGAGTCAATGGCAGCTAAATTATCTATAATAGTTTTTAATTCGGAGAGGTAAGCATCCATTGTTTTGCTTCTTTGCGGTGAGTTATGAGTTGGGTTCAGAGGTCATACTCCATAGCCATGGAGTGGTCCCGAAACTGCTTAGCTAGAGCATCCCATATAGCCTTTGATGTTGGATGGCGAACATTCTCATTTTTAAGTGAACGAGATAGTGTTGCAGCGATGTAAGATCTAAGGCTTTGGTCAGTTCTTAGCCAAGTTATATAATCAGGGTTTGTATAAGTCAATCCATGTGGTTGATTTAATTGGGATGGAGGGTAGGGATAAGACCCATCAATGAATTCTAACTATTGGTGAGAAAGCAGTAGCATATTAAACTATTCACGCCAAGGGGGATAGTCAGTGGTCGTTTCAAGTTTAATTGTGACAATGCTAGTAATATTGGACAAGAGAATTGCAATAGGGGAAGAGGAGTGACTGTAGAGGTGGCCAACGGGCCGGGCCGGCCCGAAAACCGCACCAGCCCAGCCCGGGCCCGGGGCCACCCTGGGCCTGCAGTGCAGCCCTTAGGTAGAGCGGCTCTACTAGAACCTCTAATATTTTATAAAAAAAAAAAAAAAAATATATATATATATATATATATATATATATTATTATAGCCGTTGTTGAACGGCTATAATATTAAAAAAAATAAATTTATATTTTTTTTTTCTGTAAATACTTAATCCTCCCCAACCCATTTCCTCACAAAATCTTCAATCCTCACAAAATATAATTTTTTTACTCTTAAATATTTACGTCAAAAGACGACCGCACCCCCCATATGTCAAACTTTGTATTTTTTGATAAACAAATTTGTACTTTTACATATTAGGCCACAGCTGCGTTGTATTTGTATTTGTATTTGTTACATTATTTATTTACCATTATTTTTTTGATAAGATATTTATCATTACTTATTGTATATTTTATTTTATTACATATATTTGGCATATTTTTTGAACATGTATATTTAGCATTATTAGTGCTTGGAAAAAAATATATTTGTATCGCATATTATTTATCAATGAATTACAATAATTTTAGTACAAAATGACTTTGTATTATTTAAATTTTATTTTTTTTTAATTCTGTAAAAAAAGCGGGCTAGGCCCGGCCCAGCCCAGCCCGGCCTGGCCCGCTATAGTGCCGGGCCGGCCGGGCCTGGCCACCTCTAAGTGACTGTAAGTGTTAGGGTTCATAAGATTAGTGTTTATTAAGGGGGTAGGGAGAGGGGGTAGGTGCACCGTCAACAACCCCCCCCCCCCCCCCCCCCCCCCCAACCGGCATGGAGATAAGCCGGGGAGAAGGGGGACGGAAGACCACCTGCGCCAGTCAGTAAGCCACCGGTGACAGTGGCTCCGGCAAGCATAGAGCCGGTGGGTCCCGGGAGAGAGAAAGAGGAGATAAGGGATGTGGGGGGTGAGATGCCCAAGTTAAGTGACAGGGGAAATTTTGACCACCCAAGTGGTGATGGAGTACCGGAGATGGCGACACCGATATCAACCAACCGAGGGAAAGAAACACAGAAAGTGATGGTCGCGACACTAGTGCTGTCGGTCACCACCGGGGTGGTAGCAGAGCCGGTGGCGGCTGGTGGTGAACCGGCATGAGGGAGGCCGGTCACCACTAGCGCTGAGTCTACGCCGGGATTAGGAAAGGGGGAGGAGGTCAAAGCATTTGCGTAGGATCGATTGATGTTAGATGCCATTACTCAATAAAAATTAAGTATATGAAAAAAATTGCTAGAGAAATTAGCACAAGAAATAAAGAAAGAACAAAGAAAAAGAAAAAAAAAGAAAAAAAGAACTAACTCAAATGGTTGGCTCTGATACCATGTGAAACTCTATTGATTGAATGAGTAAACAAGGTACAAAGGCTGCCTTTATATAGGCATACATCAAGAGACATGTAAGGTAATAGAGCACAAAAGTCAAACAAGAATATTCTAGAGTATATTATTATGGTGTGAATATTCTAGAGTTTATTCTCCTAGATTGTAGAGTATTCTACAAAGGTGCTCTAATAGGTTATATGTTCAATTGGAAGTGCCAAATTTGGATGTCATGCACTTATCCTTTTCAAGCGCTTTATTTCAGCAAAAAATTTGGTCAGGTGCATTCCCGGGAACAATAATTGTTTGTTCGTTGCATACAACACTCACGGGTAGTTACAATTACAGCAAGTTTCACCAAGGACAACCACCATGTAAAAAAATAAGTAACTATTTTTTGATTTATAACTAGGTAAGCAGGTAAAAAGGGGCGGTCAAAGAGAGGTAAATAAGGGGAGGGGGAAGGTCTTATTCCACCTTTGTCTCGATAAATTTAATAAAAATGGGTAAAATTAAAGAGTCAAAGCAAGTAATAATTAAAATAATGATAAAATTATCCAATTCTTTTTTAAAATTTATCCCATTTTTCTTCCAAGTAATGATAACAGGGTACAATTTTACCCTCAATTTCTCCTCAAAAATATTATCCCATCAAGGGTACACTCTTACCTTCCTTTACCCTTAGGTTCTGTTTGGGACATAAAATTATAATTGGACTGTAAAATTGCAATTCTAATTTCGATTCTAGTGGAATTGAGATTTTGATGGAATTGAAATTATATTGTTTGTTTCATCAAAGGAATGGAGGTTGAAATTATAATTCCAAAATGATTCGAGTTATCATGAGTTTTCGGTCAATCAAGTTGGATTATTTTGAATTTTAAATCAGCTACTGTCGGATTTTGGTCAGAGCGGTTCACATTGCGTTTAAGTCATTATAGTCAAAGCAATTCACTTTGAGTTCAAGTTATTCGAGTTTCAAGTCAAATTGTGTCAACTATCGATTTGGATCATTTGGTGCTCAAGTTATCTCATTCTTTGAACTAATCGAGTTAGTCCTTTTTCAGGATTTAGGCTAGAATCGATTGGGTTTGAGTTGATTTTAGTCACTTCAAGCTCGAATCATCTTAATTTTAGCACAACGAGTTGTACCATTATGAATTTGATGGTTGTCTTGGGACGAGTTTGAGATGCGTCGAGTCATTTTGCATTTGGGTCTTATTAAATCTAGGTCGAGCCATTTCCACTTTGGCTTAGCTTATTTACATCACATTCAAGTCGAGTAGTTTCATGTTTTAGATTTGAGTCATTTTGAGTTTTGGGTTAATCAGGTCGGGTCACTTCAGACCTTGAGTTATGTTGATGTTGGTCATTTTAAGTTCAAGTCATTCTATTTGAGTGATTCGAGGTTGGGTCAAACTTCGATTGTGCCTATAATTTTCGATTTTGAGTCATCTTGGGTTTGGATTGACCAAGTGGGGTCATTATGGATTTTAGGTCACTGGAGTTAATATGGAATTGTAATTCCTTACCCCACCCTAAGGAATTGGAAAATATAATTTTTAGTTAAAATCGAATTCCATGGAATTGAATAGCAAAATTGTAATTTCAATTACAGCATGTGAAACAAACAACATCACTGAAATTTTGTGCCCCGATTCCAATCTCAACCTCAATTTCTAGTTTTTAGCCTCTTTTCCCCTTTACTTAGTTTTAGAACTGGGGCAAGGGGCTAAACAACCTTAGTACACCCTGCCTAAAACTTCCCCATATTTGCCTTAGACCTTCCATAAGCTCCATCCATTGTAAGAGGGCTTCACCTCCCCATTCAGACACGCCAAATAAGAAATTGAGCCTCAAAACCCTAGCATAAATCAATAGATTTGGAAAATTTTGACACGACATGGTAACATGATATAAGCACGCCGTGAAAATAGCGGTTTGGGTTGAACCTTTTGAAGCTATGTTGGATTTGGTGTTGAAACTACTAGTATATTGTATATTTGCACTTGTATTTTATTTTGTATTCTCTTACATAGTATTTAGTACAATATTTATTCTAAGGTGTAAATAGCAAAACTACTCCTCCTTTTCCCCTTCTAGTGGTCACCGGCCACAACTATTAGCGGCCCAAATGAATGGTGTTGTAATTGCCTTCCAATTTATGTCTCATGACATAGGATTTTTTCTCTTCCTTGCAAGAGTTAAATTAGGGCTAGACTGATACAAACATTCCCGACACTGATACTAACGACCATCCTAAATGCTACATCATCAAGTAGCCGTGGGTCCCTCTTTGCCAAGTCACCAGCCACGTCATCATCCCTCGTCACCCTTAGTAAGTACTACTACTATCCTTACTATAGTGCTATACTTGTAGATTTTACACTCGTAGAAATACAATATAATAAATAGCAAATATGTTTCAGAGCTCAATTGATTGATTTGAGTGTGAATTTATTCATTTGTTGTTGAATTTGAGTGGAGCTTGTGTTGGATTATGTCATTTGGTATCATAGCTTACAATCCTCAGCTTTGAGATATCATCGCAGACAATACTCGTTCACAAACTGACATTAGAAAAATGGAAGAGGCCCTTTGAGCTATGTTCATAGCTCAACAAGAAGAGCTTCGTAAAGCTTTAACCATAAATAAGATGACCTGAATCCGCACATTAATCAAGCTCTAGCTCAGACTAATTAGAAGTTGAAAGGGTACCGCCAGATGATTAACGGGTTGTCCATTCAAATGGGAACAATAATGGGAACCCTTAGTAATCTGCAAGCTAATATCGACAATTAGACCTCCGGGTGCAGTGATCGAGAGCCTCTGAATGTCACCCCTATTTCCCGACCGCTGAGAAAGGGAAATTTGAGCCTGATGTCTACAGTTCGATCCATTCCCGACTGATTAACAACTGATCGCCCTGAGTTAGGTCCACTGTTCACCCCTAAGTATCGTGATGGTAATTACCACTTCCCCACTTGTTTGACTAAGATTGACTTTTCTAGATTTAGTGGTGATGATGTGAAGGGCTGGTTGTATATTGTGAATGATACATCATCTTAGATGGAACATCGGACTTACCTAAGGTTATGCTTGCGAGTGTATCCTGAGAGGGAGAAGCATTAGGGTGGCATGACACCTATGAAGGCACATGGACGAGCGGAACATCGATTCCATGGGCAACAGATATGGCTCAAATTTGAGTCTGTTTTTCGAATAGTACTCAAGAGCCTTTAACTAATTTGAGGAAGCTGAGACACACTTGTGAATTAAGTGAATATTTGAAGGCCTTCGAATTGTTGATTTTTCGCTGTGGTTTGAATGAGGCACAAAAAATTTGTATGTTTAAGGGAGGTCTTAGGGATGACATTATAGGATGACTTAAGTTGTTTAAGCATACTTCACTTCAGGATGCTATAATCCTAGCTAAGTTACAGAAGAAGAATTATGCTCATCTTAATAGAATTGCGGTAAAAAGCTCAAACAAAACAATCCCCTCCTTCCCACACCTTTGAATGTTATACATGATGGTCCAGGTAGCTCTAAAAAATTTACCCGTTGTCCTTGTTAAGAAGAAATATGGCTCATGGCGCCTTTGTGTGGATTATAGGGTGCTTAACAAGTTGAGACCAACGGTAAGTTTCCAATTTCAGTTGTTCAGGAGCTCTTAGACGAACTAGGCGGCACCACCTTCTTTTCAAAAATAGATCTTAAGTAGGGGAACTGGAAATGTGCACAAGACTGCTTTCCATACTCATTTTAGCTAGTATGATTTTAAGTCATGCCTTTAGGGTTGACCAACGCCTCACCTTCAATTCATAGTGTCATGAACGATATTTCTAATCCCATCTCCACCATTTCTTCTTCTTCTTCTTCCTTTTTTATTTTTTTATTTTTTATGACATCTTCACAGCTCTACTAGGGATGCTCATCTTCATCACTTGCGATCAGTGCTCTGTATTGTACATGACAACCGGTTCACTGCTAATTGCACTAAGTGCTCCTTTGGTGCTCGTCAATTTGAGTATTTGGGATACTTTGTTTTTGGTGAGGGGGTAAATGTAGACGCTTGCAAGATCAAAGCTGTTTTTGCTTGGCCCTTACCCACCTCAATGAAGTAGCTCCGAGGGTTCTTAGGGCTCTCCAGTTATTATCGTAGGTTTATCTCCCAGAATGGCGCTATTGCTCAACGATTGACTCAATTCTTGAAGAAGGATGGTATCAGTGGCAGTGGATGCTGAAACGACATTCGAGCGGCTGAAGCGAATGTTGACTAGTGCACCAGCTTTGGCGCTCTCTTATTTTACGAAGACCTTTGTTATCGATGTTGATGCATCAAGCACGAGTATTGGTGCCATGTTAATGCAAGAGGGATGACCCATTTCTTTCATTTGTCGTATCATGGCCCTAAAACACCAAATGATGTCAATTTTTGGGCATGAACTTTTGGCAATTATGTTCACTGTGGATAAGTGGCAACAATACTTGATCAGGTGCCATTTCATTATTCACGCTGATCAGCAGAGCCTCAAGTACTTGCTCGAGCAGAAGTTGTCTACCTCCTTCCAACATTTTTGGGTCTCTTGCCTTATTGGCTACAGTTATGAAATAATCTATAAAAGAGGAACCGAAAACAAAGTGGCAGGTGCCCTCTCTTGTATACTGGGATCCAAAATTTTTTGTTTGATGCTGTCTTCAATGTCTTCCATATTTTCTATAACAAGTTACAGGGCACTTGGCATTCAGATCAGGTCTTGGCGTGCATTATCGAAGGCAAAGAAACCTTTTGAGACACAGTATCTCGTATTATCAAATTCTGTAACACAAGCTTACCATTACCCATTTATTAAACTTCTTGCATAACAAACCTTTTTGGTATGCAAAGTTGATTCATCATATGAATCTTACCATATTCATTTACACATTACTGAATCTTTTTACAACACTTTACAGTAAGGAAAAACTAAGAGCTCTCTTGAAATGCACCACCTTAATCTAATCGAAGTGACTTGAGTCATCAACTAAAAAAATTCAGGAAATACTTATAGCTTTTGCTTGCTCGAATAATCATCAGTTTACAAACATTTTGTGAACAAGTTTAAGCAGCTTAGTAGTTTTATTGCCTTTACTCTTAAAAACTCTTGAAGTCACCACATATTCAAACATGATTGGCAGATTGGTTACCATTTTAAATCTAGCGATCCTAATAACCACCTCAAACGAGTCTTTGAATCATAGTAGACTAATGTGACCTAAGCTCAAGTGCCACCAAAAGCTATATCTACTTCAGAAAAATCTTCTTTTTCAAGGTAATGCAGCCTAGCTTGTAGTAGATATAGGATTGCCACTAAAAAAGTTTTGATTTAGAAAACTATCTACCAATATACCTTTTAAATAAAAAGTTTAGTTATATACAATTTAGTTTATCTTTCAAAAATAATTGAAAGTGATTTCATAAACAAAATCAGAAAAAGAAATCAAATTTCTATAAAATTGGTATATGAAGATAGTTAATCGAAATCAAAACTATGTTTAAAAAAGAAACTTAACCCATTAATTCTTGGTGGAAAAACTGAAACTCTTGTACCACCTTCTATAGGCCTCCTACCTTACTTAAAAATCTACAACTCCTTGCAGATTCGATTTGTTGATGTACAATCCTCCCACCAAGACATTGGTGGACTACTAACTAATGTTGATTACAGTCAACAAGATATCGAATACCTTGTTCCGATAGCTTTGAAACATTGGCAACAAAAATAGATGAGTTTCTAGGCAACTCCTTCTAAGTTTATGACCCGTCCTCTTTTTTGTTTTAATTTACCCTTTTGAACTTTCTAGTTCACTGAGATGATTGCTCCCACTAGGTGGATTTTTCTCTTCGTAGCCATGACACCCTTTTTCTCACTTGTTGTACCTTCATTAGTTCAAACAACGAGTAATCCCCATTAATTGATGCATACTGAACTAATTAAATGACGTTGATAGGGAAATTATGATCATATCCTGTTGAGATTAGTTATCAATATCTGCGTCAAGAATTTGAGTTCAATTAAAGGAACTATCATCTCTATAACACGCTCTTGACCTGAAAATCCTTAACACACTCTAGTGTCAATAATCTTTCTTATAAGGTGTTTTTATACCTAATAGCCCATCAAATATTTTTCTCAAAAATTGGGCATCTCTACTTCAGTCAATTTTTTTAAGTATCCCATACTAGAATACATTTGATACTAATCTTTGAATCTAGCACCCGACTACCTCATTAGCTTAGCCCACTGTTCAAAAATGTTCTGTCAACCTAGTAGACCTTTTAGTAGTAAAGTAAAGAACAAACAAGCATCTTAGTTGTTCTTATGTATAGAACATATAAATATATTTTCTAGTGAGCTTAAGAGGATAATAGCATTGATCACAATGTCATTACAAAATTTAAAAACAAGCAGCCTGAAAAATAAAATTGTAAACAAGTCATATAACGCACTTATATACATTTCTTAATTTTAGCAAACAATCAAGGTATGGAGTTCGCAGTCCCATACTAAGATGTATTCCGTGGTGTCTTAACGAAATTACCCAATACTCCCAGGCAGCGGGGGAACCATTGAATGTCTAATCCTATTAGATCCATTTCGAAATACTACCACTTGAGTTTTATAAAATAGTGGTTCTTAATTTAAAGTGTATTTATAGGTCGATTATCATATAATCTACATTAGAATCTCATCCTAAAAATAAATTAAATAATAAAAATAAATTTTTTTATTGTTATAAGAAATTGGTACTGACATCTGCACATCCCAAAATATTATTACTATTATTTTGTAATTATCCATGTCACCACTGACGTCAGCATCAAAGAAATAATTTAGAATTTTTTATTATATATCTAAAAAATAATGATTCTATCTCATTAGATCAATAATCTTATTTGATTTGTCAATTTTATCAAATACGTAAAATCATATCATATATATATATAAAATACCCTTTTCGAAAGTCATAATTCAAGGATCTGAATTAAGCTTTTAATTCAATCGGTGTTTCAAAAAATTTAAAACCGAATCACAATTACGATCGTTATTAAACAAATTTTAATAAGTATTTCAACTTTCTCCTTCCTCTTAATAAAATCTCTATTTTATTCCTTTGCGAATCTATTTATTTTTATTTAATATGCCTGTTATGCATATTATGAATGTAATCAGAGGCTGGCTCTGATAATAATTGTTGGGACGTATTTCAAAAATACTCTCTAAATTAATCTAATTAACAAAACGGAACGATTTAAAATTTCTAATTTTAAACGTAAAGGTGATTTTAAATTCCTAATCGCAAATCCACAAGCCTTTACTCTAATACATTCATAAAAATGACATGAAAAACAACTATCATAATAAATACGGTAAATAAATAGAAAAGAGAAATGCTAAAAGGAAAAGATAAGAAAGAAAAATACTTGGATTTAGACCGCAATGTCGCTCCAAGAAATCACCGAGACGTGAGACCTTCTATGCAATCTCCTCTGAACACCTGTAGTGTGGGCTCTCAAAAATATTGAACTAAAGGACAATTTTCACTGGAAATTTCTCCTCTTTTTATTCTTTGAAAGTCAATACTTTCAAAATTATAAAATTAATTGATTAGTTAATGCTAAACCACAATCCCAAGACCCTTATTTATAGTAGGCTACTGGACTGAAAAACACTTAAAATTTTGATGTGTGATGTAAAAAACAAAAGTAAAATGACATCGTTTAACCAAGAAAATGATTCCTCGCTTGCCAGCACGCCCCACCATGTGGCGCAACATGATTGGTCCATGCCCGAAGGCGCATATCAGTGTTTGAGACGGCCCAGCATGCAACACGTGTCGTGCGCTGATTGGCCCATCCTTAAGTGGCGCGGATCGTCATACCATGATTGGCTAAACGCGTTATATGCGCATCGCCAATGTCATTTCGTTGTTTTCCCTTTGTTTTGTTTTGTTTTGTAGTTTTCCACATGTATATATTCATCTCATGAATTTTATTTAGCAAAATACATTTAATTTATTTTATTCATCTCAAAAATAGTGTTTAGTAAAAATTAAATTTGCTCATCTCATAAATTTTTTCAACATTTTTTTAATGGTGTAAAATTAGAGGCTTGCGCAGAGACCTCAAGGAAAGTTTAACTCTAGCTCCAAATGGATCAAATTAATTATCATCGTATGATAAAATTTGATTACCATTTGGCAAGACTTAATTTCACTAAATAAATCCTACTGCACTCTAAAAATATATTATATATTCAATAATTCTCAATTAGACTATACAGACAATAACAACCCCTACATTAGATATTCATGTGAAAAATAATTATAACTACTGCCATTATTTTTCTCACATCATTTCCATTAATTTTTGACTCGCCCTTTTCTGAATAATTCATTTGTACATGAACAAATTCATGGTATAAACACCAAATGTAAAACAATTGGAATACTTGGGCCAAATTTTTTGAATTAATTCAGACACTTATGAATTAACTAAGGGGATATATGTATCTCATAAGAGACTACATATTCCCTATCGAATACCTGATCTCTATCACACTTCATGCCGCTATCCAATGTACGTAAGATTTCGGTCACATTTAGAGACCTAACTCTTAAGTACACCAAGATAATTAACACTTTATGCAAGTAACTCACTTGGTTCGGCTCAATATTCCAATCATATTAATGAACACTAATATTATACTTCTAGATCCCTGTCCATATGACCTAGACAAACCATCTAAGATATCATGTTATACACATATCAGACAAGTTGTCCAAAACATATAACCGACTATGAACTTGTTTTGACAACACATCACAATTTTGATATAATTCTTTACATGGCTCAATCTCATTGACCACTTAAACCACACTATGACATGTCATATCGGACTATGTCCATCTCATGAAACATTTCAGAAATAATCTCCCGTATATTTTCTTGAAAAAATGATACAAGCTAAATCTAAATTTCTATGAAAGTTGTATCCTACTTTGTGAATACCCTCCATCCCACATTGACAAATTAAGGGGGTAGGGTTGGGTTTATAAGGATATATGTTCTAACCTATTTGAATTAAGTCTTGGGTGAAGGAATTAGGGGAACCACACGTGCGAGCGCCGCCCGCCCGCCGTGCTCGGGCGTGGGTGTGGGTGTGGATGATCCTTTTGTTAACTGGTATATTTATTTTACGAAAAATATATTCGCTGCATTAAACTTAACGTTGCTAATCACTGCTGCAATTAAAATATAGCTGTTAAACCCATAATTTCTTCCTAATATGTTTTTAACCGTTAGAATCGCAATTAATTGCCTGCTAATTAACATCAGGACCGTTTATAGCTATTGAAAGGTTTTGCATTAGTATAAATATAGGAGAAGATAGTACTAGCAAAACATAACAATCCAAACATCATCTCTTCCTGTTCTCGGTTTCCCCTGTTCTCATTCTCTCCTTGTGGTCATTCCGGCCAAAGTTCTTAGTCTCTCCTACCCGACGATTAACGAGTGCACGTTAAGAGTCGGACCGTGTTAATCCTGGAGGACGGCCGCCGACACATCTGTTTGCATCGAAGCAGAGGCGAAATCATCTTTTAGGACAGTGGTATTTCCCACGGCACGGTATCTTCGGTATTTTCAAATCCACTCTCCCTCATTCGGTATTATTTGATTGTCGTGTTCATCTATTTGGCTGCGTTTTTTCGATATAAAATTACTGGAATTTTTACTGCACTATACCGAAGTTTAACAATGAATTTTTTTACTAATTTTCGCTATTTCATTTACTATATTTTTTTGATTATTTTCAGCAGTATTTTCGGTTATTTTCAGCAGTAGTTTTTGGTTTTTTTTACTGTAATTTGAGTAGTATTTTTTACAGCAATATTTTACGTAGTATTCTACGCAATATTCTACGCAGTATTATACGCAGTATTTTTGTTGTACACGTTATTTTCTAACAATCTAAAAGATGAGTTACATGTACTTATATTTGAACATGGCAACCAAAATACCCCATCCCGACATGTCTAAGGTTGAGCCTCTTGACGGGAAGAACTACAAGAAGTGGTCCCAAAAAAAATTATTTTTTTCTATAACTAGTATGCATTGATAACGTACTTTATGATAAAAAGGAACCTGAAGGTGAAAACGAGAAAAAAACTTATAAGGAAAAATTCGCCGTAGACAACTGAACCTGTAGGGGAAACTTACTGCATTACATGAGTGATGGGCTCTTTAATATATATGTAAAATTAAGTACGGCAAAAGAGATTTGGGATTCCCTACATAAAAAATATGAAGGTGATGATGCAGGGACTAGAAAATACGCCGTTAGTAAGTGGTTAGATTTCAAATTCGTGGACAATAAATCAATCATTGATCAAGTCCATGAATATGAAAACATAGTAACTATTCTTTTGTCGGAAGGCCTTAAAATTTACGAAATAACTCAAGCATACGTTTTAATTAAAAAACTTCTACCTTCTTGGAAGGATTGTAGAAACCTACTTATGTATATAAAGAAGAACTTGACATCAAAAGAGTTAGTAAACCGCTTAAAAATTGAAAAAGAAAATAGGTTTAAGGACAGGGGATACGCATACTCCGACCAATCTAAAGCTAATATTGTCGAAGCTAGGCCTAGTACTACTGATAGGTTCATGAACAAAGGAAAAAAGCACCACTCAAATTTCAAGCCTAGTGAAAAGATTCGAAAGCCGAACAACAAATTCCTCGGAGATCGCTATCACTGTGGAAAACATGGACACATGGCCAAAGACTGCAGAAGTAAAAGAAACCAGCCTAAGGACCCGAAAAACAAAGCCCACCTTGTAGAAGCAGAGAATATTGTAGCTGTTGTTTCCGAGGTGAACCTGGTAAACAACATGAATGAGTGAATTGTGGATACCGGGGTTACCAAGCATATCTGTACCAACAGAAACATGTTCCAGGATTACCAAAAGATGTCCGCTGGAGAGGTGGTCTATATAGGCAATTCTGCAGCCACCGCACCAATCCTCGGAAAAGGGAAGATTTCTTTAAAACTCACTTCTGGAAAATTTCTTACTTTAAAATAATGTGATGCATGTGTCTGATATGCGTAGAAATTTGATTTCGGGTAGTCTTTTAATAAAAGTTGGGTTGAAATTATCCTTTGACTCAGACAAGTTAGTCCTGACTAGGAATGGAGAATTCATGGGCAAGGGTTTTCGTAATGGTGGCATCTTTGTCCTTGACTCTGTTTGCATGAATAACATTGCTAGTACCTCTTCTGCTTATATTGTTGAATCTCTTGAATTGTGGCATGCTCGCTTAGGATATATAAATGTTGAATCAATTAAACGGCTTAAGAAGATGAACATGATCCCTAACTTCAGTGATGTCAACGTTAATAAGTGTGAAGTATGTGTGGAAGCTAAATATGCTAAAAAACCCTTTAAGTCCATTGAGAGACAAACTGAACTTCGTGAACTAGTTCACACTGATTTAGTTGACTATAAAAGTCTGATGAGTAGAGGTGAAAAAAGATACTACATAACCTTTGTAGATGATCACTCTAGATACTCAATAGTATATCTTCTAAGTACTAAAGATGAAGCAGAAGAAATATTTTTTTAAGTACAAAGCTGAAGTAGAAAATTAGTTAGAAAGGAAAATAAAAAGTGTTAGGTCTGATGGAGGAGGAGAATATGATCCAACCTCTCTAGAAAGATTTTGTGAGGAAATGGAATAATACATGAGCGAAGCCCTCCCTACTGCCCACAGTCTAACGGTGTTGCAGGGAGAAAAAATAGAACTTTAAAAGGTATGACGAATGCTATGTTTATTAGTTCTAGACTACCTGACAATATGTGGGCGGAGCCGATATTATCTGCTTGTGATGTACTTAATAGAGTTCCTCATAAAAAACTAGATAAAACCCCACACGAAATGTGGAAAGGTTAAGCGCCTAATCTAAAATATTTAAAAGTGTGGGGGTGTCTAGCTAAGGTTGGGTTACCCGACTTTAAACGGAGTAAAATTGGATTTAAGACTGTTGATTCTATTTTTATCGGATATGCTCATCACATTGCTGCTTCTAGCTTTTTGATTAAAGGATCTAATGATTCATATCCTTGTGGTAGTATTATGGAATATAGAGATGCTGAATTCTTTGAACCTGTATTTCCCTTGAAAGCTAATGATGCACAGACTACTAGTTTTCCTTCTCATAATGTAACAGCTAATCATGATACTACTAATGATATAGACAATCCTAAAATTCGAAGGAGTAAAAGTGCTAGGAAAGCAACCAACTTTGGACCTAATTTTGTTACCACTTTCCTATTAGAAGATAACTTTATAAATGAAGAAATTGCAAATGTCTATATGTTAGAAGGAGACCCTAAAACCTATGATGAGTTTATAAGATCAGTTGACTCTACCTTTTGGAAAGAATCAATTCTAAATAACCACACATGGGATTTGGTAGTTCTTCCTAGAGGTTGTAACCCAAAAGGTTGTAAGTGGGTCTTTAGAAAGAAAATGAAGGCTGATGGGACAATAGATAAGTTTTAAGGCAATGTTAGTGGCTAAGGGTTACACCCAGAAAAAGGAATTAGACTACTTTGATACTTGTTCACCTGTCGCAAAAATCGCCACGATTAGAGCTTTGATCGCCCTTGCGTCTATTCATGATTTAGTAGTGCATCAATGGAAGTTAAAACGGCATTCCTTAATGGTGACCTAGACGAAGAGATTTACATGAAGCAACCTGAGGGTTTTGGGGTTCCTGGTAATGAAAATAAAGTCTGTAAACTTGTAAAATCTCTATATGGTCTCAAACAAGCAACTAAATAGTGGCATGTGAAATTTAACAGCATGCTAGTAGCTAATAATTTTCTTGTAAAAAATGGTGATTTGTGTGCATATTCCAAGTCTGATTCAAACGGATGTGTAATAATTTGTCTACATGTTGATGATATGCCGATATTTGGCACAGACTTGAATGTTGTCAGTGAAACGAAAAACTTTCTATGCTCTAAATTTGAGATGAAAGATATGGGTGGGGCAGACATGATTTTAGGAGTTAAAATTGTAAAAACTCCAGAAGGCATAAGCCTAAACCAGTCTCACTATGTTGAGAAGATACTTAGAAAATTCAACATGGTCAATACTGATCCTGTAAGGACACCTTATGATCCCAGTGTATATTTAACTAAACATAAAGGTGTTGCTATGTGCCAATCTGAGTATGCCAAGATAATTGGTAGTGTTATATTTCTGATGAACTATACAGGACCTGACATTGCATATGCTGTACGTAGACTCAATAGATACACACATAATCCTAATCAAGAGCATTTGAAGGCGTTAAAAAGATTGCTTAAATATTTGAAAGGAACTGTGGATTAGGGACTTCACTATGGAAAGTTTCCCGTTATATCAGAAGGATATTGCGATGCCAATTCGGTGTCTGATAATGACGAAATTAACTCCACTAGTGGGTATGTATTCACACTAGCTGGAGGTGCTATATCTTGGAAATTCTCTAAGCAATCTTGTACTACAACGTCTACTATGAAATCTGAGCTTATTGCTCTTGAGTTGGCAGGTCATGAAGCCGAGTGGCTAAGAAGTATATTGGGAGACGTGCCATTATGGGGGCTTCCAGCTCCATCAGTGTCACTTTACTGTGACAGTCAAGCTACAATTTCTTTGGCTAAGAACAAGGTTTATAATGGCAAGAGATTTTCGTAATGGTGGCCTCTTTGTCCTCTATGTTGTTTGCATGAATAATATTGCTAGTACCTCTTCTGCTTATATTGTTGAATCTCTAGAATTGTGGCATTCTCGCTTAGGACATATAAATGTTGAATCAATTAAACGGCTTAAAAATATGAACATGATCCCTAACTTCAGTGATGTCAATTTTAATAAGTGTGAAGTATGTGTAGAAACTAAATATGGTAAAAAACCCTTTAAGTCCATTGAGAGACAAACTGAACTTCTTGAACTAGTTCACATTGATTTAGGAGACAATAAAAGTCTAATGAGTAGAGGTGAAAAAATATACTACATAACCTTTGTAGATGATCACTCTAGATACTCAATGGTATATCTTCTAAATACTAAAGATGAAGCAGAAGAAATGTTTCTTAAATACAAAGCTAAAGTAGAAAATCAGTTAGGGAAGAAAATAAAGAGAGATAGGTATGATAAAGGAGGAGAATACGATCCAACTTCTCTAGAAAGATTCTGTGAAGAAAATCGAATAACACATAAGCGAAGCCCTCCCTACTGCCCAAAGTCTAACGGTGTTGCAGAGAGAAAAAATAGAACTTTAAAAGGTATGATGATGGCTATGCTTATTATTTCTGGACTTCCTGACAACATGTGGGAGGAGGTGATATTATCTGCTTGTCATGTACTTAATAGAGTTCCTCATAAAAAATTAGATAAAACCCCACACAAAAGTGTGGAAATGTTATGTGCCTAATCTAAAATATTTAAAAGTGTGGGGGTTTCTAGGTAAGGTTGGATTACCTGACTTTAAACGAAGTAAAATGGGATCTAAAACTGTTGATTCTATTTTTATCAGATATGGTCGTCACAGTGCTGCTTATCACTTTTTGATTAAAGGATCTAATGATTCATACGCATCTGGTAGTATTATGGAATTTAGAGATGCCGAATTCTTTGAACATATATTTCCCTTGAAGTCTAATGATGCACAACCTACTAGTTTGCCTTCTCATAATGTAACTGCTAATCATGATAATTCTAATTATATAGACACTCCTGAAATTCGGAGGAGTAAAAGAGCTAGGAAAGAAACCAACTTTGGACCTGATTTTGTTACCACTTTCCTATTAGAAGATAACTTTATAAATGAAGAAATTGCAAATTTCTATATGTTAGAGGAACACCCTAAAACCTATGATGAGGCTATAAGATCAGTTGACTCTGCCTTTTGGGAAAAAACTATTAATAGCGAACGAGAATGAATTCTAAGTAACCACACAAGTGGATTGGTAGACCTTCCCGGAGGTTGTAAGCCAATAGGTTGTAAGTGGGTCTTTAGAAAGAAAATGAAGGCTGATGGGACAATAGACAAGTTTAAAGCAAGGTTAGTGGCTAAGGGTTAGACACAGAAAAAGGGGTTAAACCATTTTTATACTTATTCACCTGTCGCAAAAATCGCCACGATTTGAGCTTTGATTGCCCTTGCGTCTATCCATGATTTAGTAGTGCATCAATGGAAGTTAAAACGGTATTCCTTAATGGTGACCTAGACGAAGAGATTTACATGAAGCAACCTGAGGGTTTTGGGGTGCCTGGTAATGAAAATAAAGTCTGTAAACTTTTAAAATCTCTATATGGTCTCAAACAGGCAACTAAAAAGTGGCATGTGAAATTTAACAGCACGCTAGTAGCTAATAATTTCCTTGTAAAAAATGGTGATTCGTGTGCATATTCCAAGTTTGATTCAAACGGATGTGTAATAATTTGTCTACATGTTGATGATATGCCGATATTTGGCACAGACTTGAATGTTGTCAATGAAACGAAAAACTTTCTATGCTCTAAATTTGAGATGAAAGATATGGGTGGGGCAGACATGATTTTAGGAGTTAAAATTGTAAAAACTCCAGAAGGCATAAGCCTAAACCAGTCTCACTATGTTGAGAAGATACTTAGAAAATTCAACATGGTCAATACTGATCCTGTAAGGACACCTTATGATCCCAGTGTATATTTAACTAAACATAATGGTTTTGCTATGTGCCAATCTGAGTATGCCAAGATAATTGGTAGTGTTATATTTCTGATGGACTATACTAGGCCTGACATTGCATATGCTGTAAGTAGACTCAATAGATACACACATAACCCTAATCAAGAGCGTTGGAATGAGTTAAAAAGATTCCTTAAAAATTTGAAAGGAACTATAGATTGGGGACTTCACTATGAAAAGTTTCCCGCTGTATTAAAAGGATATTACGAAGCCAATTGGGTGTCTGATAATGACGAAATTAACTCCACTAGTGGGTATGTATTCACACTAGCTGGAGGTGCCATATCTTGGAAATTCTCTAAGCAATCTTGTACTACTACGTCTACTATGAAATCTGAGCTTATTGCTCTTGAGTTGGCAGGTCATAAAGCCGAGTGGCTAAGAAGTATATTGGGAGACGTGCCATTGCCGGGGCTTCCAGCTCCATCAGTGTCACTTTACTGTGACAGTCCAGCTACAATTGCTTTGGCTATGAACAAGGTTTATAATGGCAAGAGGAGACACATTCGTCTCAGACATAAAATCGTGAAAGATCTACTAGAAAGTGGATTGACATCACTAGACTATGTAAAGTCTGAAAAGAATCTTCCGGATCCGTTGACAAAAGGCCTTTGTCGTAAAATGATTGCAGAAACATCGAGGGGGATGGGATTTAAGTCTATACATGAATAAACTGTGATGTATCCAACCTAGTCTCAACAGGTTCAATGTAAAAAGTCATAGTTTCATTCGAGAAATGCACTGTGTTTAATGTTTTCCCTCCCTATGGTGTGATAATGCGGAGATGGGTCTATAGCTATATGTTTGGTGGTGTAAGTTAGGCTTACACTTGATGGACGCTGTTTGTATGTTACCAAGAGGTAAGGTTGAGCTTAAGCTCTTAACGGACCTATATCCATATGTTTGGTGGTATGCGGTAACACACATTTAATGGGATCCACCTATATAGGCGTGGGAGTCTGGCTGCTCCCTATGAAGGATTAAGACTTGCCTTCTAGAGAGCCTATGAATATCCAGGATGAGCGCATGGCCGATTAAACGAGTCAAATTGCAGGAGTTGTCGAGATCTGGAGTTTGGTATGTGTTCAAGTGGAAGACTATACAAACCCTTGTGAGGTTCAAGACGAAAGTCACCTTGCAAGATGTTGGTCCTAAACTCTGGTTGCGCTAGGTGACGATTCAAGTCGCGAGACATCAGCATTGAAGAACTAAACTCCCTTTGCCCGGTCTATTTCTATCTTTCTTCTTCGCTTGTATCCTTTGTGGGGAATTGTTGGAAAAATGATACAAGCTAAATCTAAATTTGTAGGATAGCTGTATCCCACTTTGTGAATACCCCCCGTCCCACATTGACAAATTAAGGGGTTGGGGTTGGGTTTATAAGGATGTATGTTTCTAACCTAATTGAATTAAGTCTTGGGTGAAGGAATGGTGGGAACCACACACACGCGCGCCCGCCGTGCCATGCTCGGGCTAGGATGTGGGTGTGGGTGATCCTTTTGTTAACTGGTATATTTATTTTATGGAGAATATATTCACTGCATTAAACTTACCATTGCTAATCACTGCTGCAATTAAAATATAGCTGTTAATCCCCATAATTTCTTCCTAATACGTTTTTAACCGTTGGAATTGCAATTAACTGCCTGCTAATTAACATCAGGACCGTTTATAGCTGTTGAAAGGTTTTTGTACTAGTATAAATATAGGAGAAGATAGTGCTTGCAAAACATAACAATCCAAACATCATCTCTTCCTGTTCTCGGTTTCCTCTATTCTCATTCTCTCCTTTTGGTCATTCCAGGCAAAGTTCTCATTCTCTCCTATCTGACGATTAACGAGTGTACGTTAAGAGTCGGACCGTGTTAATCCTGGAGGACGGCCGTCGACACATCTGTTTGCACCGAAGCAGAGCTGAAATCGTCTTTTAGGACAGTGGTCGGCACGGTATCATCGTTATTTTCTAATCTACTCTCCCTCATTCGGTATTATTTGATTGTCGTGCTCATCTATTTGGCTGCGTTTTTTTGATACAAAATTACTGGAATTTTTACTGCATTATACCGAAGTTTAACGCGGAATTGTTTACTGATTTTCGCTGTTTCATTTACTGTATTTTTTTAGTTATTTTCAGCAGTATTTTAGGTTATTTTCAGCAGTAATCTGAGCAGTATTTTTTACTTTATTTTACAGCAGTATTCTACGCATTATTATACGTAGTATTTTCGTTGTACATGTTATTTTTTAACATATTTGATTTGTATACCATAATCAGACATAAAATGATAAAACAATTTTATTTATTAATAAATAAATATTAATATATAAATACAAATAATTGGTTTTTCAGGATATTGGTTCCAACATCATCCGCAGTTGGATGGCTAGTCCGAGGTGTTAAACTGTTGTTTGGAGAATTACTTGCATTACATGGCGACCGAGTATCTTTCTGAGTGGAGCAAGTGGCCACTATTAACCGAGCAGTGGTACAACATTGCGTTCCATTCAGCTGCTCACACCATACCATATGAGATCTTATACAGACAATCGCCTCCGATCCACTTACCTATCTTGCCGGCGAATCCTCGGTTGACGTTGTAGAACGCAATCTCACAGCTTGAGAAACAACTATTGGCCAACTAAAGTATCATCTCCAATGCACCAAAACCGCATGAAGCTACAAGCACATTGCCATCGATCCCACCCGGAATTACAAATTGGCGACTTCGTTTGGTTGAAGCTTTAGTCATACTGGCAACAAAGCATGGAGTTCCGTCACGATAACATTGGCGCTGTGCTACTCTGGGCCTTATCGCGTCACTGATCGTATTGGCAGGGTAGAAAATAAGCTCAATCTTTCTGCTCATGCTTCTATACATATGACAGTTCATGTCTCACTCCTTACGTGTTGCATCATGGTCCCGGCTCGAAGTATTCCATTGCCTGATGTATGGACTCCGACCCTTCCTCCTCTTCAACCCAGCCGTATTCTGGACAGAAGGATGGTCTAGCGTTGTTGTATCACTGTGACCCAAGTTTTCGTTCAATGGCTTGGGCAAACTACCGATGAAAAAACATGGGAATTTCTTCTTGATCTTCAGCTTTGCTTTCTCCATATTTTGACCCTCAGGGATAAGGATCAGGTCGTGGAGGGGGTGTTGGTACAAACATTCCCTAAGCTGGTACTAATGGCAGTGCCAAACACCATGTCATCCAGTAGCTATGGGTCCCTCTTTGCCACGTAACTGGCCATGTCACTTGCCACACCATCATGCCTAGTCACCCTTATTATAAATAAGTTGAAGATACTAGGATTTACTTATGATTTTGGATGTTTAGCCTTTGCTCTCCTTCTCCCGCTATTTGTTCTCTAATATTCTCCCCCTTTTTATACTAATATACTTGTAGATTTTACGCTAATGGAAATACAATATAATACATAGCAAACACGCTTTAGAGTTTAGTTGATTGATTTGAATGTGGATTTCGTCATTTGTGTGGAAATTGTGTTAGATTACATCACAGACCTTTCTTGTTCTTGTCATGTATTATAAATAGGGTTGTACATTGTTGAATAAAATCATCCAAATTCCTAAAATGTTCTTGGCTTGCCTTCCTTTTAGTTTCAAATATTGTTAATTTCTACATTTGTGTTGACTTGTTTAGGTAATTTAGTTGAATTTCTGCATGACTCGTTTAATGTGTTTTCCATGCTCTTGATCTGTTTATATAGTTATATTATGTATTTGAGTGGTGTACTACTGTTATTATATACAAAGTTTTGGTATCATATTCACATAAGATAATTTGGACTATATTTATTATGTTAATTTGAAAATTTATTTTAAAAAGCTCTAAATATTTCACGTATTTATCAGTAGTATTAATAATGAGATAATTTATTGATATGCTTGTGAGTTGACAAATTATACGTTTAAATGGGTAACCAATGGGTCGCTCGTTTAATATTTGAATTGGGTAAATATTGATAGTTCTTAACCCGTTTGATAAAGGGATCGGATTTAGGTTGGCTCCATTTTTAAGCCTCTTAACATAACATGAAAATTAATATTACACATAGAGGTAGCCATGGGCCGGGTCCGGGCCTGGCCTTGTTCTTAACCAAAAAATAATTATAATTTATTGATGAATAATATAATATATAAATACAATAAAACAAAATCATAATTATAAATATATTTAATAGACTAAAATACATCATAAATTGTTAAAAAAATACAACTATAACAATAGGATACCATTATTTAAAATTACAAATATATTGTATAAAAGAAAATATGTTATAAGAAAATAAAATTATAATAATATAAATAACTTATTCTAAATTGGACGTAGTTGGTGCGGGACTTGCTGTACTAGTGCTATGGTCATCTTCTTCATCGCTTGATGAACCCAAGTTGAGTCGGTCTTGATTTCTATCCGCTACAGCCATCCAGTCCTTCAAGCACACTGACATTTCTAAGGTGGCTGGTGCTAGCTTCGCTCCTTTGGCTCCAAGCAATCTACCACCTGTACAAAAAGCACACACCGATGCTACTGAAGACACTGGACACGTTAGTATATCGCGTGCCATGTTGGAAAGCACCGGATATTGTGTTTTATTAGAACACCACCATTGCAAAATATCAAAATTTGGATTCGCCTCTTTCAGGTTGAAGTCGAGCATAGGTGAACGCAAGTAAAAATCTAGCTCATCATATGACATGGGATTTTGTTTGGACTTTAATCAGTTTAATATATCCCACGCATATGATTTTCCTTGAGATGAAAAAGATGATGTGGAAGAAACATTTGGATTATCAGATGATAATCTTTGAGCATGCACGGAAAATAAATTTCATAAATCTTTATCAACTTCTGCAATAAAAGATGCTACAGCATAAGTTGGATTAAATTTTTCATAAAAATATAGTGCAAATAATTGCAAACCCCCAAGTTTACAATGTGGATGAAAAATGGTGGTAATATAATATGCCAGTGGTAATTTAAAATAATATTTTAAAAATTTGATCCTCATGGCGGAAATAGAGGCCTCTAATACTGGGTTAGAGGCATTCTAACCCATCCCAGCAGTAATATCTACCAGTCTGGATATTGCTTGTAGAATCGTTGGATAATAACATCCAAAAAAAATGTCGCAACATCTTTAAAAGTAACAAAAAATCTACAGACATCATTAATTGCATTCCAATCTATATATTGGAAATTAAAATTCCTTATTTCTGATGGATTTTCCTATATATATTCAATTAAAACATCTTTATATAATATTATTCTTTCTAACATCTCAACTATGGATGACCATCTAGTTTGTGTATCCATTTTAAATTTTTTAAAAGGAATGCCATGTGTGTCACGAAGAAGTTTAAATTTTCTTTGCCTAGTTCCAGATGTCTTAATTGCTATAGTTAATTCTCTTAAACTCGAAGCAGAAGCATCCACAAGTTGCAAATCATCCATTACCATTAAATGCAGTATATGACAGATGCAACGTAAATGAAAATATTTCCCATCTAACATGGGCCTCATATGCCTAATTAATTGTTTTACAGATGCATTGTTGTTAGTAGCATTATCAAAAGTAATACTAAAAATTTTGCGGTCTATCCCCCACTCATGGCATGCCTACATAATGGCACCCGTGATTGCCTGAGCAGTGTGGGGATATTCAATAAGGCCAAAATGAATTATTCGTTTTTGCAAGATATAGAAAGAATTAATCCAATGTGCCGTTATACACATGAAAGGCACACCAAGTTTTGACTTCCATGTATCCGATGTCAACGAGAACATGCTCGTATTCGCCTTAAAAATATCTTGAAGCTCATTTTTCAAATTTACAAATTCTTAAAATGCGTCCCATTTCAAAGTGTTCCGAGGTACCTTTAGAGCGGTTGGATTTAACGCATTTTGGCAGTACTGGACGAATCTAGGGTCTTTGCCAGTGGTAAACGACCTTTCATCCCCAATGATGTATCTCATTAATTTACGTCCATTAGTTTCTTGTGTAAACCTAAAGTTAGCAAGCACACCAGTCACTTGCGGTACGAGATGTTGTTGGTTTCTTCTGTAGTTAATCCAGGGTGGCTTTTTAATAGGTGTCTTTTTAGAGTGCCAGTCCCACTACCACATGATGATTGAAAACTTTTGGGGGATCTCATCATATGCAATATGCTTTATTATGTACGCGATCTAGTGTGAAGTGGTTCCATACATCGCTAGTATTACGTCTACTAGTGATGCGGGTTTCAGTTTCATCGATGGTGGGTGTCGGTTTGCTTTGAGAACATCCCGTACTACCCAATTCAGGATAATCCTACTCGTAGTGCTGCTCTTGTTCCCAACTTAAGGTGTCAGTGTAGGGAGGTGATGGACTGAGTTGTAAAAATCTCGTTCCTAGGTATTAAGCTGAACTACTCTAGGAGCTTTAGGCGGTCGATAAGAGCTAGAACTAGATTGACCATCTCCAGATGAAGATGAATTATGAGCCATGATATTGTTAATTTATAATTATAAAATGTAAGTCATAATGCAAGTTAGATAAATAAAAATGACAAGTAAATAAAATTTCAATACTAATTTTACCGAAGCAAAAATTGAAATTTGAACTTCTATGAGTAGAGCACAGTTGAAACTTCAAACTTGAGAGATTTAGAGAAAACAATTGTATGTAAGTGGAGAAGAGAGAATTAGAGTGATTGTTATGTGGTGAAATGAAAAAATGAGGTTAGTATTTTTAGAGAAAAAAATTAATTTTTTTTTCTTTTTTTGTTATTGAGCACCAACGGTTTAAAAGAGCCATTGGGAGGCTTTGCCCCCCAATGGGCCCGGTTTGGGTTGGGCACAGCCCAAATGGGGTGGGCCGGGTCGGGTTCCATGCCAAACCGCCCCACTGGCCACCTCTACATACATGGTACATTTGCCAGCCCTAGAAACTGTGGATGTAAAGCAAAATGTACTGTAAATGATGCATTTAAGAGTACAAGGGGCCATTATATAGGCCAAGTAATACAAGCATAAGTACATAAATGCCCTTGGACTGAGTCAAGGGTAAAGGAGTAATATCAATAAACCCTAGGCTAGGCTAAGAATGTTCTAGAATACTTCTAATACACCCCCACAATTTCAGCTGGAGGGAAGCGCCCTAAGATTGGTCTTGTGTTGGAGAAAGCAGTCGCCAGTAGAACCCTTGTGAAGATGTCGGCCACTTGTCTAGCTGTAGGTGTGTAACAAACCTAAAGATCACCCTTGAGCACCTTTTCTCAGACGTAGTGGAAATCTACATCAATATGTTTACTTCTATCATTTGACACTTGGTTGGCGATGAGGTAGAGGCAGAGCCATTGTCGCAGTAGACGATAATCGAACCTGGATGGCGCAGGACAAGGTCTCATATGAGATAGCGAATCCAATCACTCTCGGGAACAAATTGAGCAATAGCCCGGTACTCAGATTCGGTCGTGGATTTGGGAACAGTGATTTGTTTCTTCGCGCCCCCAGAGATGAGATTGGGGCTAAAGTAGAGAGCATAGCCTATGGTGGAGCGACATGTATCAGGGCAACTGTCCCAATCAGCATTAGCAAAGGTAACTGTGGGTGTGCAGGCAGGGGTGATGAAGAGACCATGATCCGAGGTGGCTTTGAGGTACCAGAGGATACACTTGACAGCTTTCCAGTGGGAGGTCCATGGGGCATGCTTGAATTTTGAGACAAGTTTGACAGCGTAGCAAATGTCAGGATGAGTCACGGTTAGGTACTATAGGGCCCCTATTGCACTCCTATACTTAGTAGGATCCTCAAGGAGCTCCCCTTTGTTCATAGAGAGGTGTGCTCGTGTGGGAAGAGGGGTCTTGATGGGTTTGGCCTCATGGAGGTCATGTTTCGTGGGCAGGTTTATAGTGTACTTATGTTGTGAAAGGAAAAGGTGATCTGGTTCACGATGGGCTTTAATACCAAGAAAGAAATGTAGGAGGCCAAGGTCTTTCATGGCAAACTGGGTTGATAGTGAGTCAACCAAGGTAGTGAGGTGACCTGGGTCAGTGCCTGTGAAATTATGTCATCAACATATAGGAGTACATAGGTAAGGTGAGACTTGGATTTATGAATGAATAAGAAGGATCAGCGCTGCAACAAATAAAACCAAGACTAAGTAAGAACGCATTAAATCATTGGAACCCTGCCCTCGGTGCCTGTTTGAGACCATACAACGCCTTTCGTAGGCGACACACATGATTTGCAAATTTAGGGTGTATGAAGCCTTGAGGTTGTTTCATGTAAACTTCTTCTTTAAGGTAGCCATGTAGGAATGCGTTTTTAACATCCAACTACCGAATGGGCCAGTTTACGTAACTGCAAGAGAAAGTATAAAGCGTAAGGTGGTGGGTTTGAAAATCAAGCTAAAAGTTTCCTTGTAGTCAAGGCCTTCACGTTGGTGAAATCCTTAAGCCATAAGGCGAGCAGTCAACCATACGATGGAGCCATACACTTTATACTTAACTTTATATTGTCGTGTACTTCCCACAAGGTTTTTGGAGGGGTCACATGGTACTAAATCTCAGGTATTGTTAAGTATGAGAGCATTAAATTCATCCGCATGGCTTCTCACTATTAGGGATTTTTTGCAACCTATGAGTAACATGTGGGTTCTTGTATTACAGTTATGGAAGAGAGGGAGAGGCGATACTTGGTTTTTCGGATACCTTCCTTAAGTCTAGTTTGCATAGGGTGGTTGTTAAGACTAGGCACGCAATGTCCTATGGATCAAGTGGGACTCGGGTTGTAGGGGGCAACCGAACCCAGGTTAGGGTCTTTTGGGTTTTGGGCTGTAGTTAGGGGGCTCGGTTGATGCTCTGCCGAGGTAAGGTCTTTGGTTTCAGGACTGCCGAGGAGTGGGGGTAGTCGTTGGGGAGCCCTGAGAGGACAACGTGGCCAGTGGGCTAGCGGTGTTCGGGTTGGGTAGGGGGTGAGAATTGGGACTGAAGTTTAGCTGGGGATGCCCACAACGTGGAGTTCCCGACTAAGGTTTGATGGTCCACTAGTGGGGCGGGCGGTTAGGTTAAGTTGTAGTGGAGCGTTAATTGTTTTTGGGGGGGGGGGGGGGGGGGGGGGGGTGGTTGAGATGCGACATCATAGATTAATACATTTGAGGCGACCAATTCCTTATAGGGAAATCGAGATTCGTCAAAAACCACATGTCGATTTATATACATTCGCTTGTGTTTTGGATCAAAACATCTATGTCCTTTATAACAAGCAACATTACTGAACAAAATGCAAGGGGTACAGCGAGGCGCAAGTTTATGAGGGGCACGAGATGTGATGTGACGATAGCATGCACAACCAAAGACGCGAAAATGATTATAATTCAGGTTTGTTTGAAAGATTTTTTGAAAGGAAGAAGTATTTGAAAGGGTTGGGGTCCGGCGATGGTTTATTGTATAACATGCACTACAAAAAGTGTCATCCCAAAATTCGTAAGGTAAACTTGCATGAACTAAAAGCATCCGTTCCGTTTCTGATAAATGTAAATGCTTGTGTTCCGCCACCCCATTTTGTTCAGGGTATCAAGACAAGGTAAGTGAAAATGAATTCCGGCATCCCGATAAAGTGCGTTCATGAGCCGATGATCGAATTCACCTCCACCATCGCTTTGAAAATTTTAATTTTCGTGTTAAATTGGTTGTCAACCAGGTTTTTAATCGTGGTAAAAATTTCGTAAACGTCAGATTTACGCTGCATTAGGTAGAGCCATGTGAATATTTTAAAATCATCAATGAAGAGAACATAGTATTTATAAGCCGAAAAAGATGATACTGGTGATTGCCAAACACCAGAATGTATTAAGTGAAGGGGCATAGTAGTATTATGTAACATACGTTCAAAGGGAAGTTTCTTGGATTTGTCTAAGCAATAAGAAGAAAATTTATTCATAAATTTAACATGCGGAAAAAATTGGTTCTTACATAATACGTCAAGAACTGCACTACCTAAATGACCTAGTCTCTGATGCCACAATTTGCCATTCCTTCCTCGAGCTAGAAGTCCAACATCATGTGGTGAAAAGATATAGAGCTTTCCATCACTGGGTACTTGTAGAAGCAGCATCCTCGTAACTGTGTCCTTAACACAGAAGAAATTAGAGCCAAATTCAACCCTACAATTGTTGCCACGGCACAGTTGTTTAATTGAGAGACGATTATGCGTAAGGTTAGGAACAAACATGACATTAGGTAGTTTTAGCGGGATTTGGGATGTATGGAGGGTAGTAGAACCCTCATGTTTCACATGCATTAATGCCCCATTACCTAAAACGCCTTTATGACTAGAATAAGGAAGAAGGTTTTCAAAAATACTTGGATTTGGTGTCCTATGGTTCGTAGCAATGGAGTTAGAATACCAATTGTAGTAATGTAATTCTCCTATTGTCATGGCAACAAAGGAGTGAGAGGGATCGGGATAAGAGGTTCCATCAAATCGATGCGGACAAGCAACAGCCGTGTGTCCAGATTGGGAAAAAATCTGACAGTATTGTGGACCGGGACCGAGCATACTTGTAGTTGAGTTAGGAGAGGGCCAAAAGGAGGTCGAACCAGAGTAGAAGGAGCAAGGTGGGGTTGCCCACAATGAAGCAGGACAGCAGGAGGGCCCAGATGGCCACCCCTACCGCTGTGCCCGTAGCGGCAGTTCCAGCCGCCAGTTGGACTGGGACCCGGAGGACCCGGGTGGTGGAGGGAGCATGCGCCACCATGGTGTGACTTGGATCGAGAGTGGTGCGTCCTTGAGATTGATTTAAAGCAGCCTCTTCATTGAGTCAAGAGGTTTTTAACTCTTCATATGTATATTGTTTTGTAGTTTGAGGAGTAAAAGTAGCAAAAGCGGCATACTCAGGGGGTAAGCCATAAATCGCAAAGTGTTAAAATTCTCGTTGTGAAACGAGTGAGTCAATGGTAGCTAGGTCATCCGTGATTGATTTTAATTTAGAGATATAAACGTCAATTGTTTTGCCATCTTTAAGGTGATTAATGAGTTGGGTTTGGAGATTAAACTCCTTAGCCATAGAGTGATCCCAAAAATGCTTAGCTAACACATCCCACATGGCTTTTAAGGTAGAGTGGGGTACAATGTAGTTTAGTCAAGAGCGAGAGAGGGTAGCGGCAATGCACAATCGGAGGCTTTGATCCGTGCAGAGCCATGTAATATAGTCTAGGTTGAGTGAGGTCGATCCATTGAGGAGAGAGATATGAGTGGGGGGAACAAGGGTAAGACCCATTTATAAACCCTAGTAGTTGATATGCGATTAGTAGCATGTTAAATTGTTCATGTAAGGGGGTAGTTTGTTGTTGATTCAAGTGTAATTGTGACAATACTTGTAATATTAGAAAGATGAACAATAACTGGATAGGGAAGATGATTATAGGTATAAGGGTTTAGCACATTAGGGTTTATTAAATTAGAGAGGGATGGGTTAATTTGGGGAGGAGGAAATGCAGTCCCCTCACCCCCCCAACCATGGCTGTGAAGCGTGACTTGGCGAGGGAAAGCTGCGCCACCTCTGCTGGCGCTGTCGGTGACATTGGGATCAACGAAGCCAGGCGCAGAGGAGGAGGGAGAAATAGGGGGGAAGAGGGGGGGGGGGGGGGTGGTGCCCAAACTAAGTGTCGGGTTCACTGTAGACCTCCCAATCGGGGGTGGAGTACAAGAGATGGCGACACCGGCATCAACCGACCGAGGAAGCATGACCCGGAGATGGTTGGACCAACATGAGAGGGGTCGGTATTGCAGCAACACTGTGCGTACCTAGTGGGGCACAGGTATGACGAGGATCAGTCTCCACCAGCTGCAATGGGACGTGGGGTTGAGAGGAATGGGAAGGGGAAGGGCAAAGGGCACTTGCATAGGATCGACTAGAGTTAGTTGTCATTGACGAAGTAAAGTAAAAGTAGAAGAGAATAAATTTACCAAACGAGAATAAACATATGGAAACTCAACACAATGCATAAATGAAAGAAGAGCGGAAATGAAAGTAAAAAAAAAAAAATTAGATAAGAGATTGCTTTGATACCATTTGAATGTAAAGCCAAATATATTATAAACGATGAAATGAAAAGTACAAGGGGCTATTATACATGCCAAGCAATACCAGCATAAGTATATAAATATCCTTGGACTTTATATAAGCACATAAATATCAATAAACTGTAGGGTAAGCTAAGAATGTTATAGAATACTTCTAATAGAAACAACATTTTCATCGTAGAATGACAATGAAAAATCACAACGGCTGCCTTTTGCTACATCCCTCCAAAGCAACGGCAACCCCAATTCTGGGTGGCGACAACCGTGTTTTCATCCATAACTTATACAAAATCAATTTCCATGTCAACAATATTATTATAATTGTTAGAAATCTTGACAAATTTGGTATGCTCTGATATTCATTTGTGAGGAGCTGGACTCAAATCTGATATACACTGATATCAATTTGAGAAGCATAACTTAATACTCAATACTGGATCCGATTCAAATACTATAATAAATATGAAGTAATAGGAGGATAAAAGAGAGTAAACGAAGGAGACAATGATTTATGTGGAACCCCCTCTTCAATCGAGAGGGGGAAAAACCACGGACGGAGATGGAGAATCTTTATTGAATAAAATAATGGAAGAATTACAATTCACTGCCTCTCTCTCAATGATGACAACTCAACTTTATTTGGTACTAAAAAATAAACCCTCAGGGTCTATTTATACTGAGCATACTAGGGTACGCATGTTTTAGGTTCCCGATCGATTGCCCCCCCCCCCCCCCCCCCCCCCCCAATTGATTGGAGGAGTCTCTGCAACTCCTCTACTCCAGCGTTGCACCCCAATCAATTGGATATTCCCTCGATAGATTGGCTTACTCATAGTGAGACTTATAACTAAATTACATAAAATTTGAGGCTTAACCTAACAAATCTCCACCTTGACTCAAATTTTCACATAAAAGAATTTTCTCCACCTTCTCCACAAAATGCCCCACACGGGGTTATCTCAACAAAACAGAAAATCTAACTAAGTCCGAGTGATGCTTAAATTTTCTGCTAGGTAGCACTTTAGTGAACATATCAATGAGGTTATCAGCAAAGAAAATCTTCTTCTTTTCTGAACTAGCTCTAGACACAGCTGTAAGAGTACAAGCTATCATTTCTTCATAACCATACCTTTGTGGCAATTTAACTTGTCTCTTCTGTCTTCCACCAGCAACTGAATACTGCTCCACCTACTGAACAGTTTCATCCTCTTTATTTCTTTCAGAAATCTGTAATGGAGGTGGCTGAATGCTATCTGTGGAAGCTATCGGATGTTGAGCTGTGTTACTTAACTGTAGCTGAGCTACCTCTGACCTCTGCACCTGATCTGAGCCAGAACTAACTGATGACGTCTTCTGTGGATGCAATAACGAAGACTCATTAAACGTGACATCTCTACTCATCAGGAATTTATGAGAATCAGAATCCCATAAACAAAATCCCTTAGTCTTATGCGCTGCCAGATTGAAGCTAACTCTTTTCTGCTTCCCATAAACACAATGTTCATCTGACTCTGACATAGATGCTGTAGAAACAGCTACTGATCTTGTCACCGTGGAACCAATAAGTTCATACAGAGTTCCTACTCTTCTGCCTTTCATAACAATCAGAGCACCCTTACTAATCTTCAAAACTTCACCTTGAGCTGTGTATTTGTACCCATGAGAATCAAGGATACCTAAAGAGATGAGATTCTTTTTCAAATCTAGAACATGACGAACATCACTCAAAGTTCTAACAGTGCCATCGAACATCATAACTTGGATTATTCCTATACCCAAAACTTTGCATACTACATCGTTACCCATGGGAATGGTTCCACCCTGAATTGACTCATATGTGGTGAACCAGTCTCTATTGAGACAAATATGATAAGAACAACCTGAATCCAGTATCCAATTATCTTTAGATCTGGACTGAGATTCGGTCACTAAGAGAACACCATCATCAAACTCATCTTCAACTACACTAGCTTCTACGGGTATTTTCTGGTCCTTAATGTTATCAGCTTCTAATTTCTTCTTAAGCTTATAACAATCTCTTTTAACGTACCCTTTCTTATGATTGTAATTGCATGATAAATCTTTATGTCTAAACTTAGACCTAGATGATTTTGCACTAAAATCAGGTCCTCTAGTCTCAGTTCTTCCTCTCACAAACAAACCACTTCCTGAGTCTTTTATAGAATCTGACAATTCCTTATTAACTCTTTCTTTACTCAGTAAGTTTCTCTTAACCTCATCAACAAAGATGGTTTTTCTACCACCATAAATCATGCTTTTAACGAAGTCTTTATAAGAGGTCGAGAGTGAACATAACATCAACATGGCCTGATCTTCATCATTAGGAGCATCATCAAGCTCCTTTAATTCTTGAATAATGGAATTAAACTCATTAATATGATTCTTAAGTGACGGGCCTTCTGACATACTAAGGGTTAACAACCGATGCTTAACTACGAGTTTGTTGGAGACTGACTTGAAATACAACATATCCAGCAATTTCTCCCACAACTCCTTAGCAGTCTTCACTTCCAAAACTTCTGTCAAAACATCATCGGTAAGACACATCTGAATAGCAGTGAGAGCCTTTTAGTCTAACCCCTCCCATTGTCCTTTTGATAAACTCTCTGGTTTCTTCTCTTTTCCATCCAAGGCTTTCTTCAAGCCACTCTGTGTCAAGAGACCCTTCATACGAATTTGCCATAAATTGAAACTCCCTTGACCACCAAACTTCTCAACTTCAGATTTCACAACGGACGTCATAGTATCAAATTGAACAACTAGGACTCTGATACCAATTTGTTAGAAATCTTGACAAATTTGATATGCTCTGATATCAATTTGTGAGGAACTTGACTCAAATCTGATATACACTAATATCAATTTGAGAAGCGAAACTTAACACCCAATACTGGATCTGATTCAAATACTATAACAAATATGAAGTAATTAACAGGATAAAAGAGAATAAACGAAGGAGACAATAATTTACGTGGAAACCCCTCTTCAATCGACTGGGTGAAAAAATCATGGGCGGAGATGGAGAATCTTTATTGAATGAAATAATGGAAGAATTACAATTCACTTCCTTTCTCTCTCTCAATGATGACAGCTCAACTTTATTTGCATACCTAAAACTGAAACCCTTAAGGTCTATTTATACTGAATGTACTAGGGTACGCGTGTTTTGGGTTCCCGATCGATCGGAGGCGTCTCTGCAGCTCCTTTGCTCTAGTGTTGCACCTCGATCGATCGGACATTCCCCCGATCGATCGACTTGCTCATGGCGAGACTTATAACTAAATTACATAAAATTTGAGGCATAATCTAACAATAATTTTTATCATTATTGTTTTATTTTTTTAATAGTTGTTTTTTTTAGGATAGTAGTTGCCGACTGTAACTAAAGAGGGTAACAACACGCTGTCACCGGATCCCATTAGAACTCCGAAGTTAAGCGTGCTTGAGCGAGAGTAGTACCAGGATGGGTGACCTCCTGGGAAGCCCTCACCCTTCGGTTGGAGGCACTCGGAAACAGCCTCTCTTCAGGGGTAATACAGTGAAGGGGGAAGGCTGCGTACATCCGCCACCCTCCCCCAGACCCTGCTTAAGCAGGAGCCTTTGGGGCACTGGGTATGTTGCTTTTGTAGTTGGCGGCTGTAGTTTTCAATTCTTTTCTCTTAGCTCTTGTTTTGGTTTTTGGGTTCATTGATTGTACTTGGCCATTTTCATGAATATCAAAAAAATCTCTCCCCCAGTTCCTTGAGGAGATCTCATCACTTCTTCATATTGTTTTTCTCTGATCGTAGGCCAGTACCGCCCTTCTCTCTCTTCACTGTAATGTTGCATGAGCAAAGAACACCCTTTAAGTGTTGCAGAGATGCGGGAAATCCCCCTTCAGGAAGAAACTCAAGTTTCGGGCACTCCTCTAAGTAGAGATCATTGAAGTAAGTAAGCCTTATCAAAAGGTCCAGGTTAGAAAAACTCTATTGATGCAGCGCGTAGATAAAAATTAATGAAAATGGGAAGGTTCAACAACCTTTCCTTAATTCTTATTACGAAAATAATAAAGAACAAGGGGAAAAGTAGCTCAAATTCTTACAACTCAAGAATAGGTGAAACTCTTGAGAAGTAATGAAAATTTATTAAAGAATAAATGCTAAATTGACCCTAGTTTTCCTTTTTTTTAAATAGAGGAGAAAACTAACCTAGAATTAAAGACTTCAGAATAAAAACATAATTAAAATACTGAAAGAAAAATACAAAACCAATTATTAATTATCTAAACAAATAATAGTTATCTCTAATCTATAACCTAATGAAAGACAAACTTTTCAAGCCATATCTCCAGCCACATCTATCTGTGGCTCGCCAACTCGATCAACTCGCATAGAGTCACCCGCCAAGAATCCAGCCAATTATGAAAGGCAGGTTGCATTATTCTCTCTGGCTTGGAGAGAATTCGCTTTCAAATTTTGCAATGGATATTCTGGGCTATTCTTGCCAAGTTGTGTTCTCTCATGCTAGCTTCCAATCTTGTCAAGCTCCATCCCGTTATGCCTGCTCTGGATGTGGATTGCTGACCTGAATCGCCAAGACGCAGGTCGCAGCCCATCTCGCCAAGAAGTAGGTTACATCGTCTACACTGCGACGGGCCTTACCAAGGAAGAGGAGAGGGGCATATAAACTAGACCTCCTGCTAGAAATTTAATGATATAATTACAGGTGCCCAGTGGGCCAGGTTGGGCTAAGGCCCGGTCACCAAGCGGGCCGGACCCATTTGACTCAGAGCCATTACTTCCCTTCCAAATTAATTAAAAAAAACATTTTTATATATAAATACCCAAGCCATTCAATTCATTTCCTCACAAACAAATCTCTTATTCTCTCTTCTCTCTTTATACATTCATCTACTTCTACTTGCAATATTATGCTCTAAATTTCTAAAGCTCATTGTTGACAAAGCGTGAGGCTCGTAGAATCTCGGTCAAGTTCAAATTTCATTGTTTGCTTGCTTCGATAATTTTAGTATCGAAATTTTATTTGTTTCCCATTTTTATCTACTTAATTTCATAATTTTGCATTAATAGTTGCATTTTTAAAATACTAATCAGTAATACCATCATGGCACACAACACATCATCGTCTGGAGCCAGTCATTCTATTTCTAGTTTTTCTCGACGACCGCCTATAATACCTAAGAGGAGTACTACTAAGCGTAATACTAGTGGGGTATGGAAGCACTTTAACCTAGATAGGGAAACTAATAAAGCGTTTTGCAAATTATGTAACCCACGCAAGGCCTTTAGTCATCCAGCCAGCAGTGGGACGGGCACATTAAGTAGACATATAATTAGGTCCCACCCCGAACAAGACCCAGAAAAAACCCAACAATGGTTAGTACAGCAAGCAACCGGCGTGCTTGCTAACTTTAAATTCTCCTAAGAAACTAATAGATGGAAGCTAGCTAGATACGTAGTTGGGGCTGGTAAGCCTTTTAGCATCGGCGAAGACCTTAGATTCGTCAGGTATCTCCAAACAGCGATGACTCTCGCCACCGTAAGGATTCCTTGGAACACCTTAAAGTGGGACGCGTTTAAAGATTACCAAAGGATAAAAACTGAGGTCTTTAAACGTTTTAGGGCAAACACGAGCATGTTCTCATTGACATCCGACACTTGGAAGTCGAAACCCGGTGTGCCTTACCTATGCGTAACGGCACACTGGATCGATTCCTCCTTCACTCTTCAAAAAAGAATAGTCTATTTTGCAAATTTAGATTATTCCCACACTGCCAACATAATCACGGGTGCGATTATGGAGGCAGTCCGCGGGTGGGGCATAAAGCGACGTGTTTTTAGTATTACGTTCGATAATGCTACCAGTACCAATGCATCCGTTAAACAACTAATTAGGCATATGAGACCCGTGTTAGGTGTGCGTTGTTTTCATCTACGTTGCATTAGTCACATACTATATTTAATAGTTATGGATGGTCTAGGTCTAATAAACGCTTCTCTTTCCACCTTAAGGGATGTAACAATAGCTATAAAATTATCCGGAACCAGAAAGAAAAGATTTAGAACTCTATGTAGGGCGCATGGCTTAGAGTACAAACAATTTAACTTGGACTCACCAACTAGGTGGTCATCAACGGTAGATATGTTAGATCGCATTTTACCATATAAGGATGTTTTGGTGAAATTTGTACGGGATACTCGTTCAGATTTTAAGTGATTATAATACGAACGATGTACACTTGGGCACAATTGATGAAATTTGTAAATTTTTTACCATGTTTAGGGACGCTACCAACTTTTTTTCAGGTTGCTATTATTCGACCATACCACAAGCAATGTCAAAATTGATTGATATTGTTAATTGGATGTCGGATAATGAGTCAAACCCCTTGTTGGCCGCATCGATTGCGGCAATGAAAACGAAGTTTTGTAAATATTTTTCTGAACTACCCCTTTTATATTGTTTTGAGACTATTTTTGATCCCATTGTAAACAAAGGGGTTTGAACCTATTTGCCGAATATTTTTACAGAAAATTAGATCTGCCTTTTAATACCGAAGTTTTCATTGAGCAAGTTGATAGGGACCTACACACTTTATTTTCTCATTATTCCCGGAGATTATCATTTGATAATCCACAAGTTACTTCTACTGCAGTAGGATCTTCTACATCTAGCGGAAGTAGTTTACACACGTCATATGCGTGGAAGCTGTTGGACCAATTCAGGCCCGCAGAAGCTCCCACGTCATGTGACGAGTTAGATTACTATTTGAGGACGCCGATGATCCAATTCTTCGCGACACCGGCAAATCCACAATATGATATTTTAAAATGGTGGTGTACAAATCAAATCCAGTATTTCGTGCTTTCCCCCATGGCACATGATATACTAATGTGTCCAGTGTCTTCAGTTCCATCGTAGTGTGCTTCTAGTCTTGGTGGCAAGTTGCTTGGAACGAAGAGGGCGAAGCTATCACCGTTTAGCTTGGAGATGTCCGTGTGCTTCAAGGACTGGATGCACGCAGAGGCTAGGTTCATCGAGCGATGATGAAGACGACCACACTACCGATACGTCAGATGGGGGCACAGCAACCCCCCAATAAACTAATTTCGTATTGTTGTACCTGTACGTCTATATCTTATTTTTATTTTGTAATAAATATATTTGTACTTTTAAATAGCAGGATCCAACTGTTATAGTTATATTTGTTACATTATTTCCCGTTATTTAATACTATTTATTATATATTTTATTTTATATCATATATTTTATCATTATTAATGATTGTAATGGATTGTATTTGGATCTTATATTATTTATAAATGAATTGTAATAATTTTTGAACAAAATGGGTTTATATTTCCTTAATTTTATATTTTTTATTTAAAAATGGGGGCAGGTGTGGTCCGGCCCAGCCCAGGCCGCTACAGTGGTATGCCTGGCAGGCCCGGGCCTGGGCCTGGGCCTGGCCCGTGGCCACCTCTAGATATAACAACAAAGATATATAAAAACTAAAAAGAACAAGCTAAGTTATTGCAAAGTGAACGAAAAAATTCAGAAGAAATTTCTAAAAACCAACGAAATAAGAATGAATCTTGTATTGTAAAAGTTTATATATAAAGCAGCGAAACCTTTTCCTGAAAATTTGTAGCGACAGTTTACTGAAGATTAATTTAAAAAAAAATAAATTCAATAAACAGTTTCTGGAAAATAACTATAATGAGGTTTCAAACGTTGCTGCGAATTTATAATGAAAATTTTGCTAAGATAAACTATGTATAATCACAGAAAAAGCAATGAATAGATTGTGTGAAATATCTACAATATTAGCCGGAAAAATTAGCGAAAACCCACGAAGATGCAGAAAATTTTATTGTAAACTTTAGAACTGAAATTTGCTATAGATTTACTGAAAAAATCAGACCTGAAATTTTACTGTAGATGCATTAAAGAAAAGTGAAGGAATAGAGTAAAGATTAAGGTAGAACTTATCTGAAGATTTAAACCAAAACTGAAGAACGTTGGCCGTGTCGTGGAGTTCACCGCTGTCCTAAAATTGTTTATGTCCCCCTTTGGTACAATGGGACTGAACGACACTCCGATCCCTAGGTTAACCTGGCATCCACCGCTGTAGTGTACTCTAGAGTGGAGGATTAGAATACGTTACAATAGCTTAGAAATTGGGGAAGAAAAAATTGAACTTGGAAGGATAGAGAACTGAGACCGAGGGAGGGAAAAAAATATAATGAAGAATTTGTAGTTGTTATCAGTATATGCTTTCTCCAACAAGTTCAGTGACAATATCCTGTCCCATTAACGTGTGAGGCAGAGAGAATGAAGGAACAAGAAGCAAATTTTGTAGAGATATGGGGAATGACGTTGGAGTAGGAAACGTGGAGAAAGACCTGGGATTTGAAACTACCTTTCAAACTTTATAACGAAAAAAATATCCGAACTTAAAATTAGTCCAATCAATAAAAACGTCATACCCGCACCTGGTCCGGCGCAACGGGTGTGTGCTCTAATTTCAACAATTAATTCTACTTCAAAAATGTGAAAGCACATCCAACACTTCCCACCTCTATTCTTTCTATGTGGGATTGAGGTATTTATACAAGATGAAAAAGATTAAAGCACACTACCCCAAATTCCAACACTTGTATGTAATAGTTCTGTTTCATTTGGCTTCGGACAGTTAGTACGCCCAGTGTTGTTAAAGAGTGGTAGTTTGTGCGGTAATTGTTGTTACGATTGACAAAAGTGCTAGGATTGTTCATGTCAGTATTTATCTACAACAATTGAGATTTGGATTGGTTAACTGCTTGGTGTTTGTGAGTGTTTTGAAAATCTGATGCCTGAATAGCTTTTTTCATAGCTTTTAGATTCTACTACTGGATAATGTTTATAATGGCTTCTCATTTTTGCACAGATTTAGTTATGGAAAATGAAAGTCTTCTTGAATCCTAATTTACAGCTATATGCACTGAAATCCTTTGATGAAAACTCTCCGACTTTCATGTTTGCTGTCGGTGCCATCATCTTTGTTTCTGCTTAGTAAGGTGTTTCCTCTACTTATCAAAAAACAAAAAAGTGTTTCCTCTTGTTGTTGTCTCCTTGTTTCCTTAGACTTATCTATGTTTTGCAGTTGTTTCATTTGCAGTGAACATGTGATACTTGTTACTGGATGCTTTTGAGATAGGTAAGTAGCGTTGAGGTGAGGGAGTAGCGTTATTTGTGAGTTAACTTAGATTAAGTTTGGTACAAGTCACACAAATCAAAAAATTACAAATTACAAACACGAGATCTCAACTACTTAGTGAAAAATCGAAGCAAAGAACACCTGAACACCAAGGATTTTTACGAGATTCAGACCCTAACTACTCGTAGTCCTCGACTCCCTAATCTTAGAGAGATCTCCACTATTAATGATGATTGTTACAAGTTTAGATTGATTACAACTCAAATCAAGGCTAATACAACACAAGAACTCAAAATATAAACTCAGATTTGGCTTCCTAGGTAGAAACCTAACGGACTAACCCTAAATCTTACCGATCTTTACTCCAGTAATTTGAATCTTCAAGGATCTTGTCTCACGAGTTTGGAACCTCCATGAATTTAGGCTAAGTGAAGGAATTTAGGATAATCCAACATTGTTTATTGATGCCCTTCAACTATTTGTCGACCGACTATGTGTTTTGATAATATAAAAACCGGTAATGAAAGGAGCAAAGCGAATGACACATATATGTAGGCATGGGTTTGCTGCTACTAACCCCCTATTTGGCAACAGGGTAATGGGGGTAAATTATTACCGCCATTTGGCAAAACATAAAAGGGAGTAAACGAGGGGAATGTGAGGTGAAAACTTACTCTCCTTTACCCCTATTACCCCCTTTACCTCCATTTTCTTTAACACCCAAAATTGTGGGATAAAGGGGAATAAGGTAAATTTAAAAAAAATTAGACAATTTTACTTTTATTTTATCTATAACTCTCTTTATTCTTACCCTTTTACCCAATTGTCAAAAAAGATGAACTCATTTACTCTTCTCTACTCTTACCCCTCTTATTTTGATATATTCAAATAAGGATAGGATCTTGCCTTATCCTCCCTCTTTTTATCCTTCTTTACCCTTCCTTTTTTATCCCTCTTGACCCACGTTTACCCAGTTGACAAGCAAGGCATAATAATGTTGCCCATCTAAATTTGGCTTTCATAGAGAAGCCATAAGTGGGTGGTATTTCAACTTTGTGGACTCTTACTCATTTTATATGGCTTTACAGCACATATGGCTGCTGTGTATGAGAGTTGGTTTATATGTACAACTAGAAGTGCCCATTGTCTGAGATCATGCACTTCCCGCTTTCATGTGCTTTATTTCAGCAACATTTTCCTCAGGTTTATTCCCGGGAACGAAAATAGTTCATCCGCTAAACAGTCACAGCAAATGCAAAACTGAACAACAAACAGAAAGTATGAGGTATGAGTTTTGTATAGTTAGTTTTGAAATTCAGCTTACGTCCCTAAGAGAAGGAATATCACTATTTTGAATTTGGGAGAGTACAATTACAAGTTTCACCGACAGCAACCATATGAAAAGTTACTGCAATAACTACCTACTTGATTGACAATTGGGTAAAGAACTAAAGAGGAGAGGTTAAAGAGGAGTAAAGAGAAAAAAGGGCAAGGTATTATCCTACTTCTGTTTGAATATATTTAATAAAGAGGGGTAAAAGTAAAAAAAAGAAGTGGTTATTTTTAAAATAAGAATAAAATTATTCAAAATTTTCTTTTAAAATTAACTCCCCCCTCTCTCCCAAATTGGAGAGAGCTAATGGGGTAAAATCTTCCCCTCCATTACTCTTTAACGAAATTAGCCAAACAAAAATGATACTCTTACCTGCCTTTGCCTTTCCCTACCCCTCTACCTAGTTGCAAATCACGGGTAAAGTGCTAAACAACCCTACCACACCTTGCCTAAAACTTCCTCATATTTGCTTTTCATCCCCCACAGACTCCATCCATTGCAAGAGGGCTTTGCCTCCCTATACCAACAGGCTAAATAGATTTAAGCCTCAAAACCATGCACAGATGAATAAACTTGGCAAAATCTGACCCAACTCAGTAACATGATAGAGCATGACAAAAAGATAGCGGGGTGGGTCGAGATATTTTACGCAAGGTTGGATTTTGGTTGACTTGTTTATCTCGTTTAGGTAATTAGATTTAATTTGGGTTTGAATCAAATCACCCGTTTTGACACACTTGATTCGTTTATACAGTTATATCAGGTATTTGAGTGGTATACTACTTCTATTTTATATAGATGTTTGGTAGCATATCTCGCATAAGATCATTTAAACTATATTTAGTAATATTAATTTCATAGATTATTTTAACAAATTATAAAATGTCAAGTATTTATCAGCAGTATCAATAATGAGGTGTACAATTGACATGTTTGTAAGTGGACAAGCTAACATTTAATGAAAAAAGAAATTACCAATGTGATTGAATAGATAACCCACAGGTTACAACAACAACAACAAACCCAGTACCTCCCGCTCGTGCAGGGTCGGGGGGGGGGGGGGGGGGAGGAAGATGTACGCAGTCTTACCCCATCAGGGTGAGACCCTGATGAGAGACTGTTTCCGAGATTCCCCAACCTTTAAATTGCTCTAATTAAGATGGGTGCGTGTACGCCTGTTACCGGCCGGCTGGTGACAATTTTGGTGGCTGTCTGTGCAGGGGTTGGCTGTCTAGTCTGTCACTACGACACCTGGGCCTACTCTAGGTTGTTGTGGGCTACTGGCTGTGGTGTGGTGGTGGTGGTGGTGGTGGTGGTGGTGGTGGTGGGGGATGGGGTTGGTGGGTGTGGGTGCAGTTGGTGGGGCTGGCGTTGGTGGGTGGGGTGGGGGGGGGGGGTGTGGTGTGGGGCCGGGGGTGGTGGCTGGCCGGGTGGGTTCGTAGTGGTGGTGTGGGTTTTGTGGGTGAGGTGGGTACCGGTGGCAGTGGTGGCGGTAGGGTGGGGTGGGGTGGGGTGGGGGATGGTGTGGAGCTAGTGGTGGTTGGTGGGGTTCGAAAGGGAGGAGGGGCTCCTAGGGTAGGGGGGTGGCTGGGTGGTAATGGGCGTTGTTCGGTGATGGGGGTGGCAGGTTGGGTCACGGCATACCTGGTTTCTTGGTGGTGGTGTCGGTGGTGGGGCTGCAGCGTCGCACTGGCCGGTGTCTGGTTGTCACCGTCGTGGAGGCGGAGCCGAGGTGGTGGGGTCGTGGCCGGCGAGGATTTCTACGGAGGGGTGGTGGGCTCATAGAGAGTGGGGGGTGTTCAGTGACCGTTGGGGGGTTTCAAATGAGAGAGAGAGAGTTATTGTCAGGGAGAGGGAGAGAGAGAATTGTCAGAGAGAGAGAGTGAGGATTGAGAGTTCCTAATCCATATAATAAAGGGGTCGGGTTTAGGTTACATGTTCAATAATTAAGTTGAGTAAGGATTGAGAGTTCCTAATCCGTATAATAAAGGGGTCAGGTTTAGGTTGACTACATTTTTAAGGCCTATAGCATAACACAAACACATTATGACATACATGATACATTGCCAGCCCTACAAACAACAAACTCATCATAGAAAGACAATGAAAAATCACAACGGCCACCTCTGCTATATCCCTCCAAAGCAATGGCAACTCCAATTCTGGTTGGGGAGAGCCACTGTCCGATCTGCTTCTTGTACAAGTTCCAAGTCAGGAATGTCTCTAATCATAGGCCAGTACCGCCCTTTTGTCTCTTCAGTGCAGTGTCGCATGAGCAAAGAGCACCCTTTAATGCACAGGTGTTGCAGAGATGCAGGAAACCCCCTTCAGGAAGAAACTCAAGTTTTGAGCACTCCTCTATGTAGAGATTGCTAAGTGAAGTAAGCCTTGTCAAATAGTCATCTGGGCCTTGGATTTCAAGGTTGGCGCATTGCCCAATAGTTAGACATTCAAGTGAAGAAGGAAGGCCTTGGTTTGGCAAGGCAACATCCAAGCTAGGAAAGCCACAAAGAGATAAGAGCTTTTGAGACGTCAAGCTTTGTAAAGGGCCATTTTCATCATGAGATAATGCTATGAGACCCTCACAATCATGCAAATAAAGAGCTTTCAGGCCCTATAGAGGGGGCCACTTGGGGAGCTGTACCATGTTGACAATGTTGGAGATGACAAGGGAATATAGAGAGTTTGTTCTGGGTATTGCATCAACTAGGCTGGTGTTGGTTGTGTCTAGTGCTAGATGTTGAAGGCGCTAGCTGTGTTATTGTAGTGCAAGAGACCTCAGTTATGTGCAGCTACTGATCTCTAGTTTCTAAGGGGCAAATATTCGTGGGAGTTCTTATAGTCTTAGGGAATTCACTAGTTGAAGCTCTAGGAGACGCAAGAAGGAGGGTAACCCTTGACGCAATTCCCTGCCTTCTTTGGTTCTGGTAACAATTAGTACCATGGCTTTGTTCCAGTCTCTAAGACAATGTTGTCAATCAGGACTAGAAATGCTAAAGAGGGTGCAACCGGAAGAGCCGTTAGCATACTGCACTACTTGATTTTCATGACTCTTAGGTTTGGGAAAATGTTTTTTAGCAGTGTCCTTAACTTCGGACACTTGGTTATTTGTAACCAAGAGAGAGAATGGTATCCCATGTCTTGCCATTCCTCTAAATCTTGCATTCCCTTTAAATGGAGCTCCCTTAGGCTAAGAAATTGACCTAGTGAGAGGATTCTGCAATTTAAACAGTTCTTTAGAAAAATTTTTGTTAGATTTTGGAGAGATCCGTCAACTAACCATCTTGGTAATGTGCGGCCTTTGTAGTGATGCAACTCAAGCACTTTTAATCGTTGGTGAGGCTGGAGGTTCTCAAGGTCTCTCTCTTGAACTGCTTAATCTGGTTGATTGGTGCCCTCATTGTTCCACTCAAGCACCAACCTGTGAAGATTCTTCTTCTCTTTCAATTCAACTATCTCTGCTTGTTCCACATTTTCAAGGTTTGTAATGTGTAGTGTCCCTTGTAGATACCTCATACTATGCAACTGTTCAATTCCATATCCCTTTTAATGACCCACGCAGAAAAGGTGTAGATTATGAAGAACTGTTAAGGCCCCTATTCGCTGTGGCAAGGCGGAGCACTTGAACCAAAACATGGCATCCGGTTCGAGATGTCGTAGTTTTTGTAGGTTTCCAAGGTCCTTTGGAAGCTCAAAAAGCCAAAGGCAACCCAGGAGTTTTAGTGCCTGCAGATTATAGAGGTTGCATATTGTGTTGCGAAGTTCTCTTATCGCTATGCGTGAGAGGTCAAGATGGCATAGCAACTTGAGTTGTCCAATAGATTTTGATAAGTCAACTATAGTGCTTGAACTGAGATAAAAAATGCACAGGTAAGGTAGTGAACGGAACATATTGTCAAGGGACTACCCGAAATCTTTGAGGTAGCTAGTGAGTGAAAGACAAGTGCACAACTTAGTGGCTTTGAGAACCTTTAAGGATGGCCCATCGACATCTTTGCAAAGTAATGATATGTGGCGTGAATATATGAGGATGGAGTGTGCATCCTCTTCTTCAACTCGGTAACTTGAGACTGGTTTTGCAAGATCATGAATAAGATCATGCATCTTGTACCTTTCACAGTTGTTGATCTCTAAAAGCTGGAAAAAGGACCTCATCAGTAGCTCATCAAAATAGTCACCTCCCGTCTCCTCCAACTTGTCTTGGCCTTAGGATAGAATGAAGCCTTCTCCTATCCAGAGTTTGATCAGCTCACTCCTATCAAACACGTAACCCCTAGGGAATATGTAACAGTATGCAAAGCACTGCTTCAATGTGGAAGATGGTCATAACTCAACTTCAAAGCAGGAAAAATGTTAGGTTCTCCAATCCCAAGATGTAGCAGCTCTGAGTCCCATACTCCATTTCTCAGGATCCTCTCCCATTTGTTTACATCATCAATGCGCTGTAATAGACCGGCCATTGCCTTTACTGCCAAGGGCAAGCACTTGCACTTGGCTACAATCTGTCTCCCAATATCTTCATGGTCTTTTGATAACCTACCTTCTTTGAAAGCTATCTTTGCAAATAATGACCAACATGCTTCCTCAAGCAAGTAGCCTAGAGAATGGATATGGGGTGCACTCATTCTCCGTGCAATGTGCTGATTTCAACTGGTTACCAAGACTTTGCTTCCTCTTGCCCCTAATCTTAAGAGGCGATGAAGAGTTCACAGTCTAAGGTCTCTGGCCAAACATCGTCCAACACAAGTAGGAAACTCCTTCCATCCAATGCTTCAAGTATCTTGGACCGAATTGAGCTCTCTGGCACTCCATCATGCCTCATTTTTATGAGAATTTCAGCCATCTTTTGGAGGATCCTATATAAGTTGAAGTTTATCACGATGCTAACCACGTACGAACCTTAAAATGACCCAATTCTTCATCCTTGGTGTAAACCCTCTTGTCATTATAGACAAGTTAAGTCATAGTTGTTTTACCCAAGCCTCCCCTACCCATGATGGGAAGGATAGCGATGCCATCTTCATTGCCCAATTCCTGTGAGGATAGCAACCATTTTACAATATCATCCTTCTCATTCTCTCTTCCAACGATTCTCTTCCAATGATTTCAGATCTTTCTTTGAAAGAAAGCATTTCATGCAGGCCATTTCCGGTAGTTTGAGGGGTGTATTCCCTTGTAACACCATAGTCGCTTTCTCTAAAATGAAAGTCATTCTTTTCCCTGGAAATTCTTCCTACGGTTGCCACAACCTTCTCTATCTTATTTGCAGCATCAAGTCGGGAGCAAAGCCATGCTAGGGGATCAGGGCGCTTCTTTTTCTCTCTAAGGAATGCTTCAGCTGCATATGTTTCCAGTATATCCTCAGCATCCAAAGTCGCAGCTCTAAGCTTACTTAGCCAATCAGCGAGCTGCTCGGAGTCTGAATCATACAGCTTGCGTTGAGCGCCATTCAGCATAGACTTGATTGATTGTATGTTGCTTGTCAGATTTTCTATCTCACCCTCAACACCATATAGTTCATGGTACTTCTTTTCAGTAAATGAATACAATTCATCTATGATTTTTGTGATCATAGGATCTGCTACAAATGAATTTGAAAAATCCGTTGTTCTAGCTGGTTTTTTGAGCGTTTTGCAATAGAAAAATGAATGGATTTGAAGGATCCAAGCTACAATTTTGTGTTGAATATAAGTGGGGGCAATGTGAGGTAGTGTTTTTAGACTTTTATGGTGTGGGAAAACAAAGTATAACAGATCAGCTCAACTATCATTGAAATTTAATATGTTTTGGGCTTTTCTTCATAGAAGAAAGCATAAAGTCGCTGGAATTTTCAATGATTTTTCACTATGTATTGGGTACTCTAGTTGGGTTGTTTTGAAAGAAATACCCAAGTGTTTATAAAGAAAACAAGATGGTATAGAAAGGAAATATGGAAAAGATGAACTTCATGTTAGATAATTTCCCAAAAAACCGGGAATCGGGTAACCAAAAGATCTCAGGTTGGTGAGGCTATGTAATCACTTTCCTTAAGGCTTATTTCGGTATATAAAATATCCTCGGGAATACAACAACAACCAAATATGAAGATGAGAATATGTAAAGAGAGAGACATAGTGAGATGAATAAGGATGATGTTTGGTCAAAGAACTTTCAACATTTTCTATCAAACTCTTGAACAAGGTTCTTTCAATTTCTTAGAACCTTTTCCATGTCTCTTATGATTTCAATTTCATCAAATCCATCCTTTTTTAGTATAACCAAGGGGAAGTATTTATAATATAAGTATGAAAAGACACGTCCCAAAACACACCCCTAAAAGAGGCGCCAAAAGCCTGAAGTTATCGCGCGAAAAACAGTTAAAAACTTGTCTTGTGTGTCGGCGCATAGGGCTGTGTGTCGGCACACAGCTCTGCGCCGAGGGTTCTGCAAGTTTTTGTGTTAACACACGGGCTCTGTGTGTCGACACATACCTTTGCAGCACTATTTTGTAGGATTATATGTCGACACACGAGCCCTGTGTGTCGACACACATTCCATACAAGTAAAAACCACTTCAAACAACATTGGGACAAATTTCAAATACTTTGTTATCAATTCTTATTTTGAAAATACACCAACATTCGCCCACCATTTTCCAAATACTATCATTCCCGAATAATCAACATCTCAAATTTAAAGAGGCTTTATTGTGCATCAATGAGTGCGTCTCCCGATTGAATCCCCAGCTAGTGAAAAGACTATACAGTTAATCGTGTCGAAAATGGTAGACCAAGCTTTGAACCATACAACCCATTTGACTAACCGACTATCTAATCACGCACAAGACCTACTCCTCGTAAATACCCTACATCTCCCAGATCGACACATTCTGCGGCCTTGTGTCCTGTACCCTTCGTGAGTGTTTCAGGCCAAACCCTTAGTCAAAAATCACCCTTTTGAAGCGGCCAAACTCCAGCACTCACTTGGACCTCATTGATCATGTCCATGTGATGCGACATTCAATAATTTTTTCTAAAAACCAGGTCCATTAAGAGCATAAGCTCATCCTCTTAGTATCTCTAACGTAGGTACCAAGCACTACACACTTGGGATTGAAAATTTTTCTTTTAGTGCTTGCAGTCACGCAGATGACAAGTCTCTCTCATTGAACCTGAGACCTAGTGTCATACTAGGCGTTGAGTTGAGGGCCTATCATGGGTGACTAATAATGGCAGGTTTCACACCATCCCTTTAATTATAAAGTCTCTAGCAATGTTCTCAAACAAGAGATCCACTAGTTTTAGACTTACATTTTCAAAGTCCACAATGATCACTCAATCTTTTATGAGTTATTTCACTTCACAATATTTGACACTGTTGTGTCCAGACTTTCAGTATATATCTCACTCTTACACATTTAAAACACATCCCACTATCACAATGGATAGAAATAGACAACATTGGCTTGCACCACAAAGGAATCTTAAACATGAGATATTTTAATCATTATGTTTCTTTACTAGCATAAACCAGAGAAATAAACTCTATTATCATAGTGAAATTTATAACATGTGTTCGTTTCTTGAAATTCAAGGAACAATACCCCCACCACTTATAACATTTACTGGTTTTTAGAAGAGTAGTCCTTCTTATCAGATATACAACTGGCATCCAACTATTCTTCTATATAGAAAGAGTACTCATTATTAACACTATAACGCACGGTCATTCCAATACCTTATGTACCACATGCCAATTACCTTTACTTACATAGCTAGTTATACATACTCAGCTATTCAACAATAAAGGCTAAATTTAACCCTTTTAAATTCCAATTATACCATTGGAACACTTTCATTTGGTTCTAAGTTTTCATACCAAATTTCAACATATAATAACCATAAATACATACAACGAATCCTCTTATTTGTTAAACTTGCCATATGCACTTTTCGGATTCATTAACTACCTTCTCAAAAGGCAACATCGCTAGACTACATAGTCTTGTTATAGTATCATAATCTATGACACAACAATATTGAAGTTTAACATTCATATTATTTCTAGTTCATTCCTCTAGAAATATGCAAGTCTAATCGCTAGGACTTCTCTTTTCACACTCTTCTACTCTTTCAAAGTTCTAGAGTCTTTCCAGGGATATATCCTCAAACATGTTTTTCATCATTATTTATTTTAATTCACATTATCACAATGCATTACATGATCAATGAAAGACTCAAAGTCACTTACTATGTACTCATATACATTTATATTTTAGGATGTTCACTCCACCTATAATTCAGTCATATGAATATTCATGCCATTTATATGCATCAAACCTTATGGGTAATAAAAGAGTCATCACAAATCAGTATTTACATACTTTTTAAATTTGTCATGTTGATGACTAACAACACCCAACTTGTGAACATGTCATCACACAAAAATCTTATTCACCATGCAACAATTGCATGAATCTATCACTCGATTTGGGTATTTAAAAATTTATTGCATAAAATACACTTCATTTTAACCGACTACTCAATCATCATATAAATACGCCCCTAATACGCAAGTAAGCTTTATTTCAACAGCATTGATCATAATGATAAAGTATTTTACACGCACGCTGGTTTTCGTTGGAGCACTATATCCAATAACTTCGGAAAACCCACCGAAGATATGTGGTCAGTTATGAAATTATAAATCATCATTACCAAGTGCTTTTATATAATTTCTCTCATTATTCTTAATCATAAATTTTAATTTGAATATCTATATATCAGTCACATTAGGGACCAATATATGTAATATTATCTCATACTTCATGATCCATTAATACATTCAGATTTACATCACTTTCATTCAATCAAGTAGGCAGACGGCATTCATTTTCATAAATAACAAAGCCGAAAGCATCATGATCACGTTTATGTTCATAGACATGTGGACCTCATAACCACATCTGCATTTATGCATTAACCTCAATTTAATGATATCACACATCCATAGTTGTATCAACATGCATACAAGCATTAATCATACAACTACATTAATGTCTATACTCGTACTTTCGTGCAAGTATTAGTTATATTAACTAACATGCATTGACATTTTAACATCATTAATATGTATACATGATTATACACAAACTTCTTTCATAATCATGATTATATAAACACTGTTTTTCATGACTTTCCAAATCCACTATTGTTCACTTAATTACGCCCTAATGTAAATTCCGTCAATGAACAAAACATATATGCGGATTGAATCTATAACGTCTAAAGCAGAACAAATCAACATACCCATATTTATTTTCTACTATGGGCTCATCTCACATAATTATGAACATACGTGCATTAATTCTCAATATCATTTTACAAATTCATACAAACATGAATTTACTACACACAATACACAATTTATTCTGAATTTCAACCATAATAATTTTTTATGAACTATAATCATGGTTATACACGTGCATAGATCTTTTATTACCAATTTATAACAAAGCATGCATCCAATTATTATTATTATTATCAGTTTTGGAATTGTTTCTGCGCCTGGTTTCAACAACCACATTAAACAAGGATTTTCCTTTTTAGCATCACCTCAACATCTGGTTTGAACAACCACCTAAAACAGGAATTTTATATGTAATTACAGATCATGATTTACAATAATTAATACAACTCATGTTTTACCATGGAGTAAATATTTTCATATTACAGTGAAAATTTACCATAGAAAAACTACATTGCACGCATTATATGACAACAACTATTTTTGGTTTTAAGTATTAAATATCAGACCCATCTATAAATATATAATATTTTGCTAATTATTCACAAAAGAAAACATGGATCAATGGTAACATGTAACTAACCTTGTACATACATTCACGGGGCATACAGGATCAAATCCTTGTAACCGCACCCACGTGTCCCCTTTTTTTCCTCTGCAGTTAATCATCATCTTTACTCCCCTTTTTTTTTGTTTTTTTTCAATTTTTTATTTTCCTTTTCAATTAAATTTTTATATATCATTTGATCAAAATTCATGATTCACAATCACCATTAATTCAAAGACATTTGATCATATATTCATGATCCAAATAATCAATGCCTATTTAACTTTAGTTTTAATATCACATGTATATTCTTATCAAAAAATGCGCTTCAATTCTCATGAATCTTATGATCTCATCCCAAATCATCAAATAATGCCTAAATCAAAAAGTTAAGAGTTTTATTTTTGGAATTTTAATCCCACAAGTAAATATACTTTCATGCATAAATAACAATGCATCTATCACTCCTTCTTAGGCATTTTAAAACTTCATGCTTTTATCCCAAATCAAATATACGAGATTTCACAAATCTTGATTCCATTAATTGGATGCAGCTCAAAAGGCATAAAAGCATTTCACTATTATCCTTATACATACTTAAATTGACCATCATCATGAATTCTTGAATTGTGTTAAGAAACCATATGCAAATTAATCATGTGCATCATCAACAAAGCACACACACAAACTCTCATTCATCTTAGTGCATCACGGTTTCATGATTTTCAAAATTAAACGACATACCTTGGTCCATAGCAATTCATACAAAACATAGATCCAAAAAGATGTCCCAATTCTCTCCATTCATCATTTTCTCCAATCTCACACATGGTTCACCATCAAATTACAGAAAGTGAAAACGCCAATTCAATTAACGAAAACCGAGAACCGGGTAACCAAAAGATCTCAGGTTAGTGAGGCTATGTAATCCCTTTCCTTAAGGCTTATTTCAGTATACAAAATATCCTCGGGGATACAATAACAACCAAATATGAAAAAGAGAATATGTAAAGGGAGAGACATAGTGAGATGAATAAGAATGACGTTTGGTCAAAGAAGTTTCAACATTTTCTATCAAACTCTTGAACAAGGTTCTTTCAATTTTTTGGAACCTTTTCCATGTCTCTTATGATTTCACTTTCATGAAATCCATCCTTTTTAAGGATAACCAAGGGGAAGTACTTTATAATACAAGTATGAAAAGACACGTCCCAAAACACACCCCTAAAAGAGGCGCCAAAAGTCGGAAGTTATCACGCGAAGAATAGTTAAAAACCTGTCCTGTGTGTCAACACACACAAAGCTCTGCACCATGTGTTCTGTAAGTTTGTGTATCGACACACGGGCTTTGTATGTCAATACACACCTCTGCAGCATTGTTCCGTAGGATTATGTGTTGACAAACGAGCCCTGTGTGTCAACACACATCCCATACGAGTAAAAACCACTTCAAACAACATTGGGACAAATTTTAAATACTTTGTTATCAATTCTTATTTTGAAAATACACCAACACTTCGGACTAGGGATGTGCAATATCAAAGAATGATATTAAAATATATGTTTGTGTGAATTTCACTTTCCTTGAACCTTTATATAGTCAAATTTCTTGGACCCGGTCAAACCCAAGTGGTTATCATGTGGGGGTCAAAATGTAAACTTAAATCGGGTTCTAAACAAAGACTAAATTGCATTAGGTGATATAGTGATACTTATATAATTGTCTATTGTTTGTCCATATTATAACTTGGTGACAGGTCAAGCATGCCGAAGTTTCTGAGAAAAGCAAGTAGGCTTTTGTGATCTTGTAGGTGTTAGAGTCCAGATTCTCTGAGAAAAAGCGGTGTCGAATTGATGTTGACAAGTGGCATGCTCTAATTTCTGAAAACTAGGTGTTTCAGTCGTATTTGGCTTGATATTTGTAAGTTTGAGAGTTGGTTGGCGTTGTTTTTCTTCAAGCAGTTTCTATGTATCTGTCAATATTGCAAGTTGCAAGTTGCATTCACACGATTTCCTTCAAAAGTTTTGTTAGTGTAAAGTCTTTGCTATGACCAAAGAAATTAGTAAGAAAAGAAACATTATGTTTTTCTCGTTTGAAATGGTAAATGAAAAGGACGTGAGTGTAAATAAATTGCTGGAAAAATTTAATTCCAAAAACTAAATTTTTTCTAGATTAATTTGACCAGGTGCAATGGAAATACCTTTAAAATTCTTTAATTTTAAATCTAAGGACCTCTATTCGAATATATACATAATGAACATAGAATATTAAAGCATAATAAACATTGAATTAGAAGCATAAATAAAATTACGAAAATTAAATGAATGTTTTAAAAGAATAGTTATAAGGAAAACATAGATCATAGACCGCAATTGTCACTCGGGAACAATCATGTAGACTGCAAGATCTTCTCAGCAATGACCCCTTGATGCCCGGAGTGTGGGCTCCGAAAATATTTATTCGGGGAAATTTCAAGTAGAAGTTCCTCCTTTTAATTTTCCAAAAAATCATATTTTTCACAGAATTATTGGATTGCTAAACTGAACCATAATGACCCCTATTTATAATAAGTTATGGGATAAAATTTTTCTTAAAATTTCTATGGGATTCTAGCTGCAAATTAAACATGTTCAAACTGAAGCCCAAAATGACGTTGCATACTGGAGAAAACTGTTAGAACATAAGGGCAATGAAAATGAAAAACAATTAGGGAATTACAAAACAAGTATCGATTTCAGTCACTGGTTCCAAGGTGTGTAGTGAATCACTTTCCTTAAGGCTTACTTGGTTAAAATCAAAATAGTCTCAGAGATATAATAAAACCCAATACAACATGAGGGCAAGAGCGTAGAGAGAAAAGATGACTGAGATTTTGAACAGAGGAGAGAATGTATTTTTTTTCAAGTACTTTGCAAAATAACAATGGTGGCTATTTATGAAGTTTGATGTGTCTCTTGGGAAGAGAAACATCACCCATACTTATCTTTAAACAAGGGACACATCCCTTTAAAATTATTAAATTAAGTTCATAAAAATCCACAAAATACCATGCATGGTAACGGCCATAACTGTCATGTGTGTCGAATGGAGTGTCGACACACAGGGTTTGTGCATCGACACACAGACCCAATTCTTGGGTTCTCTAAGATTTGGTGTCGACGAACAGAATATGTGTGTCTACACTCATCTTCCCGAGTATGTTTCTGCAAGATTGTGTGTCGACACACACCATAATCAAACCAACTACACATTATACAAATCCGAAACACTTTATTAAGTACTTTATTTCAAAAATACATCAACATTCCCCTACCATTTTCAAAATTCAAACATTCTCATACATAATTTACAATATCTTGGTATAAAGGAAGTCTTTACGTATAAAAGAGAATGTCTTCCAATTGAAACGAAGACACATCAAAATTAATCAGAGCGAAATGGTAGACTAAGTTTTGAACCATACAAGTCCATTTGACTAATCATACATGTCTCCACCCGCAAGACTTACTCTCTACAACACACCTCAACTTCGACTGACACGTTTAAGGCCTTGTGTGCCATACCTTTCATGAATGTAACGGAGTCAAACCCTTGTCTTTAAAACACTCTTTGAAGTGGCAAAATTTCACACTCACATAGGTGAACCCAATGATCATGTCCTTGCAACACGACATTTAATTATTAGCTCGGGTCCATTAAGAGCATGTGCTCATCCTTTTTTTCCCTTTGTCATAGGTTACCAAGCACTATACCCGGGATGGAATTTACCTTTAGTGTTTGTAATCACACTGAAGATGGAACTCTCTTATTGAACGCAAAACCTGGCATTGTACCGGCGTTGGGTTGAGGGTCCATCATGGGAGACTAAAATTGACGGGTTTAAACCCCATCCCTTTTCTTGTACTCAAGATCAAGCCTCTATCAATACTTTTCATAAACAGATCCGCTAAATTTTGACATGTTCCCAGAAAGTCCACAATATTTACCCCATTCTTGATGAGTTGTCTCACATAACTGTGTCTCACACCAATGTGCCTGGACTTCTCGTTATACACCTCACTATACGCTTTTGAAATAGTAGCTTAACTATCATAATGGATAGAAATCGGTAAGATTGGCTTAGGCCACAAAGGAATCTCATACAAGAGATCCTTCAATCATTCCGCTTCTGTTGCCGCAAAAGCTAGAGCAATAAACTCCGCTGCTATGGTGGAATCAGTGATACAGATCTGTTTCTTGGAACCCCAAGAAATAGCATCTCCACCAATTAAGAATACCCATCCACGTGTAGAATAGTAATCCGCTAAATTGAAGATCCAATAGGCATCCAAGTATCCTTCTAAAGTAGGAGGATAACCATTATAAGAAAGACCGCAATTTATAATCTTCTTAAGATATTTCATTACTTTTTTTTACCACATGCCAATGTATCAAACTTGGATTGCTAGTGTATCTACTTAGCATTCGAACTGCAAAAGTTATATCAGGCCTCGTACAAGTCATAACATACATAAGACAACATATAACTCTAGCAAACCTCAATTGTTCCACCGGGAACCATCATTTGGTACAAACTTTAAATTTTGATCCATCGGAGTGGAAATAGGAGCACAACCATACATATCAAACTTTTTCAACATCTTCTCAAGATAATGAGATTGAGTCAAGGAAATTGTATTGCCATTCCTTATTATCCAAATACAAAGGATAACGTCAGCCTCACCCATGTTTAATAGCAAAATTGTTAGAAAGGAATTGTTTAGTTTTATCTATTTGCTCCATATTAATACAAATATTAACATGTCATCGACATACAAGCAAATTATAACTCCTTTATCATTGTCGAACTTGCTATAGACACATTTATCCTATTTGTTACTCTTGAATCCATTGTCTAAAACAACTTGATCGAATTTTTGGTGCCACTATTTTGGGGCTTGTTTTAGCCCATACAAAGAATGTATGAGTTTACATATCTTCTTCTCTTGGCCCAAAACAACAAATCCTTCCGATTGTTCCATATAAACCTCTGCTTCCAATTCACCTTTTAAGATAGCTGTTTTAACATCCATTTGGTGAGCCTTTAATTTATAGATAAAGGCTAGAGCAATCAATACTCTAAGGGTCGATATTCTTGCCACTGGGGCATATGCATCAAAGTAGTCTATCCCTTGTTTTTGGGTAAACCCTTTAGCCACAAACCGGGCTTTGAACTTGTCAATAGTTCCATCGACCTTCATTTTCTTCTTGAAAATCCACTTAAACCCAATGGGCTTATTCCCTCATGGAAGATCCACAACAATCCAAGTGTTGTTCCCTATTATGGAATCCATTTCATCATCTATCACCTCTTTCCAAAAGGCGGCATCATGAGACCTCATAGCCTCATCAAACATTATAGGATCCGACTCTATGACACAACAATATAGAGTTTGACACTCCATATAGTCTCTAGTTACTTCCACTAGATATATGTAAAAATTCGGTCTAAAGGATTTTTCTTTCCTTGCTCTTTTACCTCTTCTAAGTTTTAGAGCGTTTTTAGGGATTTCCTCCTTCACATCAATGGATTTCATCATTAGTCAAAGACATGTCATTGTCAGCCGAAATATTTTCCTTTGGTCTAAGAATTGAACTAAAACGTTTTCATCAAAAATGCCATCTCTTAATTCAATTATTGTGTTAACATTTATGTAATCATTTGGTTCAATAACATAAAAACAATAAGCCTTGCTATGTTGTGCATAGCTAAAAAAACTACATTCAATTCCTCTCTCACCTGATTTATCCTTTTAGGTTCCGGGATTTTAACAATTGCCCTGCATCCTAAAATTTTGAAGTAACTCAAGCTAGGTGCTTGTTTGTTCCATTGTTCATATGGAATTATTTCACTCTTCTTATTAGGAACTCGGTTCAAAATATGACTAGCCATAAGCCTAGCCTCACCTCAAAAGCCATCACTGAACCCGAAATATGATAATGTGGCATTCACCATCTCAGTTAAAGTTTGATTTTTCTACTCAGCCACGCCATTTTGTAGTGGCGTATAAGGGTTCCATGACCTCATGTATTATAGCCGTGGTTTCAAAGTATTTAAGATCATAATATTCACCACCACAATCAATTCTCAAGTGTTTCAAAAATGTTTCACAATGTAATACGAATTCGGGCTTAGACCCTTTAAACTTATCCATTGATTTATCATTGAAGTTCAAAAGAAGTACATAGCAATATCTTGAACAATCATCAATAGAAGTGATAAAGTATCTCTTTCCTCCTAGTGTAGGGGTACTTTTAAAGTCACATAAATCACTATGTATTAAATCAAGTAGACTCATAGTCCTTTGCATTGAAGGAAACAGTAATATTGATATTTTCATGAGCGTACAAGTTTTACATTTATCATTAACCTTATGAAAATGTGGATTAATTTCGAGTTGGCCGTATCTTGCATTCAACGAAAATTAACATGTCCAAATCTATAATGCCAAAGATAAGAAAAGCATATACACTGAAATGATCATTTTATTAACATTGAGTTTGAACATTCTTTCATACATATGTCCTTTTCCCACAAAGGCTCCACCCTTTGATAGGATGAACTTATCGGCCTCGAAGACCAACTTAAACCCAAACCTATTCAGAAGGCTACTAGATATAAGATTTTTTTAACATTCGATGCAAAACATACATTGGTTAAGGTAAGTGTTTTTGCTGATGTGAAAGTCAAATCATTGTCCCTTTACCCTTAATCGGTATAGTTGCACCATTTCCTATAAATAAAATTGCCCATCATCGATAGACTCAAACGTTTTAAAGAAACCCCTATCTTTACAAACATGCTTTGTAGCCCCCCAAGTCAATCCATCAAGACTCATCATCTGCAATGAGATTGATCTCAAAAATCATTGCCACGAAATTGTTTTTGGAATATCATTGCGATTACGCAGCCCTTTGCCTCTTTTATTCTTGAGGCGGTACTTGTAACACTCCCAACAAACAGGCTTGTGCCTCTTGTCATCATGTTTCTTTGAGAAGTATCCGGTTCGTCTTGGTCATTTACTCAATTGGCCTTTTTCTAAGACATTAATTTTTCCCATGTCTCCGGGACAATCCTTATTCTCATCCTGTAACCTGTAACCTTCCCCAATATGGAGATGGTTAGCCAACTTCTTGATAGACAAATCTTCTTCATTATGTTTGAGTCCCTTTTTAATATCTTTCCAATAAGGAGAAAGTTTTTCTATAAAAAAGAAACGACAATTGTATCATCCATGTTCATGTTATGTTGCTTAAAGTGGTTTAAAATTCTTTCGATCTCATGGAATCGCTCCATCATAGAACGATTATCAACCATTTTATAATTATTGAATTGACTAACAACAAATTTCTTCCTTGTAGCATTTTCTGCCATGTACCTCGTTTCAAGAGCATCCCACAACTCTTTGGCGGTAGTCATGTTGGAATAGATATCGAACAGAGCATCTGTCATACCATTAAGGATATGACCCCTACAAATATAGTCCTCTTTCTCCCACTTGAGTCTTCCACATTGCTCGGACAAATTTTCAACATCGGATTGAGGATTGGGATTGGGGTATTCAGGACATATACCACATTCAAAAGAGTAATTGAAAAGTGCATCTTTCTTTGCCAATGACGAAAATTTCCACCATCAAATCGCTCAAGTTTCACAAATTTCGCAGTTATCTCTTGTAAAGAAGAGGCTATTTTCAAAAACAAAAATTAAATCTTTAGACTTTTAGAACACAAGGGTAATGAAAATGAAAAATAATTAGGGAAATACGAAATAGGTATCAATTTCAGTCACCAGTTCCAAGGTGTGGAGCAAACCACTTTCCTTAAGTTACTTTGTTAATACCAAAATAGTCTCAGAGGTAAAATGAAAACCAAATACAAAGTGAGAGCAAGAGCGTAGAGAAAAAAAACGACTGAGATTTTTAACAAAGGAGAGAATATATTGTTTTATTTTTCAAGTACTTTACAAAGCAATAATGGTGGCTATTTATAGAGTTTGATGTGGCTCTTGGGACGAGACACATCACCCATACTTATCTTCAAACAAGGGACACATCCCTTTAAAATTATTAAATTAAGTTCATAAAAATCCACAAAAAAACTACGCAAGGTAATGGCCATAACTGCCCTGTGTGTCGAACTAAGTGTCGACATCCAAACCCAGTTCCTAGTTTATGTATGATTTGGTGTCAACACACAAAATCTGTGTGTCGACACTCATCTCCCCGAGTGTGTTTCTACAAGATTGTGTGTCGACACACACCATAATCAAACCAACTACACATTATACAAATCTAAAACACTTTATTAAGTATTTTATTTTGAAAATACATCAATAAAAACAATTGCATGCAATGAAGCAACCAACATGCCATGTGTCACCGTTTTATTGGAGTTCCCTTGAGCAGGCGGATTTAGTTTGTTTTAATTATACACGGAGCGACATGTGTCGCACTATCATTCTTCTGCGGCTTAAGCCATGGATAGCCAAGCAAGACGCAACAAGGCACGACTTGGACAATTTCTTTTGACATAGATCGCGCACTTGCTACTCACGCATTTCCCCTTTTTTTTGAAATTTCCACATGTGCAAAATTTATCTCATGAATATTATTTGGTAAAATTAATTTATTCATCTCATAAATTATGTTTATCAAAATTAATTTATTCATCACATTTTCAACCAGTGTGCTTCTACAGGCTTGCAGAGGGACCTCAAGGACAACATAATTTTAGCTCCAAATGGGTCGAATAATTATCAACACTTGATAAAATTGATTACCAATTACTAAATTTAATTCTACTAAATAAAATTACTGCACTCTAGAATTAAATATATTTATTCAATAATTCTCGAATAACTTTCACCGTGACAATCAATCCCTATATTAGATATACATGAGAAAAAAAGCTTTAACTACTATTGCTAATTTTATCCCATTTTCACCGTAGTTTCCGACTCGCCCTTCTCGAACAATTCAATAATATAGAAAACAATTTATATACTAATTTCGAATGTCAAACATATGGAATACTTTGGCTAAAGATTCTAGAATCTGTTAGTATGTTTGCAAATCAACTGAAGGGACATCTTTATCTCGATAAAGACTATAGATTCTCTCACTCCACTTCATTCCATTACCCAATGTACATAACATGCAAGCCAATGCACTTTGACTAATCCTTTTGGTACATTGAAGCAATGAAGAATCCATGTACGAATTCAGACTATTTTCTAGATTTAGAGTTATCGTCTTACAGAATTAATTATTTCTAATGGCAATAAAGAAATAACTAATTTAGGTGGTCCTACTCAGAGTTCTAATCATATAAGCAACACAAATCGGATCCCTATCCACATGACCAAGATAAGTCATCTAAAGTATCATGTTATAGTCTAATAAGACAAGTTGTCCAAATTCATCATCGACTCTGAACATATACTTTGACAACGTATCATTGATTTGATTTAAGTCTATCCGTGGCTCAATCTCAATAACCATTTAAACCAAACTTGATATGTCATTTTGGACAACGCACATCTCATGAAACACAACAACAGGCCCAGTGCCTCAAGGCTCCTGCATAAGCGGGGTCTGGGAGAGGTGGTTATAGGCAGCCTTACCCCTTCAAGGATTTAACCCTGCCGAGAGGCTGTTTCCGAGGACCCCAATCTTATAGGGTTGGAAACGCGAGGACTTCCCAGGAGGTCACCCATTTGGTACTATTGCCTAAGCACGCTTAACGTACATCTCATGGAACATCCTGGAAAAACAATCACACGCATATTTAACTCATAAAACATAATCAGACAATAAATAAATAAAACAAGTTCATTTATTTAATATTTAAAACTAACTAATTGGATTTTCTAAGACACAAATTCCAATAATCTCCCACTTGTTCTAAACTTAATTAGCCTTACATTGCATAACTATCCCCTAATATGTCACCTATTTGACTATAAATTTTAACCAATATCAATTTTTCATTGTCTCATTCCTTTGCTCTCAAACTTTGATCTACGAGGAACTTTTTGAGTCAACTAGTTTACTCAACAATTTCATAGTTGTCATGTACTCGACTTTCATATTGAACTAAGCAATACAATACCTTCACTCTTAACCATCTAATGATTCCCACTATAAGGGTAAGAATGGATTTTTGATGTCAAATGTTTAAACTCCCTTTTAAAATAAACGGCCTATGATAAACTCAACATATTTTTTAAGAATTTTGCTAAAACTTGACCATAAGAACATAGTGTTCTCATCTTGGTTCTTTAATTTTAAACTGACTGGACAATTAAATCTCTAACAGCTCACAAAAATTCTACGCCATTCTCAATGACCAGAATGCCATCTTTACATACAACACCTTGAAAGTCATCAATTTCTAGCCATGTCACATATACTACCATGATTCACTAACTATTGATTCAATCCAATAAGACTTGGTAACTGTCATCGAATCTGCTATTCAATGAACAAGATGCTTAAGTCTGCAAATAGACTTCCTAAGTTTCCATACTATATGCTCATGAATCTTGGAAACAAACTTGTTTGGTTGTATCATATACATAGACTTTTCAAGATGACCATTCAGAAAATATCACCTTGACTTCTATTTACCGTATCTCATCATATGATATATTATGGATGAGAATATCGTTGTAGACTTAAGCATAACATCTGGCTAGAATGTCTCATCAAAGACAATTCCTTCCTTTAGGGTATAACCCCACTGCCATCAATCTAGCCTAGAAGTTCTCAACCTTCTCATCCACTCAACTCTTTATTCTTATAAATCCATTCAGATCCAATCTAATGGACTTATATCTTTTGACGCCTCTATAAGATTCCAGACATAGTTAAAATACAATTACTCTAACATAACTTTTATTGCCTTGACCAATTGGTCTACATCTTTATTTTTAAAAGTTCCATTGTACTCCAAAGGATCAGATTCACCATCATGCTTAAACCATTAAGATTGAAGACATGAATATATCAGGTGACTCTGGCCATCCTCCAATTACACCAGAACTCTCATTACCTAATGTGATAAAAATCTGGTTGAAGATGTATTTAATACATCATCTACAGTATAAGTTATATCATGTTGTTGAGACACAACATCTCATATTGTCAATCTATCTAACACAAGCTATCTGTTGTACTTTCCGATCACTTTCTAAAACCTCTTACATAACAAACCTTTTGATATGTGGATGTGAGTCATCATATAAATCTTACCATATCTAATAACATATTATTGATCCTTTTTACAACACTTTGCAGTAAGGAAAAATTAAGAGTTCTCCTAAAATCCTCTACTTCAATCCAATCAAAGTGACTTGATATAATTACCTAACGGATCCCAACTTTAGTATTTAATTCTTTGAATTTTTCAAAAGGTTCAAGACTTCATTTTTCATAAGTATATCCATAAATCAATTTTTCGAGTAGGTGTTCATAAATATTTTATGAAATACTCATTGCTTACGAGCTTAAACTTTTAGTAGTCCATAAACATTTTATAAACAAGCACTAGCAGCTTAGTGGCTCTACTGCCTTGACTCTTAAAGGCTCTTTCAGTCACCATTAAGTCAAACACGACTCACATACCGTTTATTATTTTAGTACTTAATGATCACATAAACATATCAAACCAGTTCTTGAATCATACTAGATTAATGTGACCTAAGATTAAGTATTGTTTGTGATGAATTTGGTCAATGTGCTTATTCATCATTTTAAAGTACTGTATCAGGTGGGGTTAGTTAGGATGAACAGAACTCAAGCTCTAGCTACACACCCGACTTAGTATTCCCTGCGAGATTAAACAAACAGTTAGAGGGGCCAGTAGAGTAACCTTTGGGGGATCCCTCCGATGCTCAAGTCATTATCAATACCATGAAATAGTAAATAAAAGCAAGAAATAAATAAACATAATAGATATAAAATACTTAAGCCTGAGAGGACTAAGGAGTTTGAATGATTATTACTCCAGAGAGGTGATCGTAGAAGGGGAAGAAGAAGAAGTTTGCCTCCCCTTTTTGGCTTTTCAACGTGCCCCCCCCCCCAAAAAAAAAATAGAGGAAGGGTATTTGTAGATGAGTATGTCTTTTTGGATAAGTGTGTTTAATTCTATCCTTAGGTTACTTGTCTAGATAAAGTGGGTGAGTAACGTTGTTTTTGTACTGGGCGAATTGCGTTGTGTTTCTACCGGACGAATTGCGTTGTTTTTCTACCGGGCAAATTGCGTTGTTTTTCTACCGGGCAAATTGTGTTGTTTTTCTACCGGGCGAATTGTGTTGCTTTTCTACTGGGAGAATTGTGTTGCTTTTCTACTGGGTGAATTGTGTTGTTTTCTACTGGGCGAATTGTGTTGTTTTTCTACTAGGCGAATTGCATTATTTTTCTATTGGGCGAATTGTTTTATTTTTCTACTGGGTAAATTGTGTTGCTTGCCTACTGAGCGAATTGTGTTATTTTTCTACTAGGCAAATTGTGTTGTTTTTCTACTGGGCGAATTGCGTTATTTTTCTACTGGGCCGAATCGCATTGTTTTTCTACGGGCAAATTGGGTTGCCTTTACTTCTACTGGGCGAATTGTGTTGACTTTTCCTCTACTGGACGAATAGTGTTGCTTTAAATTTTTGTCCAAATAATTGTCTATGTAACCTACTTCCCCATCTACAGTAGCAAGCTGCTCAATTATAGTTTACCAACATATTAGTCCCCCTACTTTGTGAGCGAACCTTGATCATTCTAAGTTCGGTCACAATGTAATAAACCTGACTGTACATTATTTTCTAGAGTGATGGAGGTATTCAGTGTCCTGTTTTGGCACTTAATAGTTGTCATTCATGTGTATTCTGATTTTTACTCGAAATTAATACAGCGTATGATTTGTCTATGTTGTGTAACAAGGTATTCAGTGTCCTGTTTTTGCACTTCATAGTTGTCATTCATGTGTATTCTGATTCTTACTCGAAATTAATACAGCGTAGGATTTGTCTAAGTTGTGTAACAAGGTATTTGATACTTAATAGGATGTTTAAGCCATTATGTGTTGTAGCTGGGCGCATGGCCCATCATGAACTTTAATAGGGCGTTTAGTGTAATCGTGGATATTGGTAGAGCATTTTATATCGCAACTCTTATTTGCGTAACAATGTTCAAAAGAGTCTAGGCCTCTAAGGTTTTTTGAAACTTAAAGTACTCAAGCATTTGCCCCTTTATATCAATAAGCGTTCATGGAGATTCAAGCTCTATGTGATAAACATGTAAGGATATCACTATCATGATTAGCCCCTAGATATATTCACATTTGGTTATTAACATTCATAAGGCGAAGAGTGTGATGCAGCAAGTTCATGTTACTTTGACAGGCAAAGGCACCTCTGGCATACACCTGGTTGGTATGCTGGTGATAGGAATAGTCTGTCTGGACAAGATTAGAGTGCCAAATATATTGCCTTGATGGTTTACTGCCCAAGTAAACAGTATGTAATATATCGTAATGTAGTTAACGTGATGCGTATGTCCTCAAGGGGTGTTGCACTTGTTGCGGGTGATTGCACCAGGGCGGACCATGGTGAGGGATGTTGCACCCGTTGCGGGTGATTGCACCAGGTGGATCATGGTGAGGGATGTTGCACCCGTTGCGTGTGATTGCACTCGAGCGAACCATGGTGAGGATATTGCACCCGTTGTTGGTGATTGCACCAAGGTGGACCATGGTGAGGGATGTTGCACCCGTTGCGGATGATTGCACTAGGGCGGACCATGGTGCGGGATGTTGCACCCATTGCGGGTGATTGCGCCATGGCGGACCATGGTGAGGAATGTGGTGGATGATTGCACAAGGGCGGGCCATGGTGAGGAGTGTTGTGGGTGACTGCACTAGGGCAGACCATGGTGACGGATGTTGCACTCGTTGCGGATGATTGCATTAGGGCAGGCCATAGTGAGGAATGTTGCACTTAGTAAATGTTAAGTGTCATGTATAGAATACCTGGATACAATTAAAGTAGCAAGCATAATTAAAATAGTAAAAACACATAGCATAGTATTCCTATCTGATGATAAGCATATCAAGGACATATACCAAAGTGAAGACAAATTGCTGAAATTAACACACCTTGAGGGCTGGTACATGCCAAGCAAGAAGTAAATCAAGCATATGGTATATCATTCTCAAAGGATGTATTTTACCAGCATTGGTTTACCTCAGGCATTCATCTATGCACCGATGAGCTTGATATGCATCCGGTTTAGTGATTGCAGATAAATAATCGCACAAATAGTGATTAGTAGTGTTTATATAATGTACTTTGCGCATGACTATTATCTTAGGGATGTGATTCATCACATAGGCTATTGCTAATTTTTGAACCATTTGTGTTTAATAAGCCATTTAGTAACAACCAGCCCTCAGTATGTTCTTGTTATGACACTTATTGCTAAAAAGCACATATTGCTAATTTGAACAAGCTATGGCAGGAGTTTAAAGTGGACTGTAAGAAAGTCCAAATACTAGAATACATCTGATATCTGAAGTCTAAATGTTGCATCTGACTAACTCATTAGACTAGTTTAACGTTCCTAATGTCCTCTTCAACTTAGTAGATATACTAGCAACAAAATAAAGAACTATGAGCATTTACTATTGCTCCACATGTACTAAGCTATATAAAATTATAGTGAGCAAAACATAATAGACAAGTAACATACATATCAATATTGGTCGCACTGCATAATTTAACAACTAGTTTGAAATCATTGTTGTAAATCATATAACATACAGGAGTACTTTTCACACTTTTACCAAAAAATCAATGTTTGGAGTTCACCATCTGACACTTAGATGTACGTTGTGACGACCCAACTAAACTAGCCAAAACTTCTCATTGTCGAAGCCAAATTGAGGCATCAAAAGAGTGAGAACATTTCTCAATGAATACGTTTTTCTTGTAAACTATTTTCTTAATATATTTAAAACACCGTTTTCCTTCATCCTCTAAGGTCATACAATAGAGCCCCTTGGGGAGGCTAATGTAGACCCTAATCAAGTGCACACCGCTACCTCGACATCCATACAAATCCACGAAGTACTCCACGGCGGCATGGCCGCACCCATTTTTCCTACAGTTCAGTTTATCATAAGAGACCTAACCTTGTATTCTGCAAATGAACACTCTCCTTGGGGAGTCGCACCCACATACGATACTGCTAAATTGGTAATGGAGGCCATGAGCATTCATTTAGTAGTTTGCTCCCACTTGATATTTTGAGTCTTGTGAACTTTCAATAATTTTAGCAAGCGAACAAAGAATAGAATCCATCAAACTATTCTATGTATGGGTGGAACGATGAGCTAAACAATATACCCGATATTGCATGGGAGAGGAGAGTAACGAATTATCAGTAAAGTGAGAACTATTTTGAATTACTATATTTCCTAAACATAATTATCACATCGTCTCTACCTTTGGTCTTTAAGACAGTATCTCAATGCTTCCTAGGAGAATAACATATTATCCTAGTCAGGTGTATACCATTGCCTAGATACTTGTACAAGTCGATAATATACTCCACGTCAGCGTGGCCGCATCTGCTGTCTCATACCTCAATCTATCCTAAAGAAGTCCAACCCTGTATTCCACAAACAAACGCCCTCATTGGAGGGTAGTGCCTATCCACTATACTATTAGACTGGGAATGGAGATCGTAAGGAATCAACTCTTGAACTTCACTCTCACTTGAAATTTTAAATTCCGGATCTTACTTTATGGTTTGATTATCTCATAATCAATATTAGAATCATATTCTAAATTTTATTTAACAGTTAAATAGAACCATAATCATACTAGATTCCTTTAATTAACCCACCTATGTAATCTAATCTCATAGATACATTATGAAAATTTTTCATTCAAATAATTCAATTATCAAACTTTTTTAATCATATTAGATCTATTTAAAAAAATTATCCCACTCGATGAAATCAAATATTTCATAAAGTAGCGCATTTAAATGGCCTTTCAATTTTATTTATATTGTATAGAATATTTAACTTATTTAAATAATATTGAATATGTGAATTAAAATTTAATAAGTATGATGTTATCAAACCTTTTGAATAACATCACTTAAGGGTTAACATGTTTGGATTAATTAAATATACTTCTAAATATTTTACAAATAATTTTCATATAACTCTAATTAGAATATCATCTTAATTAAATTATTTAGTTATTTATTTTGATCAACAAAAGAGCATTTATTTATTTAAAACAAATAAAATTAAAACAATAAAATAAAAAGGATAAATTACAGAAAACCTCCTTGTCTTCTGCTTCAAAAACAGAAAACCCCCCTCACAAATAAAAATACTCACAAAACCCCTTCACTTTTAAAAATTTATCACTTAACCCCATGTAACTTATTTTTGACTATTTTGTCCCTAATGTTTAATTTTATTTTTAGAAAAAGGTTTTATATTATTAGACAAAAATTAAATATTTTATATTTTTAGCAAAAAAATTAAGAAAATTTTCTATATTTATAAAAATATAATTATTTTAATTAATTATAGTAATATTATATAAGTTCAGAAAATAAAAAATATTTTTAAAATTTTTAGGAAAAATATTATGAGATAAAATATAACTTTTTTTGGTTGAGGAACAAAATGGTCAAAAAAATTTATTTGGCGGCAAAGTGAAAATATTTTAAAAGTTAGGAGATTTAGTGAGTGATTTTATTTGTGAGAAAAGTTTTTTATTATTAAATCAAAAATTAGAGAGATTTTTTATAATTTATCCAAATAAAAAAATGACGTTGCGTTGTTTAGTGAGACACGTACAGCTTTATAAAGCTTTGATGGACATGTCTCAGCGTGTCATTCGTACACAGCATGAACCTTGGATGACCAAATATGGTCTTTGACTAGTTGGGCCTGTCAGCGCGCAAGCTGGACCCTTTTTTCAAAATAACACCGTTTCAAAAAAAAGTTTAGAAAAATAACATACAACAACAACAATTACAGTACCTGAAAGGCTCCCGCATAAGCAGAATCTGGGAGATAGATGTACGCAACCTTCTCCCTTTAAGATGTCAACCTGAATAGAGTCTGTTTCTGAGGACTCCCTTAGAAAAATAACATAATTTTGAAAATATATAACAAAATGGCACACTTTACTGTTCACAATTGATTAGACACCATTTTAAATGGATTACAAGAATGTAAAGTCCATTGCACGGCTTCCCGAATGTCGTGCAATGGTTGCAAGATGTCCCAGGCTTCGTGCAATGGTTGCACCACATCTCTAGCGTCGTGCAACCTGTTGCACAGGTATTTTAAATTTTTTTTTTATTTGTAATTCATATTATATAAAAATACACGTGCTTTAAAATTAATAATGAAACTAGTAGTCCAGTGGCAAGGGTGTGTTTACATGCTTCTTAAGGTCGCGGGTTTGAATCTCCTTATACCTACTTTTTCTTTACTTTTATTCAATTTTTTTTTATACTAATGCTAAAACTTTTATTCATATTTTATCTTAGTCCTCTACTTTTCTTTCATATAAAGTTTTATTTTACTTTGAATAAATTTATTAACTTATAAATAATAATTATTAAATTTTATTTCTTTTATACTAATATCTCTACTTTTTAATTCATATTTTATTATAACCTTATTTCAATAATTATATATTTATTTTTAATTAATTAATTATATAATAATAATTTATGAATATTATCTATTAACTAATATATTTGTGATTTTTTGGATATTTTTATAAACTATCTCTCAATTATCATTCCTAAATTAGGACAAAATTGAGAGGTAGTTCAAAATAATATTCAAAAAATCACAAACATATTAGTTATAATACTCATAAATTACTATAGCATAATTAATTATTTAAAATTAAATATGTAATTATTGAAATAAAATTATAATAAAATATTAATTAAAAAGTAGAGATATTAGCATATAAGAAATAAAATTTAATAATTATTATTTATAAGTAAATAAATCTATTTAAAGTAAAATAAAATATTATATGAAAGAGAAGTAGAGGACTAAGATGAAGCTTGAATAAAAGTTTTACCATTAGTGTAAAAAAAAAAAAAACAAAAAATTGAATAAAGGTAATGAAAAAGTAGGTATAAGGGGATTCAAACTCGTGACCATGAGAAGCATGTAAAGACACCCTTACCACTAGACTACTAGTTCTATTATTAATTTTAAAATACATATATTTTTATATAATATAAATTAAAAATAGAAAAAAAAATTAAAAAATTAAAAAATTAAAATACATGTGCAACAAGTTGCACAATGCCTGGGATGTCGTGCAACCATTGCAGGACGTTTAGGATGTCGTGCAATAGACTTTACATTTTTGTAATCTGTTTGAAATGGTGTGCAACGGGTTGTGAATAATAAAGTGTGCTATTTTGCTAAATATTTTCAAAATTATGTTATTTTCCTTTCTTTCTTTCTTTTTTTTTTTTGAAAGGGCGTTATTTTGCAAAAAAAGTCTGCAAGCTGTTGCACGCTGATTAGTCCTTATTGGAAGACACGGCTTGCACCTAGCACGTTCACGCATTGCTGTAATTTCATTTGAAATAAATAAATATTTTAGATCTTAACCTCATTAGATCATAACCAAATATCTAATCTTGTTAGATATTTTTTGTGGTAGTATAAATATTATATCTTAACTGAACATCTAATTCTACTAGATTTCGATTTTATTTTGTACATATATAGATTATTTAACTATTTGAATATATAATCTCATTAGATTATTTATAAATATACTCCCACTAATTTAATTAAATTTATCCTAACTTAAATAGTTTAAATTTTGATGAATTGGCAATCTATTTATTGACCTCTTTAATAACAACAATCAAATATTTTATTTCCTTTAATGAAATTCTTAATTTCTCTCATTCGCAATTCTATTTATGACATCTTATTATGTTTAATATTAACCTCATGCCTATTATGAATATAATTTTATGTGGCTCTTATATCAATTATTGGAAAATTTTTAATTTCAAAAATTAAATTTTACCTAGATTAGTTCGATCAAAAGCAACGGAGATAACTTTAAAATTCTTTAATTTTAAATCTAACAATCTCTATTCTAATATATACATTAGAAATATAGAATATCAAAATGTATTAAACATTGAATTAAAAGGATAAATAAGATTGCAAAAATTAAAGGAAAGCTTTAAAAAAGTAGTTATAAGAAATACCTAGATTATAGACTGCAATTGTAGCCTAGAAGAAATCATTGAGATCGCGAGATCTTCTCGGTAATTTCCCCTTGACACTTGAAGAGGGGGGCGGGGGGGTCTGAAAAAATTTACTTCGAGAAATTATATAGAGAAATTCCTCCTTTTTTTATTTTTGAAAAAATCATATTTTTCAAAGAATTATTGGATTGTTGAACTGAACTCCAAAGACCTCTATTTATAATAGATCACGGGATAAACTTTTTCTTTAAAATTTCAATGTGGGATTTTGAAAACAAATTCAACACGTTTAAACTGAAACCCAAAACAACGTCACATACTGGAGAAAACAATAGCGCAGTGAAGCAACTTCCATGCCACGTGTCACCTCTTTATCGGCGTTCCCTTGAGCACGTGGATTTAGTTTGTTTTAGTTATACATGGAACGACATGTGTTGCACTATCATTCATCAGCAGCTTAAGCCACAAATAGCCAAGCAAGATGCAACAGGGCGCGGTAATACATAAAACAATTTATGTACTAATTTCAAATGTCAAACATATGGAATTCTTTGGCCTAAGATTCTAGAATCTATTAGTATATCAACTAAGGGGACATCTTTATCTCATTAGAAACTACAGTTTCCCCATAATAAAATAACTATTCCCACTGCACTTCATGCCGTTACCCAACATACATAAGTTCAAGCCAACGCACTTTGACTAATCCCTTTTGTACATTAAAGCAACAAATAGTCCATGCACTAGTTCAGACTATTTCCTAGATTTAGAGTTATTATCTTACGTAGTTAATTATTTCTGATAGCAATAAAGAAATAACTAATTCAGGTGGTCCTGCACAGTATTCTAATCATATAGACAACACCAATATAACATTTTTGGATCCCTATCCACATGACCAAGACAAGTCATCTAAAGTATCATATTATAGTCTAATCAGACAAGTTGTCTAAACTCATCACCAACTACTAACTTATACTTTGACAATATATCACAATTTGATTTAAGTCTATCTGTGGCTCAAGCTCATTGACTATTTAAACCAAACTTGACATGTGATATTGGACAATGTCCATAGAGCGTTTTAGATAAACATTCACACATATATTTGATTCATAAAACATAATCAGACAATAAATGAATAAAATAATTTTGTTTATTTGATATTTTAAACACACTAATTGGGTTTTGCAGGACACCAACTCCAACAGAAATGTCATGGGTAAAATAAGAAGAAATTAGTAAATGGGTTGGGACATTACCCATGACATTGAAAAAAGAGGGATGTTTTGTTGAGCTTAAATATATACATGTCACTCAAGTCTTTGAATTGAGTTAGAGATGACAGAATGGTGGGGACTACACAAACACGTGCGCCGCCAGCCCACTGAATATTGGGGACAACACATGCGCGCTGCCTACCCGCCACACCATGCTGTGCTTGGGCGTAGGTGCGGGTGATCCTTTTTTTAACCGATATATTTATTATTTAGAAAATGTTTTAATTGCACCTATTTACTATCCAATTGTTGTTACTAGCCGTTTATGTTAAGACCATTGGAGATTCATAGCTAATTAAAATTTTAGCTGTTGTAATTCAGTATAGCCATTCATTTTCCTTGCTTGTTATTGCTTACTGATCCCCTGCAACTGTAAAAAAACCATGCTCTACACCGGAGACTAAGATCCATCAGCAAAAAACAACAACAGTCTCCATCTTCTTTCCTTCTGCATTTTCTGGCTCTTTCCCTATTCTCAAATTTCTAGGCAAATTTTAAGGCTCTCCTACCCGGCAATTAACGAGTGTATGTTAAAAGTTGGATTGCATTAATCCTAGAGGACCGCCGCCAATACTACTGTTTGCATTGGAGCTGCGGCGAAATCGTCTTTTAGAATAGTTGTTTTTGCCATGATGCTGTAGCTTCGGTATTATTTATTTGATTACAGTGTTTAGATATTTATTGTAATTTCACATTCGTATTTTAATAATCTAAGAGACGATTTTATTTTTACATATCTATATTTAAACATAGCAACCAAATTACCTCTTTCCCACATGTCTAAAGTTGAGCCCCTAGACGGAAAAAATTATAGAAGGTGGTCTTAGAAATTTTTATTTTCTTAGAGCAAGTTAATATCGATTATGTACTTTATGAAAAAAAAAATTTACATGAGGGGAAAATGAAAAAAAGGCATATGAAGAAAAATTCACCTCGGATAACCGAGCCTATAGGGGTAATTTGCTGCATTACATGAGTGATGGGCTGTTTGATATATATGTAAAGTTAGACTCATCAAATAAGATTTGGGACTCCCTTCAGAAAAAATATCGGGGTGATGATGCAGGGACTAGGAAATATGCAATCAGTAAGTGGCTGGATTTAAAATTCGTGGATAATAAACCGATAACTGATCAAGTCCATGAATATGAAAACATAGTAACCACTCTTTTATCGGAAGGCTTTAAAATCTGTGATACTACACAAGCCTACGTTTTGATTGAAAAACTTCCACCTTCTTAGAAGGATTATAGAAATCTGCTTGGGCATAAGATAAAGGCCCTAACATTAGAAGAGTTAGAGGGCCACTTGAAAATTGAGGAAGAAAACAGGCGTAAAGACAGGGTGTACTCATACTTTTACCTCTGTAAAGCTAATATTGTAGAAGCTACGCCTAGTGCATCTGACAGGTTTAAAAATAAAGGAAAACGCATCATTTAAATTTCAAACCTGGTGGAAAGATTCAAAAGTCAAACAAACAAATTTCAAGGAGAATGCTCCCATTGCGAAAAATGTGGACATATGGCAAAAGATTGCAAACGTAGAAAGAACCAGCCTAAGGATCCTAAGCACAAAGCCCACTTGTAAAGATAGAGAATATTGTAGCTGTTGTTTCAGAAGTGAACCTAGTAAACAACATGACTGAATGGATAGTAGACACCGGAGCTACCAGGCACATCTGCACAAACCGAAGCATGTTCTAGGAATACCAGAAAGTGACTGATGAAGAGATAGTCTACAAGGCAATTCTGCAGTAGCATCTATCCTCGAAAAAGGGAAGATTTCTGTAAAACTCACTTTTGGGAAGTTTCTTACTTTAACAAATGTGCTGCGTATGTCTGAAATGCGTAGGAATCTTATATTGGGTCGTCTTTTGATTAAAGCTGGTTTAAAGCTATCCTTTGACTCAGACAGACTTGTCCTAATTGGGAATGGGGAATATGTGGGAAAGGGATTTTGTGATGAGGGGCTGTTTATTCTTTACACTGTTTGCATGACTAACAATGCTGGTACTTCTTCTGCTTATCTTATTGATCTCTTCAATTATGACATGCTCACTTAGGACACACAAATGTTGAGTCAATTAAACAAATTAAGAAAATGACCATAATTCCTAACTTCTGTAATACCAACTTTAGTAAGTGTGAAGTATGTGTAGAAGTTAAACATGTTAGAAAAACCCTTTAAGTCAATCGAGAGACAATCTGAACTTTTTGAGCTAGTTCATACTGACTTAGGAGACTTTAAAAGCGAAATAAGTAGAGGTGGAGAAAGATACTACATGGCTTTTGTAATGATTACTCTTAATACTCGATGGTATACCTCCGAAATATTAAAGATGAAGCAGAAGAAATATTTTTAAAATAGAAAGCTGAACTAGAAAATCAACTAGGAAGGAAAATAAAAAGGTTTAGGTCTGATAGAGGGGGAAAATATGACCCAAGTTCACTAGAAAAATTTTGGGAGGAAAATGGGATAATACATGAATGAACCCCTTCTTACTGTCCGCAATTTAATAGTATCACAGAAAGGAAAAATAGAACTTTAAAAAACATGATGAATGCTGTGCTTATCAGTCTGGATTACCTAATAACATGCAAGGGGAACCAATATTATCTATTTATCATGTGCTAAATAGAGTTCCTCATAAAAAACTAGATAAAACCCCATACAAAATGTGGAAAGGTCATGTGCCTAATCTAAAATACTTGAAAGTGTGGGGGTGTTTATCCAAGATTGGATTACCTAACTTTAAACTAAGTAAATTTGGACCTAAGACTGTTGATTCTATTTGTATCAGAGCTTATAACAGTACTGCTTATCGATTTCTAATTAAAGGATCTAATAGTTCATATGCATGCGGTAGTGTTATTGAATCTAGAGAGGCTAAATTCTTTGAACATACATTTCCCTTGAAATCTAATGATGTACAAATTATGAATCTGCCTTCTCACACAGTGCTTGATAACCATTATCACATTAACGATACAGTAACTCTTGAAATTCGAAGGAGTAAAAGAGATAGGAAAGAAACCAACTTCGAACCCAATTTTTTACTACTTTTATAATAGAAGATAACTCCATAAATGAAGAAATTGCAAGTGTCGAAATGTTGGAGGAAGACCCCAAAACCTATCAAGAGGCCTTGAGAATGGTTGATTTGACATTTTCGAAAGAAGATATTATAATAGCGAATTAGAATCAAACAATCACATATGAAAATTGATAGACCTTCCTAGAGGATATTAACTAATAGGTTGTAAGTGAGTCTTTAGAAGAAAAATAAAGGTTGATGGAACAATATATAAGTTCGAGGTAAGTTTAGTGGCTAAGGGTTACACCAAGAAAAAGGCGGTTTGACTATTTTGATACTTATTCACTTGTCACTAAAATAGGCACAATTAGAATTTTGTTTGCTCTTGCATCTGTTCATGATTTAGTAGTGAATCAAATGGATGTTAAAATAGCATTTCTTAATGGTGACCTAGACAAAGAGATTTACATGGAACAACTCGAAGGTTTTGTTGTCCCTGGTAACGAAAAGACAGTCTGTAAACTTATAAAATCTCTATACGATCTCAAACAGACACCAAAACAGTGGCATGAGAATTTTAATGGCACACTAATTACTAATAAGTATTGTGTAAATAATGGTGACTCTTGTATGTATTTTAAGTTTGATTCAAATGGATGTATAATGTTTTATAAATAAGTTGGCTATATATTGATATTTGGCACAAACTTGAATGTTGTCAATGAAACTAAAAACTTTCTAAGCTCTAAATTTAACATAAAAGATTTAGGTGAGGCAGACTTGATTTTAGGAGTTAAGATTGTGAAACTCCAGAAGGCATAAGCCTAAACTAGTCTCACTATATTGAGAACATACTTAGAAAGTTTGACATATATAATGTTGATCCTATAAAAATACCTTATGATCCCAGTATACATTTAACTAAACATAAAGGTGTTGCTATGTGCCAATTAGAATATGTCAAAATAATTGATAGTGTTATATTTCTGATGAATTATACTAGACCTGAGATTGCATATGCTGTAAATAGACTCAGTACATACACACATAATCCTAATCAAGAGCATTGGAATGCATTAAAAAGATTACTTAGATATTTGAAAGGAACTATGAATTAGGGACTTCACTTCGGAAAGTTTCCCGCTGTGTTAGAAGGATATTGTGGTGCCATTTGGGTTTTTGATAATGACGAAATTAATTCCACTAGTGGATATGTATTCACACTAGCTGGAGGTTCTATATCCTAAAAATCCTCTAAGCAATCTTGTACTGCTACATTTACTATGAAATCTGAATTCATTGCTCTTGAATTGATAGGTCATGAAGCCGAATGGCCAAGAAGTTTATTGGAAGATGTGCCATTATAGGGGCTTCCATCTCCATCAGTATCACTATAGTGTGTCAGTCAAGCTGCAATTGTTGTGGCAAAAAACAAAGTGTACCATGGAAAGAAAAGACACATTCGTCTCAGGCATAAGATCATGAAGGATCTTTTAGAAAGCGGAATGATATCACTGGATTATGTAAAGTCTAAAAAGAATCTTGCGGATCCATTGACAGAAAGCCTTTCATGTAAAATGATCGTAGAAGCATCGAGAGGAATGGGATTAAATTCTATGTATGAATAAAATTTGATGTATCCAACCTGGACTTAATAGTTTCAATGTGAAAAGGCCATAGTTTCATTCAAGGAATACACTGTATTTTACTGTTTTCTCTTTCTATGATGTTGACAGTGCTAAGACGGATCCATAGCTAGGTGGTGTAAGTAAGACTTGCACTTGATGGACGTTGTCGATATGTTACCAAAGGTTTAGGTTGAGCTTTAGCTCTTAATGGACCCATGGCTATATGTTTGGTGGTGTTCGGTAACACACACAAGATGGGATCCACCTATGTAGGTGTGGGAGTATGGCCGCTCCCTATGAAGGTTTTAAGACTTGCCTTCTAGAGCACCGATATCTAGGACGGGCGCATGGCCGATAAAATGCCTCAAACCGCAGGAGTAGCCAAGATCTGGAGTTTGGTATGTGTTAGAGTGGCAAACTATACAACCTCTTGTGAGGTTCAAGACGAAAGGCATCTTGCGAGTTGTTGGTCCTTAACTTGGGTTACACTAGGTGATGATTTAAGTCATAAAACATCGGCACTGAAACACTAAACGTCCTTTGCCTAATCTTTCTTATTTCCTCTTCCATGCTTTGTGGGGGGCTATTAGCAAAAGATACAAGCAAAGTATAAGTTACAAGGCTTGCAACACAAACAGATAAAAGAGGGAAGTTTTGTTGAGTTTAAATATATACATATCACTCAAATCTTCGAAATTAAGTTAGGGGTGAGAGAATGGTGGGGACCACAAGCGCACATGCGCTGCCCACCCGCCGTGTCATGCTTGGGCGTGGGTGTGGGTTTGGGTGATCTTTTTCTAAATGGGTATATTTATTTTTTGAAAAATATATAAATTGCGCCTATTTACTACCCAATTGCTGTTACTAGCCATTTATATTATGACTATTGGAGATTCATAGCAAATTAAAATTTTAGTTGTTGTAATTCATTACAACCGTTCATTTTTCTTGCTTGTTATCATTTACCGATTCCGTGCAATTGTATAAATACCGAGCTCTACATCGGAGACTAAGATCCATCAGCAAAAAACAACAGCAGTCTCCATCTTCTTCCCTTCTCCATTTTTTGGCTTTTTCTCTATTCTCAAATTTCTAGGGAACATTAAAGCCTCTTCTACCCGGTAATTAACAAGTGCACGTTAAAAGTGGGATCGCGTTAATCCTGCAGGACGACCACCAATACTACTTTTTGCATGGGAGCAGCGGCGAAAATGTCTTTTAGGACAATGGTTTTTGCCACGGCGCGGTACCTTTGGTATTGGAATCGGTTTTTCCACTTTCGGTATTATTTATTTGATTGCCGTAATTATATATTTATTGCAATTTTGCATTCTTATTTTGACAATAGTATTACTTGGGCTCTAGCCAAATGAGCGAGTGTCATAGTCTGAATCGTGCTGGCAACTCGGTTAGGCTAAACTATGAGGCTAATGAACCTAATGAGCTCAACTAGCTCATTTACACCCCTCGATGGAGCATTATAGTACGGTCTATTCTATTCAAATTAGTTTTTAGCGAGAAGTAAAATTGTTTAATATAGTATAGATCTTTTTCATAATATTTTTTGTGATATTTTTCAACCATTTCCCAAGTAAACTTGTTTCTTCATATTTCTTGCCTCCCTGAATACTTTTCATAATATTTTATGTGATGTTTTCTTACCAATTCCCAAATAAAGTTGTTTTATCACTGATGAATACAAAAGTGACCAGGCGGTACAGGGCCCAGGAGCCACTGCCGCCTCCCTAATTACCCGCCACCAGGCGGTACGGGGCCTAGGAGCCACTGTCGCCTCCCTACTTACCCGCCACCAGGAGGTACGGGGCCCAGGAGCCATTACCGCCTCTTTTAACACCCTCACATAAGCAACCTCATCCCTAAAGGTCACTCATGCCCCCATTAACTGACAAAACCAGGCGGTACCTGGCCCCCATTACTTGCTACCCAAGCCTACATTCTCCTATAAATAGAGGAAGAAACCTCACAAGAAGGACAAGGAACTTGAGCTTGGTTCCACCCCCAAGAACCCGACCAAAAAACCCCGAAACAAAAGGCGCCGTCTGTGCGAAGGGCATAAAAACTTCCCCCATGTCAAGCACTAGCCGTACCTCCTCTCAAGGGGTACGTCACAACCATAATTACGTGACCCAGGGCTAGTTTGAGCAACTTCAACAACAAATATGACAACTCTTTTCACACGCATCCACCAATACCGAACATATCCCGGAGCCTGACCAATCTACCGCTGTCTCTCCACACGATCACACCCAAAACCCAAGCGGGGGGACGGCTTCAACACCTAGCTCTCCCCTAAACCATGCTCGGAGGGTCTCTCGGAAGACCCCCGGACCGATCGGTCCTTATACCATACCAGGAACTCACTCACCCTTCACGCCTCTAATTCTTTCGGCACCTGTGGGAAAGGTGAAAATCCCAAATATTGATCCCTTCGACGGAACCCAAGATCCGGAAGACCACTTGGCCAGTTTTATGGCACGCATGTATCTGCAAGATGTAGGAGAGGACGTTTGGTGCAAATGTTTCTCTGCTACCCTAAAAGGGGTCGCCCAAAATTGGTTCTGCTCCCTTCCAAATTCCTTTGTGGATAGTTTCACGGAACTCTTTGAAAGGTTTGCTAGACACTTTGTTAGTAACAAACGGAGGCGGAAAACGGCAGCGCATCTCTTAAAACTCCAGCAGCATGATACCGAGCCCTTAAGAAGCTACATGAAACGATTCACGCGAGCCATGATCGATGTTGCCACCCTGTCCGATGAATTACAGAACTCCAACTTCAAGTTTGCTTTGGCAAAAGGACCTCCCTCCTCCATTGATGAACTCTAGCGAAAGCCCAACAAGTACATTTTGGCCGAAGATGTCATGCAAGTGACACCCAAGACAGAGGGGACTTCAATATCTGAAAGTCCAAAAGACCACCCCAGACCATTTAAGGGTAATGTCCGGCCTGCTAGGAGGCCCCCGCCTTTCTTTAGGGTCCCGAGTCAACAACCCGCGGCTCTCCAGCTTCTGGAGGTAAAAACGAAGGGGCCACCTAATGACCGAGACACCATCCCTCCTGAAAACGGCGGACTGATACGATGTTTGTATCATCATGTTTCTTCCCACTATACGGCTAACTGTCGGGCCTTGGACTTTGGTCTCAAGGAAGCCGAACGTACCGGCCAATGGGAAGAATATGCTGCGCTAAAAAGGATGAGAACCGGGAAAGCTCCAACTATAAACAAAAGCAAAGAAGATCCCGGAAACCCAGTGGCCAAGGTCATCGCCTCCATCACCCCAGGATTTGCTCCCCCCGCGACAGGGGAAGAAGAAGGAGGAATAACCAAAGGAGGGACAGATGCAGCTAGAGAGGCGCCAAAGTGCATCAGTTTTACTAAAGATGATGCCAGGGGTATCGATGTGCGACAACAAGATCCTCTGGTGATCACCGCCGATATTGGAAAGCACACGATATGCAGGATACTGGTAGACCAAGGTAGTTCGGCAAACATTCTGTTTCAAGAATGTTACTGCAAAATGGGAATGCCTCTGCATGCGCTTTCACCAGCACCATACCCCGTTGTGGGCTTCACAAGGGAACCCGTTCTACCACAGGGCAAGATAATATTGCTCACATGTTTCAGGAACGAGAACGAACAACGAACGGTCAAAATAGAGTTCCTCATAATCAGCGCTCCCTCTTCCTATAATGCAATTTTGGGGAGGCCATCCCTAAATCGCTTAAAAGCCGTGGTGTCAACATACCACCTGGCCATGAAATTTGAGGCGGACACGGGAAACGTCATGACCATACGGGGTAAGTACGGCGCATACTCTGAATACTATCATACTTTTCCCAAGTTGGCGGTGATAGCTGCCGAACCCCTTGAACCGAGCTCATTGCCTAGAGAGCCTCTTTCCTCACCACCCTTAGAAAAGTATGAGTTGGAGCCCGGGTGTTATACTTATTTAGGCACATCCCTCCCTAGACATTTGCGGGAAGAGATTGGCGAGCTTCTGAGGCGGTACAGGGATGTGTTTGCCATTTCTGACCAGGAGATGCCTGGGACACCCCTTGAGGTAATCACACACCTGCTTAATCTCCAAGATAGCAAAACTCCTGTTAAACAACGAAGGCGTAGCTTTTGCACGGAGCATAACGAGGTCATCAAAGCCGAGGCGAACAAGCTATCCCAGGCCGGGTTTATATGAGAAGTATGGTACCCTGAATGGCTAGCTAACGTGGTATTGGTAAAAAAGCCTAACGGAAGCTAGAGGATGTGTGTAGATTTCACGGATCTCAACGAGGCATGCCCAAAGGACTCCTACCTCTTGCCTAAAATTGATCGGTTGGTCGACTCTACTGCCGGCTATGAATTGTTTAGTTTCATGGATGCCTTTTCAGGGTACCATCAAATTCAAATGCACCCGGCCGACGAGGAGAAAACCGCCTTCATCACAGCTGAGGGGACATACTGCTACAAGGCCATGCCGTTCGGACTCAAGAATGCGGGGGCCACCTATCAAAGGCTGGTCAACAAAGTCTTCGCACCACAGGTCGGACGTTAACATGGAAGTCTATTGGATGACATGATTGTAAAATCCAAGCGTAAGCTAGATCACTTCTATGACCTCGGTGAAGCTTTGGAGGCCCTTCGGAGATATCGCATGAAGTTGAACCCAGAAAAATGCTCGTTCGCCAGACCAGAGGGCAAATTCTTTGGCTTCATCGTAAACTCTCGAGGGATTGAAGCTAACCCCAAAAAGGTACAGGCCATACTTGACCTGAGGCCTCCTCGCTGCCCGAAGGACGTACAAAAGTTAGCCAGCTATATGGCGTCACTTAACCGCTTCATCAGCCGAGCCGCGGAGAAGGCTCTACCCTTCTTTAAGGTACTATGAGGAAAACAACCTTTCCTCTGGAATGAGGAACGTGCACGCGCCTTTGATCAGTTGAAGCAACACTTGGCGCATCTCCCGGTAATCACCTCTCCTGAACCAAACGAGAAGCTAGGACTCTATTTGGCTGTCTCAGAGAACGCCCTAAGTGCGGTATTGATAGTGGAGCGACAAGGACAACAGTTACCGGTGTAATTTGTAAGACAGACTCTCAAGGATCCAGAAAAGAGGTACCTGCCATTGAGAAGACCGCCCTAGCTTTAATTTCTGCAGCACGAAAATTGAGACCATACTTCCAGTCTCACGAGGTTACCGTGCTTACTAACTTACCGCTTAGGAAGCTGCTCTCTAAGTTAGATTGTTCAGGAAGGATGCTCAAGTGGGCGGTCGAGCTTTCTGAATATGATATACACTACCAGCCACGAAGAGCAATCAAAGCCCAGGCTTTAGCCGACTTCCTGGTGGAATGCGACTTCGACACAGGAGCACCAACCTTGGAAGAGGTTTTTGTTTGGAAAATCTTCGTGGATGGATCTGTGAGCTCTGAGGGGCAAGGAACCGGCATAGTATTAATTAACCCCGAAGGAGAACAGGTAGAACATGCGGTAAGACTGCACTTTGAAGCAACGCATAACGAAACGGAGTATGAAGCATTGCTTCTTGGTATGGACCTCACTACGGCCGATGGAGCAACTCACCTAGAAGCCCACAACAATTCGGAGTTAGTGGTAAACCAAGTTATTGGTCAGTATGGGATGAAAGAGCAGCCCCGTTTAGCCCAATACCTGGAGTTGGTTTGGGCTAAGGTGTTAGAATTTCAGAGCTTCAACATAAAGAGTATATCTCGAGAGAGAAACAGCGGAGCTGATGAACTAAGCCACCTAGCCAGCTCAGGGAGCAAGGATTTAGGCGGACACATCCACATACAAGAGTCCGATGCAAAATATGTGGATAAGGCCGCACAACGAGGACTAATGCAAATACGATATGAAAATAATTGGATGCGACCAATCATAGACTTCACTCTGCACGGTAAGCTCCCTGAAGATAAACTCGAGGCACGAAGGTTGAGGAGGCGGGCGGTACACTTTACTATAATCGACCAGCAACTTTACAAAAGGTCGTTCACGCATCCGCTGCTAAAGTGTCTAACGATAGAAGAGGGGGACTATGTGCTAAGAGAGATCCATGAAGGCATCTATGGAGTTCATGTGGGGAACCGAGTCCTGACAGGGATGGCGTTGAGGGCTGGATACTTCTGGCCCACTATGAGGAAGGATGCCAGTGCTTTGGTCCAGAAATGTGACAAATGCCAGAAATTTGCACCGCTTATCCATGCTCCAGCCACGCCGCTACAACCTATTATCGATCCTATACGTTTTGACCAATAATGGATATCTTAGGACCGTTCCCCTTAGCTAGCGGTCAGAGGAAGTTTCTAATAGTAGCCGTGGACTATCTCAGCAAGTGGGCGGAGGCCGAAGCGGTAGCGTGGATTACGGACAATGCCACACGGCAGTTTTTGTGGAAAAACATCATTACACCCTTTGGGATCCCCAGGGCAATCATTACTGACAATGGGACACAGTTCGCTTCGCCACGGTTCCAGATGTATTGCCAACGCATGAACATTGCCCTTCATTTCACAGCGGTAGCTTATCCCCAAAGCAATGGGCAGGCCGAAGCAGAGAACAAGCAGATACTTGCTGGACTCCGAAGAAGGTTGGATGAAGCCAAGGGGAGATGGGTAGAGGATTTGCCCAGTGTATTATGGGCACACCGAACAATCTACCGTGTGGCCACGGGAGAGACGCCGTTCATGCTGACCTACGGGGCTGAAGCAGTAATCCCAATGGAGATAGGGGAACCCAGCCACCGCATTCATCACTATAACTATCTGCGAAATGAAGACCAACGAAGATACGCCCTAGATGTAGTGGATGAAGTCAGGGAAGACGCTCTCCTTCGGATAGTGGCCCAAAAGCAACGGATGTTGCAATACTACAATAAACGCCTAAGGGCAAGAAGCTTGGAGGTAGGAGACCTCATCCTTCGACGATCAACCACCATGGCCCAAGGAATGGGGGCCGGCAAGGTAGCTGAAAACTGGGAGGGACCCTACCGCGTGGTCCGGAAGATAGGAGAGGGAAGCTATAAGTTGGGACGCCTGAACGGTACCCAGATACCCAGAACATGGAACATCAAAAACCTCAAGAAGTACTACGCGTGACCCGGTAGATGGTGAAAATTGTGTAAAATATGAAGCCTAGATGAATATCGTGTAAATTATATTTCAAAAAAAAGGGGGAAGGTACCCTTGTATATAAATAAGTTATATATTCCCAAAAGTCACGTTAACAGGATTAATGAAAAGGTGAAGTTATCAAAATCATAGCCAGCAGATAGATAATAGGGAATAATATACAACGGGTCATCATTGATTCATTAGCTTACACCCGGTATAACAATAGAGGAACATTCACCTCTGGATACATCACATGTACAGATCAAAAGGGAGGGGATTACTACAAAAAGGGGCGTCCTCTCATTTTCTCCTTATGTAAAAAAAAGAAGAGAAAAACAAAAGCTGGACTTGAGGTCTAAGCCTGACTACCGCTTGCGCTTCCCCCAGAGCGGATTATCTCCTGCCGAAGCTGGTTAGCCGCCCGTTGAAGTGACTCGCGATTCAGGCTAGGATGATCATGGGATAGACACCGCGCAAATGAAGACAAGCCTAAGGAAAAGCCCTCCCAATAGAAGGTGCTTGTGGTAGAACGGAATTCAGAACTTGTCTTGAAACGGGAGACCGCCTTAGTAGTTTCGACCTTAGCTTGATGACCCTCGGCAAGAAGTTTTTCAGATTGAGAGGACAACTCCTCTCTTAATCCTTGAGCCTCAACAGCTAACAGCTCCTTCTCCTCCTTCAGTTTGTCAACATCCTCCTTCAGATTCCGCATCTCGAGGACCAGCGCCTCCTTCTCCACTTCAGTCTTCAAGAGGGTCCTGGCTTGTTCTTCTTTTTCTTGTTCAGACCTCTGAGCTGCCTGGGTGAGCTCTTTGTTAGCCTCTTGTAACCGAGACAGCTCCTGCCGAGCCGCCTCATGTTCGCCCAACCATTCCAAAGCCACGGCAGCGAACAATGAACTAACCTGAATGACAAACCATCGAAACACGTTATTAACATGGCAATAACTTAAAAATATAACAAGGAGATCCTACCTTAGCAATGCATGTCGCTACCGTGTCACTAGTCACCTCCTGTGGGTCTTCTGTTGAAAGGACCGTCAAGGCGGTGTGTTGAATGGCTCTGAGGCTTTGGCGAGGAGAAAGGCTAGTGGAGCCCTCAGGAAGTGAGCCTTCATCAAGGGGATTTTCCCCTTCTTCAGGAGCTTCTCCTTGGGAGTCAGGCGTAATACCGGTAAAACCACCAGCCTCGGATAAGTCTATACAAAAGGAAGGAAGTAGGCTAGCATCCACCTGCACATCAGGCCTCATACCCACTACCGCTGGGGCAGGCAACCCTGGCGACAAGGGCGAAGACCCAGAGGGGGACTCTTCTCTTTGAGGCGCCACCGGGGGGGGGGGGGGGGGGGTGTTACCGCCCTCATTAGGGACGGCTCTGATGACTCCTCAGGCATTTCCAGAGATTCTGCCCCTTCTCTTTCTCCCTCTGGTAGTAGGCCACTGGTCGGCATGGCAACAGAAGGAGGAAGTTCGGCTACCATAACCTCAGCCGAGGACACGGCAACTGTGGCGGCATGATCAGACCCTCTCTCCGTCGCAAACCCTGCCATAGGAACGGCTTCAGAAGGAGGCATCGCTAATGCCTCGCCACTGTCTTGACCTGTCACGGCAACTTGATCCCCTGAAGTGGAAGGAGACCGCCTGGCAGCAGGAGAAGCCTGGACTATAGGTACCTCAGTCTCGTGAGAAGCAGACACCACTGGGCCACGGTTCGAGGAGGGAGCATCCCTTTGAGGCTTTTTAGATCGCGTGACCTTCTTAGGTGGACCCTCTCCCCCCTCAGCAACGGCTCTTTTGCTTCTCCTTATCGTTGTTTTACCAACACCCTTCTCTCCTTCACTTTCGGTAGCTACCCCTTTACCCTTGCGAGCAAGCGAACGACCTTCTCCCTCACCCCTCCATTCCTTTCCCTTCTTCTCCCGATGGTGCGATTCGGTAAGAGAAGCTATGTCCACGTTGGCCTCAGATTCTGTAAAAACAATTTTTGAGAGGCCAAAAGAGCGGTAGCAAAGGGGGAGGGGGAGATATAAAAAAAAAAGGAAGAGAGTTCTTTTAGTCTTAAGGATTTGCTTACCGCTGATCGGTCGGGAACATAAACCAGCACGGATCAAAACTTTCTCCTGACATAGCACCACTTCGGTAGCTAGGTACCGTGCACCCAGATCCCTCTCAAAATATTGCACTACCTCCCTATCTGAGCTGGACAGCTCATCCATTGAGGGGACGCTACACTTGTTTAGTGAGGTCCAGTAATGAGGAAAACCTAGAGGATGGGGAGGTCTCACCCAAACAAAGCTATTCTGCCAGAAATTCACCTTTGAGGGGTTGAGCTCCACGAACTTGATACCGCTCTTCCCCTCAAAGGTGACTACACCTTTGAGCTGTTTCACTCTAAAAAAAAAAAAAAATTAAAGCTACGTATAGAAGGGGTTAGCCCGGCCACAGAGCAAGTAAGAAGAAAACTGCAAATGTTGCGGAAGCCATTGGGACTCACCTGGCTGGGGCACACGGCATATTGCCTAAAAATCCACAACAAGATAGGTGGCAATGGAAACCGGAGTCCAGCTTCTAGGGAATCTATACATACGGCAAAAAATTTGGGAGAACGAGGATATAAAATGTTGTCGCTCTCCCGGGGGCTAACAACTTCGTAATCATTCGGAAAAAATATTTTTCACGGAATTTCCTCATCCCTTCTACCGTGGCCAGGGCGGATACAAGGTTTTCTAAGGGAAGGGCTGCGGCTGTGTCAGGGTATTGAGCGCGCACGATCATCTCCTCGGGGGAAGTAGGTGATGAGGGAGCCAGTTGAGATAAGGGCTCCACCATCATCCCCTCCTCAGAAGTTGCTCCTCCAGCACAGTCTAAGCATCCAGATCCCTTCTGTGCACGCTTGGGATCCATTTAACTAATTCACAAAAACATAAATATAAAGAATGTCAGAAGAGGTCTTACCCTGTGGAGAAGCGGGAGTCCCACCATGATTTCCTGTTCGTAGGGAAGGATCATGGATGTCAGGAGAAGGCAACACCGTCTGGGAGTCAGGAAAACACGCAGAGGGCGAAAACCCCTGATCGTAAAATTCTCCCGCTTCCCCAGGGTCAACAGCGGGAACGCCGTCTAGTAAGGCTGTAAGCTCAGCCAGGAACCGAGAGTCCGGCTCGATGCTCTTGTTACGGTCTTCCATGGGATCCTCAAGCTCCGCTATGGGAACCCGGGATTCCACCATGGAAGCTCCAACGAGGAGGCTCCCTGCCGCGCGATGGCGAAAAAGAAGAATAGGGTACAAAGAAGAAGAAAAATAAAATTTCAGAAAATTTTTCAAAAAATTGAAGAAAACAAGCAAAAATACCTCTATTATCGTCACGAAAATGGAAGAAGGTGAAGGGCGTAAAGAAAATTGGGGAAAAAAACGCAGGAGCAGAGCCGAGATTGCAGGGGAAAGGACGAGAAAGTGAGGAATTAGGGCTTAGGGTTTTCAGGGGTAATTTATAAAGAAAGGGGGAAAGCACCACGTGACAAAGACCATAAGGTCACGTGGACATAAGAAGTAGGTGGTTATCCTTCACCCAACATGAAGGGACCGCAAGCGGTTGTCTTTCACCTAAAGTGAAAGACCTCGGTTGTCCAAGTCCCGTGAACAATGGGGGCTTGGTCCTTCTTGCTTAAGTTAGAATGAAGGAGCAAGAAGAGTTAGGCGGTTATTCTTCACCCAACGTGAAGGGACCGTAGGCGGTTGTCTTTCACCTAAAGTGAAAGACCTCGGTTGTCCAAGTCCCTTGAACAATGGGGGCTTGGTCCTTCTTGCTTAAGTTAAAATGAAGGAGCAAGAAGAGTTAGGCGGTTATCCTTCACCCAACGTGAAGAGACCGCAGGCGGTTGTCTTTCACCTAAAGTGAAAGACCTCGGTTGTCCAAGTCCCTTGAAGAAGGGGGGCTTGGTCCTTCTTGCTTAAGTTAAAATGAAGGAGCAAGAAGAGTTAGGCGGTTATCCTTCACCCAACGTGAAGGGACCGCGGGCGGTTGTCTTTCACCTAAAGTGAGAGACCTCGGTTGTCCAAGTCTCTTCAACAATGGGGGCTTGGTCCTTCTTGCTTAAGTTAGAATGAAGGAGAAAGCAGAGTTAGGCGGTTATCCTTCACCCAACGTGAAGGGACCGCGGGTAGTTGTCTTTCACCTAAAGTGAAAGACCTCGGTTGTCCAAGTCCCTTGAACAATGGGGGCTTGGTCCTTCTTGCTTAAGTTAAAATGAAGGAGCAAGAAGAGTTAGGCGGTTATCCTTCACCCAACGTGAAGGGACCACAGGCGGTTGGCTTTCACCTGAAGTGAAAGACCTCGGTTGTCCAAGTCCCTTGAACAATGGGGGCTTGGTCCTTCTTGCTTAAGTTAGAATGAAAGAGCAAGAAGAGTTAGGGGGTTATCCATCACCCAACATGAAGGGACCGCAGGCGGTTGTCTTTCACCTAAAGTGAAAGACCTCGGTTGTCCAAGTCCCTTGAACAATGGGGGCTTGGTCCTTCTTGCTTAAGTTAGAATGAAGGAGCAAGAAGAGTTAGGCGGTTATCCTTCACCCAACATGAAGGGACCGCAGGCGGTTGTCTTTCACCTAAAGTGAAAGACCTCGGTTGTCCAAGTCCCTTGAACAATGGGGGCTTGATCCTTCTTGCTTAAGTTAGAATGAAGAAACAAAAAGGAACGGATGGTAAACTCTGACCTGTTTGAGAGCCGCTGTTGTGTGCCACTCTAACATCGTGGCGGTTGGTTGTGCCCCATCTAACACCGGGACAGTTGTGTTGGTCCCATCTAACATCTGGGACGGGCGGTAAACTCTCACCTGTTTGAGAGCCGCTGTTGTGTGCCACTCTAACATCGTGGCGGTTGGTTGTGCCCCATCTAACACCGGGGCAGCTGTGTTGGTCCCATCTAACATCTGGGACGGGCGGTAAACTCTCACCTGTTTGAGAGCCGCTGCTGTGTGCCACTCTAACATCGTGGCGGTGGGTTGTGCCCCATCTAACACCGGGGTAGTTGTGTTGGTCCCATCTAACATCTGGGAAGGGCTGTAAACTCTCACCTATTTGAGAGCCGCTGTTGTGTGCCACTCTAACATCGTGGCGGTTGGTTGTGCCCCATCTAACACTGGGGCAGCTGTGTTGGTCCCATCTAACATCTGGGACGGGTGGTAAACTCTCACCTGTTTTAGAGCCGCTGCTGTGTGCCACTCTAACATCGTGGCGGTGGGTTGTGCCCCATCTAACACCGAGGCAGTTGTGTTGGTCCCATCTAATATCTGGGACGGGCGGTAAACTCTCACCTGTTTGAGAGCCGCTGTTGTGTGCCACTCTAACATCGTGGCGGTTGGTTGTGCCCCATCTAACACTGGGGCAGTTGTGTTGGTCCCATATAACATCCGGGACGGGCGGTAAACTCTCACCTGTTTGAGAGCCGCTGTTGTGTGCCACTCTAACATCATGGCGGTTAGTTGTGTCCCATCTGACACCGGGGCAGTTGTGCTGGTCCCAACGGATGGTAAACCCTCGCCAATTTAAGAGACCACTATTACACGTGATCTCTGTCATCTAGGCGGTTGATATTACCACATCTAACATCAGAAACAGAACTATTTGCACAAGCCAAAGCAGGCATAACAAAGTAACAAATGGGAACAATAACACAAACACAACTTTAATAAGTACATATAAGCAAGCACAACAAAAGTGTTCGTACATACAAGATTCCCCTACCATACTTTGAACGTAATACAACTACGCCGTTTAAAGTTACAAACCAGAAAAAACAAAACAAATGCCCTCCCGCGCTTCCTACAGCCTACTCAAACGGTGCGTGCGGAACCATGGGGTCGTTTCTGCAACAAAACAAAGAGCCAGCATAGGGAAACAGCTGGGTGTGAAATTCCCCCTGGTAATGCCCCAAGAAAACGGCACGGCCACAACTCTCACCATGGAGAGCACATTGAAATACCTTGTTATGCGCCGTGAACGTGATGTGTCCCTTTGACACAACGAAGCTTGTAATGGCCGGGTCCCATCTACCCCCAGACCACGATAGACGGATAAATACACGATCCCGCCTCACCCAAGAGGTAGGATCCTCCATGTTAGTCAGTGTCCAAACGGTAAAATCTGGACTCCGAAGTGTAACCAAACACAAAACAGGGGGTCTTGCCGTCACGCCCCACCACTTAGAAATTTTAGCCTCTCCACAAGAGGACAAGTTGTCCCAGATAATGTCAGGAAGGGTTAGCTGCTGAGACGCCCCGGTCGCAGTGTTCCAATGGACTATATAGGGGCGGTTGTTGGTACCGTCGATATAATGGCCCCAGTCAGACAAAAAGAAAAGTTCCCCACGTAGGCAGACATGATCCATGAGGAAGACGTTTCGAGGGCCCACATTCAGACTTCCTAATAGGCTCCAGTCACCTTGCCAATAATAAACCTGGTACTCGTTGGGCCAAGAACCTTAGCACGGGTAAGACAAGTCCATTGCCATAAGGAAAAGGTAAAAACCGAACTGTTGGGTAGAATCAAAGCACCCAAACACCAAGTTTAAGGGAACATCTAGACAGTTCATCAGGATGCCCTCTAGCAGGAGCACCAGTTGACGCACGCCCAAGGCGGGATTGCACACAAACAGCTTTGAGAGGTTGTAGTCTCGATATAATATTAAGCCACCTTGAACACCCAGAACCCTAATGTTGTCCGTTAGGATCTCCATCATCTCCGACCCCATAAACGGAGAGAAGTCTCTGGTAAACAAAAACCCTCCTAAGCTATCACGTGAAAACTTGCCTTCAGGTTGCAGCAAAACCCCGTCAGCATCAAGGATAAGGGTGCGGAAAGACTGTTTTGTAACAAAGTCATGATCGGTAAGCAGGCCATGAACCCAGGAAGACGTACATGAAAACCTTAAAAGTGACTTAGCAGGAAGCCAAGCCAATGTCTCACGAGTAACGTCCTCCATGGATAGAAGTATTAACAAAAGGGTCAAGAAAGAGGAAATTTAGAATCAAGTGATTGCTCTATAAGTGATTGCTTCACAAAGGATGGTTCACACTCCCCCAAATGAAGGGGGTAAAGGGGTATTTATACACTTTGAGATCAAAGACACTTTGACCTCAAAGTGGGGGGCTAACTGATGAATACAAAAGTGACCAGGCGGTACAGGGCCCAGGAGCCACTGCCGCCTCCCTAATTACCCGCCACCAGGCGGTACAGGGCCTAGGAGCCACTGCTGCATCCCTAATTACCCGCCACCAGGCGGTACATGGCCTAGGAGCCACTGCCGCCTCCCTACTTACCCGCCACCAGGCGGTACGGGGCCCAGGAGCCATTACCGCCTCTTTTTACACCCTCACATAAGCAACCTCATCCCTAAAGGTCACTCGTGCCCCCATTAACTGACAAAATCAGGCGGTACCTTGCCCCCATTACTTGCCACCCAAGCCTACATTCTCCTGTAAATAGAGGAAGAAACCTCATAAGAAGGACAAGGAACTTGAGCTTGGTTCCACCCCCAAGAACCCAACCAAAAAACCCCGAAACAATCACATTTCTTTCTTTCTAGCCCAAGTATCTGATTATAATTGTTTTTGTCCACGAAATTCTAAGGAAACCAAGAAAGCTAAGCACCCAGTTTTGGCAACTTGCATTTGGTGACAGTAATATGCATTTTGGATTATTGATAGCACAAACTTGCTTACGTTGAAAGTTGCCACATAGGAACAAGTGGATAACATATTAGCCAATTCTTGTCTTTATATTTTGCATAACATATTAGCCAATTCTTGTCTTTATATTTTGCATAACATATTAGCCAGTTCTTCTCTTTATATTTTGCAAATGATAGAAAATTTCCATTTGGTCGTCTAGATACTCTAAAACAAAGATAAAGTGAAGCCAAAATACTAGCATCTATTTTTTGGCAAGAAGCTTTTCTTATTTTAATGGGAAATTATCACTTAGGTACTTGTGGTTTGAAGATTTATCACCTAAATATTCTAACATTTCAATACATATAATAAAGTACCCTAAGTTTTAAATATTTATTGCTTAAATATTCTAAAATTTAAAAGTTTTACTAATTAGGCAGCTTTCACCAAAATTCGATAGATTTTTATTAAAAATTGCTAATGTCGAACATACTTATAGTATTATATAGGGTTCTTCTATCATAATATTATGCTTTTTTGCCCGAAACTGGTAGCATGACACGTTATTTGCTAATATAAAGACATCTTCTATTATAGTTCTGAGAACCTTTTTATTGATGTCTTTTCAAAATAAGACAATAAGAATTGTGAATGAAGTGTTTAAAGTTGGTCCCAAAGTTTATTCTAAGTGTTTTAATGTGTATTGGGATGTATATCAACACACAAGGCTTGTGTGTTGACACACAATCCTACATAATAATGGTGTAGAGGTGTGTGTTGACAAACAGACCCCGTGTGTCGACAGACAAATTTATGGAACGTGTGTCACAGAGCTGTGTGTCAATACAAAGCCCTGTGGGTGACACACATGACAGTTTTTTAACAACTTCCGACTTTTGGTGCCTCTTTTAGGGGTGTGTTTTGGGACATCTCTTTTCACAATTTTTCTATAAATATTATCTTGGTTTGTTTGTTAAAAGATGACATAAAAAAAAACACAAAGTAATTGAAAGAACTTGTTCGATTGTTCTTGTGAAAACATCATTCTCATTTGTCTCTTCTATCTCTCCTCATACATATCTTCCCTTCATCACATTAGGTTATCGTTGTATCCCCGAGACTATTTCATACGCTGAAATAAGTCTTAAGGAAGGTGTTCACACGCCTAGAAACCTGTAGATCTCTTGGTTACCCGTTGCTTGCGAATTTACAAGTGTGTACCCCAACAATCTTAAGACTTACTTCATTAATTGAAATGGCGTTTTCACTTTCCGTGGTTTGATGGCCAACCACATGAGATTGGAGAAAATGATGAAAAGAGAGGATTGAGACCTTTCTTGGATCTATCTTTTGTATGATTGCTATGGATCAAAGGTATGTCATTTAATTTTGGAATTCATGAAACCATGATGCACTAAGATGAATGAGAATTTGTGTTTGTGCTTTGTTGATGATACACCTGACTAATTTGCATAAGGTTTCATAACATAATTCAAGAATTCATGATGATGGTCAATTTGGACATGTATAAAGATAATAGTAAAATGCTTTTATGCCTTTTGAGTTGCATCCAATAAATGGACACAAGTAGTGTGAAATCTGGTATATTTGATTTAGGATAAAATTATGAAGTTCTATAATGCCTAAGAATGAATGGTTGATGCATTGTTGTTTATGCATGAAAGTTTATTTATTTGATTTGGGATAAAATTATGAAATCATGTGACTCATGTGAATTATGAAATTGATGGACATGAAACATAATTAAAATGGACGAAAGACGAATAAAATCATGAAATCACGATATTTATGTGAATCGATGTGCATCGATATGCCTCGATTGATGAGTATACATGTGATATCAAAACTAAAATTGAATGGGCATTGTTTTGATGTGGTTTGAATCATGAATCTTTGATTAATTGTTTATAACCCATATGAATCAAATCAAATGATGTTGAATCGTGTGATTTAATTAAAAACAAAAGGGAAATCGAATTGAAAATTAAAGGAAAGAAGAAGAAGAAACAAAAGGTTTCAAAAACTAAATAAAAAAAGGGGAAAAAATTATGCAGTTATAAAGACTCGAACCACATTCCTTGAAGGAGATGAGGGCGGTACCTTTAACCATTGAGCCAAGTAGCATTTCAAATATAAGGTGTACAAAACTTTTAATTAAATAAAAGGAAGAAAAGGAAAATGATGGACAGATTGCCCTTTAGTCAATATGGAGAATCGAACCTTATGCCACCTATAAATTATATTGGTACTCCAAACTCAAACAGATGTCACTTCTTGAGTAATATGACAAAGGAAATTTATTTGTATTTTGTTCATTTGAAATCGGTAAACAGTGGGCATAGTATTGGCGGTTAAGTCATGCATTATGTTAATTAAATTGGACAATGAACAAAATTTAAATTATAAAGACATACTTGATATAAATTAGTATGTATGATTTGAGCATTAAAATAAAAGAAAATGAATGTTTTGGGAGGTTGTTGAAACCAGACGCCAAGACGATGCCAAAACTAATAATAAGGAGATGCTAAAGTCCTTATTTAGGGTGGTTATTGAAACCAGGCACCGAAACAATTCCAAAACTGATAATAATGACAAATTAGATGCTTGCTCTGTTATAGATTGGTGATATAAAGGACCAGGCACTTCGTATAACTGCGACTATAATTTATAAAGAATTATGATGGTTGGAATAAAGTACACATTGTGCATTGTGTGTAGTAAATTTATTGTTGTATGAATTTGTGTTGGATATTTTAATAAAAAATATACTTTATTGCTCTCCCATTAAACTTTGAAATTAAAGCTCTTGAAACTCCCAATTTAAATCTTATTTTCGGTTGCGATTTCAAACTCAATCTTGGTTTAAAGATGTAATTTATGTGGGTAAATTTTCTTTGAATGGAAAGAATTATATTTTACATATAAAATAAATATTTAAGTGTAGTTTCAAATATATATACATATATTTCAAAATTAATTGATTAATTTATAGTTTTAAAATCTTTATCATAATGATATGCCAATTTCATATTGTCGGTTACAAAATACTAAATAGCTTTGAATTTAATGAGGAAGTTATTTGATCATTGTAGTTCGCCTATAAATACATATCGTTAAAAATTGGTAAAGGGTGAGGAAAAAAAAAAGAAAAAAAAGGAAAAAAAAAAACTAAGTGCACGGCTACTTTAAAAAAAAAATTAATAAGAAATTTAGTTTGTTGATCGTTTTGAAGAGGAAAAAAGAAATTGTTTTTTTTTCTATTTGGACTAAGTAAGGTGTAGTTGGGGGCTCGGGCTTTCTTGGTTGTGCAGACCAAGGGAGCGTCAACTTCATAGTTGGGCGTTGTATCCTGGAGGTGGCACGCCGGTACCTGCTGCACCGGTTGTTTATCCGACAGGGGCGTAACACCGTCTTAAAGAAAGTGTGATCCGTGCCTCTCCCAACTGTACTTTATCATCTTTGATCGTGAATTGTGAAGATTGTAAAGCTTGTACATGCACGGGAACAACAATTTGTAACCTGAACAATAATTAAAATGGGGTTTAATGGACATATGTTAATAACTGTGTGGACATAAGCCTGTAATAGAGTATAAACGTGGGTATTTTGACACATTCTTATTTTGAAAATAATTGAGTCAATCTCCTGTACTTATTGTTCATTAACGGAATTGATGCTATGGCATAATGGAGTGAACAATAGTGGAGTTGGAAAATCATGAAAAAAGATTGAGTATAATCATGCTTATATGTTAATGGAGTTATAAGGATGACCTATGTTAGTTAATATGACTGATACATGCATGTCCATGGATATGAAAATAAGAGCATGGATATTAATACAGTTGTGTGATTAATGCTCATATGCATGTTAATAAAACTATGGATGTATTATGTGATTATATTGAAGATATGCATTGTAAAGATGTTTTGTGTAACCATGTATGTTGATGTTGTTATGAGAACAATGTGTCCATGAACCATAATGTGGTTCTGAACTTTACGGCTTGGTTATTTATCAAAATGAATGACATTTGTTTATTTAATTAAATGAAAGTGATGTGAATTTGAATATATTAGTGGATCATGAAGTATATGACAATATTACATATATTGATCCCTAATGTGACTGATATAAAGATATTCAAATTGAAGTTTTTGATTAAGGATGGCAAAAGAAATTGTATTAAAGCACTTGGAAATGATGATTTATAATTTTATAACTGACCATATATCTTCGGTGGGTTTTCCAATGTTATTGGATGTAACGTTCCAATGGAAAGCAGCATGCATGTGTAAAAATTTTATCACTCATCATGATTAATGCGGTTGAAGTAAAGATTACTTGCATTTTAATGGCATATGATATGATGATTGAGTAGTCGGTTAAAATAAAATGCATTTATACAATGAATGTTAAATACTCAAGTTGAATAATAGTTATATGCAATTGTTGCATGGCAAATAAGATTATTATGTGATGTTGTGTTCACATGTTAGGATGTTGTTAGTCATCAAAGTGAGAAATTTAAAGAGTATGTAATACTGAATTCTGATAACTCTTGTATTACCCATAAGGTTTGATGCATATAAATGGTATGTATATTCGTATGATTGAATTATGGGTGAAGTGAACATCCAAGATATAAATGTACATAAGTACATAGAAAGTGACGTCGAGTCTTTCATTGATATTGAATGATGTATTGTGATAATGTGAATTAAAGTATATTATGATGAAAATCATGTTTGTCCCTAGAAAGACTCTAGAACTTTGAAAGAGTAAAAGAGTATGAAAAGAGAAGTTCCAGCGATCGGGCTTGTATATTTCTAGAGGAATGAACTAGAAATAATATGAATGTCAAAGTTCAATATTGTTGTGTCATAGATTGTGATACTATGACGAAACTATGTAGTCTAGCGATGTTGCCTTTTGAAAGAGGTAGTTAATGAATCCGAAAAATGCATATGGCAAGTTTAACAAATCAGAGGATTTGTTGAATGTTTGTGTTGATTACCTTTTGAAATTTGGTGTGAAAATTTAGAACCAAATGAAAGTGTTCCAATTGTATAATTGGAATTTGAAAAGGTTAGATGTAATCTTTATTGTTGGATAGCTGAGTGTGTATAACTAACTATGTGAGTAAAGCTAACTGGCATGTGGTACATAAGGTACTGGAATGACCATGAGTTATAGTGTTAATATTAATGAGTACTCTACTATATAGAAAAATACAAGGATGCCAGTTGTATATCCAACAAGGAGGACTACGCTTCTAAAAGCTAGTAAATATTATAAGTGGTGGGGGTGTTGTTCCTTGAACTTCAAGAAACTAACACATGTTATAAATTCCACTATGATAATAGAGTTTAATGCTCTGGTTTCTGCTTATAAAGAAACAAAATGATTAAAGGGTCTTATTTTAAGATCCCTTTGTGGCACAAGCTAATATATACTATTTCTATCCATTGTGATAGTAAGATTTGTTTTAATGTATAAGAGTGAGATACACCACTGAAGGTTCGGACACAATAGTGTCAAATATTTTTAAGTGAAATAACTCATGAAAGATTGAGTGATCACTATGAACTTTAAAAATGTAAGTCTGAAACTAGTGGATCCCTTGTTTGAGAACATTGCCAGAGACTTGATAATTAAAGGGATGGTACAAAACTTTTCATTTTAGTCACCCATGATAGGCCCTCAACTCAATGCCTAGTATGATGCTAGGTCTCGGTTCAATGAGTAAGACTTGTCATCTGTGTAACTGCAAGCACAAAATATTTTTTCCATCCCGTGTGTGTAATGCTTGGTAACCTGCAGTAAAGTTTCAAAGAGGATGAGTGTATACTCTTAATGGCCCTGTTTTTATATTATTACTGAATGTCGCGTCGCAGGGACATGATCAGTGGGGTCCACCTTAGTGAGTGTGAAGTTTTGCCGCTTCAAGGAGTGATTTTTTACAAAGGGTTTGGCTCCAAAACACTCACGAAGGGTACAGGATACACGACTTCATAAGTGTCAATCTGGGGGGTGTAGGGTATGTACGGGGAGTACGCCTTGTGCGTGATGACGTTGTCGGTTAGTTAAATGGGTTATATGCTTCAAAGCTTGGTCTACCATTTGCGATCCGATTAACTGTAACGGTGTCTTCATTCGGTGGGGGTTCAATCGAGAGACATCTTCATTGATGCACAATAATGCCTCCTTTAACATAGAGACATTGTATGTGAGAATGATTGTATTTTAAAAATGATGGGGGAATATTGATGTATTTTCAAAATAAGACAATAAGAATTGTGAATGAAGTGTTTGAAGTTGGTCCCACAGTTTATTCTAAGTGTTTTAATGTGTATTGGGATGTATGTCGACACACAGGGCTCGTGTGTCTACACACAATCCTACATAATAGTGGTGCAGAGGTGTGTGTCGACAAACAGACCCCGTGTGTTGACACACAAACTTACAGAACGCACGTCACGGAGCTGTGTGTCGACACAAAGCCCTGTGGGTGACACACAGGACAGTATTTTAACTGTTTTTTGCGCGATAACTTCCGGCTTTTGGTGCCTTTTTTAGGGGTGTGTTTTGGGACGTCTCTTTTCATAATTTTTCTATAAATATTTCCTTGGTTTGTTTGTTAAAAGATGGCATAAAAAAAAGACAAAATAATTGAAAGAACTTGTTTGATTGTTTTTGTGAAACATCATTCTCATTTGTCTTTTCTATCTCTCCTCATACATATCTTCCCTTCATCACATTAGGTTATTGTTGTATCCCCGAGACTATTTCTTACGCTAAAATAAGTCTTAAGGAAAGTGTTCGTATGCCTCGAAACCTGTAGATCTCTTGGTTACTCGTTGCTTGCGAATTTGCAAGTGTGTGCCCCAACACTTTTTTGGTAATCTGATTGATTCTCATTAAATATATTAATATAGCTCATATATTGTCGTAATCATGTACCACATCAACCTTTTATGGTGAAAATTGATTGGATTTTGACAAAATCTCACTAAGTTCCAACATAACATACCTATGTGATAAAATTTTCAAACATTAGGATATCTTATTGTATATATTGAAGCGTCAGAGTACCTAGATGATAAATGCCGAAACCTCAACATACCTAGATAATAAATTCACTATTTTATTTTTTTTTCCTTCATAGAATTTAAGCCTTTCCACCACTTGTTTTGGGTCGGATATATGAACTATAATTCACTAATGCGATCCGTGGTATGAGTACGCTATCAAGCATGTTGCAACTCTTATTTTTGTCATACTCTAGCTCATTTGACAAAGTTTGGCTCATATTTTCGGTTATGTAGCTCACCGATAGATTAGGGGTTACAACCGATAGATCGACATTGTTCACATATAGGTTTTTATAATGATTTGATTGATCGGAGTTTATGGCCGATCGATCAGCACTCTCACTTTTGATTTTGTAATGAATGGATCGATTGATCGATCGGCAATGCTAGGGCATGCATCTCTTTCATTTATAAGGGACCCTAGGGCACATTTTTAGTGTTTTATAATTATTTTTGAGATTAATGAAAGTTTTCGGATTAGATTCTCTCGCTTTACTTCGTGTTCTTCTCTCTCTCCCTGTCACTTTCATTCTTCTTCTCCCTCTCTCTCTGCTGCTATTATTGTTCACTGCTGTTTGTTACTACAAATTTTCCTAATTTGCTATTGAATTTGGGTCGTTTCATCTTTGTTGATTGCTAGAATCAAACCCTTACACTTACTACTTCATGTGCTCAATTGAATCTCTCATTTAGAACTATTCATAGTAGAAAATTTGTTGGATTATGAGAAGATAATTCCACTCTTTGTTCTTAGAAAAATTGTAGGTAACTGTTGATGGAAAATGCGCTCAATCAAAATAGCCATCTGTTTATTAGGATCACATAGTAAACAGTATCTTCCTGTTTGGCGCATGTCATTGGAGCCTATGATTAAGGGTGGAACTGGAATTAGGGTCTATAAGGCACCCCTATTTGAATTGAATACAAGTCTACTATTCTATGGAATTGAATTTTAGTTAAAAACCATACATTTTAATTCTTTAGAGTGGGGAATCGAATTGCAATTTCCTATTAACGCCCCCGATTTGAAATCCAAAATGACCAACTTGATTAACTTAAGACTTAATATTAGAAATTGAAAGACCAAAGACAACCTAAAGATGATAAGAAACTTGAAATAACCAAACTTGAATTACTTGAACCCGGAATAATCCATTTGGAGTTAAACTCGAATTAGTCTCACTCACCGTTCGGAGCATCCTAATTTGATTGACCCAAAACCCGAATATGACTCAAATCCATTATTGAACTTATTGAATGTGACTAAACCAAGCTGACTCAAACCTCAAAATGACCTGAACTAATTGAACCGAGACCAAAGATAATTCGAACCTAAAATGACCTAACTTGGCTCACTCCTCGCCTAATTTGCTCTGACTTGAGATAACCTGAAATTTGAAATGAAACAACTCGATGATCCGAAACCAAGATGATTCATGCCCAAAATAACATTAGTGAATGCAAACTTGACCCATGTTGACATCGGTAAACGACCAACCCGATTAATCCAAAATTGACTTAGAAACAAAATGGTTTGACCCGACCAAAACTCAACCTGAGGACCAAAACTTGCTATAACTTGAACTCAAAGCGATTCGTTCCAATGGAAACCTGATCCTAGCTAACTCAAAACTCAAAGTTCTCCAACCCGATTGACCCAAATATCATGATTACTCTAACTGTTATAGTATCACAATTCCAACCTCTGTGTCCTTTCAATAACCAAACAATCTTAGTTCTAATTCCATCAGAATTGGAAGAATTGTAGCTCCATAGTTGAATTTCAATTGTAAACGCCAAATAGAAAGCCCAAGGTTTGTTTTCCCTTTATGAAGATTGGGTTTTCACATTACAAATAAAGCAAAGCTACTTGACCTTGAAAGAGTCCAAATTCCTCATTTTAGAAGGTCAACTGAGTAGTTAGGAGAAGTAATTGCATGATGCTGTCCGTGTAGTTTCCATGTACCCGCTAATCTTGCAAGGTCTAAAAGGACCAAGTCTAAGGTCAATACAGGTCTCAATTTTCTTCATATTCTTTTGAATAAATTTTGTTCAACTAATCCAATATTACATTGGAACTACTATTAGGTACCTTGAACTTTTGAGTTACCTCTGTTTTCTAGTAGGTTTTGCCATTATAAAGTTTTATTGGTAAATAGATATAGCTGGTGAAGCCAGGCTACAAAGTAGTACCACTGATTCATAGATCTGTGATAATGGTGAAGGCGGCATCCGAACCCAAGGAAGAATTTCTGGAGCACAAAAGAAAGGTGCACTTTCTGCTAAGTTCTTTGTTTCGTTCATGCTCTTCACTTTATAAATAAGCACACGTACAAGAACTTTTTTGCATCGAGTACAAAATTATTCATGAATAACCTTGGCTGCTTTTAATGACTTAAGTTTTTGCAATAGTTCATTCGTCTATATAATATTCGAGCATCTTTAACCAACAACTTTTATGTTGTGAGTCTTTACTTTACAACTTATGTTTTTAGGATAGTCAATTTCTTAATAGTTTGGTCTGGATTGTTGATAGAATCACATTCATCGAAAAGACAGATTTGGAAGGCTTCCATTTTGTTGCTTCGGTTTTTGGAGTTAGCCACAGTAATGAAAAAGATTGTTTCAGTTTCAATTTTCAAGTCTATGGCCCGGTTACTGAATCTGGATTTGGAAGAGTAGGCAAAAATCCAAGTTAAGCTGCTAATAATATTTAGGTTTATCTACGAGTATGATCCCTAGACTTTACCCATTGTTTTAATTTATTCCTTATGCCCTAATTGTCTCAATGTAATCCCTATACAATTCACTTTATGTCATGTACTCTTACGGCATAATCGGAATTTAGTTGGTGACAAAATATTTAATGGTCAATGTGTTAAAAATTACGTTATTATTTTAATTTCAAACCATAGGATTAAATTGACATATTATGAATTGTATACAGACTACATTGATAGAATTAAAAGTAAAAAAACTAAATTAATACAAAGAGTAGAGCATAGGGACCTTTTGCATAAATAATACTGATATTTATATTATCAAAGTTCAAGTCATAGAACAAAAGGTTACAGATTCAAATCCCCTTATGCCAACCCCTCTAAAGATTGTGGACCCACTCAAAAGGTACTAGGGCTTCGTTTAGTTGCCACATAAATTAAATTCTTGTGAGAAGCTGTATTTCCTAGGAGTTCAATTCTCGTGTCAATTTCTCAGGAGTAGATAAAACATATTTGATTGTTAGGACGAGAAATAGAACTTCCTTGGGGAGGTTAGTTAAACACAAAGGAATTAGAATTTACCTGGGGGGCTAGGTAAGTTACTCCCTACATTTTGAAGGATTTGGAATTTGTTAAGCAATTTTCACTTCTTGCATTCTGCTACTTCCTGCTAACCAAACAAGAACCAAAATCTTTACTTGCCATGAATTTCTATTTCCTGCGTTTATTTCCTAGATACCAAACGAGGCCTAAGTATCAGATTTTTTGGTCAAATTGAAATGGTTTCTGACATTTTTTTTCCTTTGGATAATAATCTATATAAAGGTAAAAGTTTTTCAAATACAAGTATATATTGTTAGTTGCTGAATTGTAAAGCTATTTATTATGAATGTGCAGAAGAAGTGGCTCCACAATAAGGGGGGAAGTTATAGCTTCATGTTGTATGCACGGTCATTGTTTATAACTTGGGGTCACCGTGAGTATTGGACTTGGAATTGCTTCAAAGAAATCGGGTAACTACTTTCATTTTCTCTCTCTCCACTCTTTTTTTTTTTTTTTTCTTGGGACATACTGTTAAGAACATGAACCTCAAAAACAACAAACAAACAAGATTTACATGTTCGACCCAATGGTGGATCCAAAATCTTCATTGGGAGGGGGCTTAGTTATATTATGTATTTGCTTACATTTTACTTGTTTCGAATACTAGTTACTCTACTTGATTGCAAATTTTTCTTATTTTTTAAGTTAGACTTGTCGTTACATTTTAAAAGTATAAATCTATCTAAAAGGTCTTTTTTAAAAAGACAAGTCATATGGGAAATATATAATTTAAAAAAAGTGACCAACTTTTTAAACACAAATTTGGCAAAATTATTCATATTGCAAAAAGTGTATACAAATTTGGCATATTTTTACAGTATATTGTACAAAATATGATGATTACGTCTAAGCTTACATGGTCAGATCAACAATATAAGCTCGATTTAGGAGCAAAAGATTTGTTTTTAACAACTGCACCGGATCCTTATCCTAATTTTGTTAAAAGTTGCAAATGAATTTCATTTTTTCGATGTTAGAGATTACAATTTCATACATGTGCTAGCCATATAAGATTAAAGACCAATTGTTTATTTTTTGTCATAAAATATGGTATAAGAAATTAATGAGTATAATGTTAATACAATTTTATTAAAATATGAGTACAATATACTGTAGAGATTACATTATTTTTTTAAAAATTTTAAAGAAAATTTTCTTTTTTCTCACTCAAATCATAAACAGGGTTTTTATACCCACAGAAGAGACCGAACTCTAGCACCTCAGAACAAAACCTTCAAATGGGCCTGTACCCAGAATAAGTCCCAAAAGTTTTCGCGGGCCTCTGCTCCATGAACATTGGCCCATAATAGTATAGAAAAATAATCAGACTCAACATATAAAGCCCAACAACACAAAAAATGCTCGCCTATGTAGATTTGGAAAAGGATTGAGTTGATAGGAGCCCGGTTTAAAGGGCTGACTATTGTTTTGGTGTTATTAAAAAAGGTTGATGTTTGCATATTTTCATAGTGTTAATGTCAATCAATAAGAGATAGTGTAATACTATCATATATTATTACCTTGCCAAGTTTGTATAGAGGGAAGATTATGTATTATAAATTAGAATACAACAATTTTCTCTGCCAATCAGGATGAAGGGATAGAGACAAATAAAAAATGTTTGTTAAAAACTTCACATGTGAATATGGTAAAAAAAAATGTTGAAAATTTGATGAAAGCTAGTCAATTACTCCCCGTTATATTCTTTAGTTGATGAACTCTCCTCTGAGCTCAAGGGTGAACTTCACCTTTTTTTTTTTTGATAAGTGTGAACTTCACATGCCAATTCTTCAGGCCAAGTGCGGGCTTCACAAAGATTGATAGTGTCATAGATAGGACACTATTGTGTATAACATTTGAATATTGGATTAGGGTTAGGGTTGATGATTGGATGACTTAAACCACATATAAATTGAATCCTAAGTGATCATATGTTGTAAGTTAGTAGCATTTTAACTATTTATTCTTCATATATTTGAAGTGACCGAACCTAATATGGCCTAATTATATGAACACACAGTGAGGAGAACATAGAAGTGGCAAAGCTGGTGACAGTGTGCTGGCTAGATGTGCGAGAAAAATTTGCAATGTTAGAATTATCTGCAGGAGTCACCTATGAAGTCGTGTATGTTGTGAAACTAACAAAAGGAGCTTCAGGTTGGGAGCTTCCCATCACACTGAGGCTCATTGTGCCGGGCCAAGGACAAACGAGCAGGGTCCGGCAAGTGAGCCTCTTGGAGAAACCAAGAGGACAGTGGTTCGAACTCAACCTTGGCAGTTTCGTAGCCCAGGCTAATGTGGAGGGAGAGGTGTGTTTCGATTTCTTTGAGCATGGTGGTCACTGGAAGCAAGGGCTCATCATTAAGGGCGCTATTATTAGGCCTAAACCTTGATCAATTTGTTGCATGTAAAGGCGCACGTCAGCAGATGCAACGACAATATACATAGGATAATGTTAGTGTCATGGTAAAATTGTTATTGACAGAGTAAAATTTTAGTTTTTAAAGTAATTTTGTGGCTCTCATTATTTTTAAGTCATACCATTACCCTTAGAATAATAATTTTTGCCCATGACATTAACAACTTATTATACATAACTTGTATATTTTGTTATCAAGGTTTGATGAAGTTCTTTATGGCATATATTTGTATACTTTATTTATTTTATTAATTTAGTTCTTATATTTAATTGGCCGTTGTCTATTTCATGTTGTGTTAGTTTTAGAGTAAGATTGGCAATAAGTTGGCGGTAAAATTTTTAATGATAGGGTCATGTGTGAGTTTAAATAGGGTCAATGGGTGAGATACTATTAGTCACTTGTATTTGACTTGACCCAATCGGTAAACATTGATCTTACTTAAATTTCACAATAGGGCGAAATTGACATAATTTAATTGTACGTTTATTGATTTCAAAGGTCCCTATACTTTCAAATTATGTCAATTTAATCCATATATTTTTAATTATGTGAATTTTGTCTTTGTACTAGTGATATTGTGTCAATTTGTTCCTTAAAATAAAATTTATGTTATGTTTTTGATGAAATTTTTAATGGTTAGGGCATGGGTTGGGTTAAATTTAGTCAAATATTGATTTGTGGTGGTATACTATTATCTAAGGTGATTATATGTCGTTAAATATAACGTAATTAACTTAACTTTAATTTGACAATAGAACTAAATTCACATAATATAAATTATAGAAAGACTAAATTGACATAATTAAAAGTACAAGAACTAAATCAACACAATGAGCAAACTACAATGACCTCGTTTATTATTGGTTAATTGTACCGTTTGAATTATCGATTCGGTAACCATTTAACAAATATATGAAAATTCAAAAACTTTTACCACCCATTTAAAATCAATTAACTAGAATTTTTGTTATCGGTTACTTCGGTTCTGCCAATCGGTTAACCTTTTATTGAAAAAGAAATTCAAATATTTTTTCACATAGTTAAACCTTAAAAAGTTTGCTACTTCCATGCACTAGGGGGGGGGGGGGGGGGGGGGGGATAAAATTGTAATGCCCCCAAATCATATACCGAATAGGCTTAAGTCAATAAGGGCGCTACACAGCCCTACTATAATGAATCATATCATCATAATACGAAACCTGAAAACATTCAGTTCATAATTCCTCAAATTTCCATAAATAATTCCCATACATATATGAAACTAAATCCAGTACATCTTCACCAACGATTTAAAACTAAGAGCACGAAAGATCAAATTGCAATATCTCAAATAGACTATAATATCCCGCTACATAATTTATTTAATACTTAAACTACAAAAATTAAACTAATTCTCAAAATAGAAAGTTGCTCTATCTTCCTTGCTGTTCAGGAATTTGCCGTGAACTACTAATCTAGAAAGTAAAGGAATTGGGTGAGTAAACAACGCGCTCAGTAAGTACACCACACACCCTACCTGAATTAGGCATATTATTTAAAATGGATAAAAGTCTAATGAAAACAAGTAAAACCAATTTATCTTCAATAATCATGTCAAAGAAGCACAAATCATCACTTTATACTTTAATGTATTTCACAAGAGCTCTTGCTAATACTCAAAGATCAATCGAAGACTACCGCCGGTATTATATTAGCGACAGGGTGACAGATTGATATTCACATTTTTCACATTCGAATCGATTCTAAGTTGATAGACCCATCAGGGTCAACGTAGTATACGTCAGTTCAGAAGAACTGACAGACAAATTGGAGACTACGTGCTGGTATTATTCTCGGGATAAGGTCACAGATCGACTTTCACATTTTTCATATTCTTTCATCGATAAACCCCTAAGGGTCACGTAGTTATCTGTAAGCTCTTCCCATAAAATCTTTCAATTCAAATAACAAGTTCACAATAAATTTTTTCTCATAATCACAAGTACAAATTCCTTTGAATATTCACATATTTTGACATCAAATCAATGTATAAATCAATATAATTCAAATTATAAGAGTAGAAATCGCACAATCAGTCAAACACATATACCCGAGCCTATTTTAACAAACTAATAAACTGTTCAAAATATAATCTCATACATCAAATCATGTAAAGCAATTTTCATATTTTACAAACAAGTAGAGAAAGTGATATATTTTCCTTCACTATCTTCTAACTCGATATCCAAATCTCTATTATGAATTAGCTTCAAAAACCTAATATGGGATTAACAATTGATGCGAGAGAGAGAGAGGGAGAGAATCGAGAGAAAACAAGGGTTTAAACCCTTCTCCTCTTCTATATATACAAATCCATGACCCTAATATTACTATTGGGCCCTTCCAAAATTAGCCTATTACTATATTTATTTGTAGCACAGTTAAAATAATAGTGAATTCTCATTGTATTGTAATACTTAATCTCATTAATTAGCTTAAGTTTTACATATTATAATACCTGATCCTATTTAATTAGACTGCGTATTACAATCCCTAGCCCAATTTAATTATCTTTAATTTTACATATTATAATACCTAGTCCAATTTAACTAGATCGGGTATTGAAAAAATATCAAATATGTACAGTTTCGAATGGCGCTTCCTGTTGGCCACAATAATGAAAGCCTTTTATATGAGTTTAAAAAAGGACAAAAGAAATAAGCTTTACAACGAACAGAAAGGAAAAGAGAATTTAGGTTTAGGTTCTCAATTAGATTTTTGAGTGTAACACGATTATTAGGGTTTACTTAGAAGTTATTAATAAAAAAGTTATACGTTAGAAATGTACAAATTTGAAAGCATACGGAGGTATCCAACTCAGGATGACACAAAACTGGTATGAGTGCTTATCCACTAGGCTCTAACTTAAAATGCACAATCATAATATTCTTGAAAATATATTAATAAGTGTAAAAATCTGAACAAATTTAATATACTCTGATACCAATTTGTAATGAATCTGGAACAAATTTGATATGCTTTGATATCAATTTGTAAGGAACTAGACTCAAATCTGATCTACACTGATATCAATTTGAGAAGTGGAACTTAACACCCAATACTAGATTCGATTCAAATACTATAACAAATATGATGTAAATAATAGGATAAAAGAGAATAAACAAATGAGACAATGATTTACGTGAAAACCCCTCTTCAATCGAGAAGGGAAAAACCACGGGCGGAGATGAAAATTCTTCATTGATCGAAGTAATCAAAGAATTACAAAGGCACTTCTTCTGAACGAGATCTATAGAAGAATTACAGGGTCACTTCCTCTCTCTCTTAATGATGATGGCTCAACTTTATTTGAATACCTAAAACTGAAACCCTCAAGATCTATTTATACTGAGCGTACTAGGGTATGCGTGTTTTGGGTTCCCGATTGATCGGCACCTCCTGACCGATCGACTTATCAATCGGCTCCCCCCGATCGATCGGCGGAGTCTCTGCAGCTCCTCTATTCCAGCGCTGCACCTCGATCGATCGGACATTCCCCCGAACGATTGGGTTGCTCACGGCGAGACTTATAACTAAATTACATAAAATCTGAGGCATAACCTAACAATAAGCTTATCCAGTTAACTGATTTAGAGAAAGCCACAAATCGTAACAACCCAAGTTAATTGGATTTTTTACCGGTTCGGTAACCAAATCGCCTTTTCCAACTTAATAACTAAAATTCTCGGCTTTGGTTTGATTTTGGGATTTTGTAAACATCGCTTAGGCCAAAATAACCCTTAATTCTACAAGGTTAAGTTGACATAATTGAAAATTAAAGGGTTAAACTAACCAAGTGTATAAAGTATAGGGACTCTGACTAAATCTCGGTGATATAAGAGCAAAGCTACATGTATCTAAGAAAGTCATTAGTTATTGAAAAGAAGAAATTTTCTGATCTCATAACTGACATAATTGGCTACATAAATTGGGCATTCGTTAGGCATATGTTCTTTTGAGCACATGTGTTTCATTATTTATTATTATTTTTATAGCTATATTTTGCAACACAAATATATATGTAGAATTTTAAGAGTAATTTTATCCTTCAATAATTATTTTTTGTTGGTGCTCTGATACCACTCGTTCACGAGTTTTTACAATTTATGACTTCAGATATACGATTACAAGGCGCACAAAGTAAAAAAATCAAATACAGAATCAAAGAACTCGAATCGTAACACTGAAGAACCATGAAGAACTAAATTATTACAAACCACCACTGATTACAACCAACAATAAATCCAATCTAGAACAAATAACTCCTAGACTCAAGATTACATACAACAACTTCGGATTCTAAGCTAGAAACTGAAGAACTAACCCAAAGATAACCGTATACCTCTTCCCGCAGCCGAGCCTTGCCACGAATCGCACACCACAGGCTCGAGTCGAACGCCACGGGCATGTATCACCACAAATCAGGCTCATCAGGTTGGAACCTTCTATATTTAGGCTCAGTGGCTCAGATTTAGGGTTAGGTTTGCGTAGAGAGCCTTGGGGAAGGAAAACACCAGAAGAGAGAGGGGAGAATGACGAGATTAAATGAAAATTTTCTTCTCTGAAACCCTAACGTTCGGTATATATACTTCCCCAAGCTTCAATCCATGTGCCTTGCCTAGTCCTCGTCACAACCATCGATTATAATCGATCTAACGGACGATACTTACCTACAGAGAACACAAGATGAGGCTCTCATTGAGTGACACGCGTCGGATGAACGAACAGCTCGAATTGAGCCACGGAGAGCTTCTCCCAGAAGCTTCACAATTTGTAACGGGTAGAAGAAGATAAGGATGAAGTACGGGCAGCTTTACTTTTCGGTCAGGGTAGTGCACATGCCAGGCAACAACAGTACACGGTACTCTTGCAATTAGTTCATTTAATTAGAGTATTTTGGACAATGTCCCAAAGTACCAAATTCATAATTTGAACAACACTAAAACGTTGCGTTTTCATCTTTCCTCATTTTTACAAAGTGAAGCGTTTTATATCAATTATTAATTTAGCTTATTTTAAGTCCAATGTTAAGCCTAATTTATACCCTATTATATATTTAACAACTAGAGATACAACAAACTCCACTTTAGTAATTATATTTGCACAAATAATTTTCACCCCAGGTCCCATTCCATTTGGACAAGTTTAACGAAACGGGTAAACTTTTCAAACATATACTTTTCGTGCCCATATCGACGAGGTTCTCATCAGTATCGATTTTCGACAATTCAATCTGATTTTCCTCTATTTTGTCCATAATAAAATATTGCCTAGCTGCTATGTGTTTAGTCTTATTATAAAATACAGGGTTCTTACATAGGATAATGGCAAATTGAATATCTGAATAGATTTTATGTGATCATAGGTTGAGTTTAATCTTTGTTAACAAACTGTTCAGCCATATTGCTTCCTTAATAGCATTAGATATGGCAAGAAATTCAGACTCCATAGTAGATAAAGAAGTTAAGGTATGCAACTTTGACCTCTAGCTAATAGCTCCACCAATTAAGGTGAGGATATAAGCTACAAAATTAGAATCTACATAACCAATCAATCTAAGTTCGCTTTGGTGTCTACCAAACGTTAGGCCCAAATCTATTGACCATTTTACATATCTTAGCAGCCATTTAACTCCATCCCAATGTACCTTACCAGGATTCGACATATAACAAGATAGTATAGGAAAAGCTAAGTCAGGCCTAGTATAGGTCATCGCTTACATTAATGACGTATGGCGTTAGCATACGGTATTATGCTCATTTTAAGCTTTTCTTGTTTAGTTCCTAGACACTGACTTGCTAAAAATTGATACTAAGTTGCCAATGGTTGTTTAATAGGTTTTAACTTAATCATGTTAAATCTTTTTAAAACCTTAGTTAGATAATGACTCTGACCCAGTATACTGTTCCTTTTGACCTATTCTTGATAATATGAATTCTTCGTATTTTCTTAGCTTCCCCCAAGTCTTTCATACCGAAAGATCCATTTAACTGAGATTTTAAATCTAAAATCTGCTTCAGAGACCTGCTTGCTAACAACATATCATCCACGTATATTAGTACGAAAATAGCATCAGAATAGTCAATATCTTTAAAATAAAAGCATGTATCATAAATAGACCTACTAAAGCCACTATCACTCATAAATGCATGAAATTTCTTATACCACTGTCTGGGTGACTGTTTAACCCATATTTTTTTCAGCAAACAAACATGCTCGGGTTGTTGGGGTTCAACAAAGTGCTTAGGTTGGGAGATGAGGATCTCTTCCTCAAGTTCTCCATGCAAGAGCGTAGCGGTTACATCCATTTGATGTAACAACATATCATAGAAATAGTCAAGCACATAGTGACAAGAGTAGTGGTATGTTTCACGACAGAGCTGAAACTTCCGTGCAATCTACCCCCTTTTTCGGCATAAAGCCTTTAGCTATCAGTCTTGCTTTAAATCGGGGTAAATCTCTAGGTGTTTTGGGTTCTTTTACCCTAAAGATCTACTTAGAACCTATAATCTTCTTACCCTTAGACTCTCTTCTAACTTTATCCCAAGCTAGTTGGTAACTCTCTAAGTCCTAAACCTCGTTTTCAAGTCTGTTAGGTCCCGTTTCTGATCTATTAGGGACAGTTATAACAACTTTTCTATCAGTATTTTTAGTGTCATCTAGGTTAACTTTAGGTTCTGTCCTTAGGTTTATTGGGTTAGGTGGATTAACTTCAAATTCATAATAGTCGAGATCAAATTTCCTAACTGCTGAACTATTACAAGTTTGTTCTTTGATGTAGGGCAGCTCATCCTCATTGAAGATGACATTCCTACTTATAATAGTTATAGTTCGGTTACCCTCCTTAACCCCCAATCTAAAACCCTTAACACCTCAAGGATACTCTAGGAAAATGCCTTTAACTGCCCTAGGTTCTAGTTTACCCTCTCTTTGATGTGTAAAAGCTGAACATCTAAATACTTTCAAGTTACTATAATTAACAGTTTTACCAGTCCATAAAAGTTCAGGGGTTTTCATTTTCAAAGCCGAATTTGGGGACCTATTAATCAAATAGGCAGCTGTAGCTTCACCCCAAAATTGATTAGATAGTCTAGATGAAAACAACATGCAACGAAACCTATCTAATGGAGTTTTGTTCATTTATTCAGCAAATTCGTTCTGTTGGGGAGTTCGTTTTACTATTTTATGTCATTTAATTCCATTTTCAGCTCATAGCATGTCAAAATTAGAGTTCCCAAACTTAAGGCCGTTGTCAGTTCTTAACACTTTAAGTTTCTTTCATGTTTGTTCTCAATTAGAGTTTTCCACATAGCACGAGTTTCAAAAGCATCATTTTTGTTCTTAAGTAGATAAACCCATACGTTTCTAGAGAAGTCATCAACTATAGACAAGATGTAAGAAGCTCCACCCATTGTGGGAACCGTAGAAGGTCCCCATAGGTCAACATGAACATAGTCTACAATGCCATCTATTGTATGTGAACTAGTGCTAAATGCAATTCTATGATATTTGCCATATATGCAGTGATCAAAAAAGTTAAGCTGAGACATAGAATCAGCACCAAAAATGTCGTGTTTTTGCAAATCTAACAGTCCCCTCTTAGATATGTGTCCAAGTCTCCTATACCATAGGCTAGTGGTGTCTCTATGGTCAGCCTTGGTTACATTTCCCTCACCAGAAACTACCTCCCTTTTAAGGACATACAAACCGTTCTTGATCACTCCCTTTATCACAACTAGGGCACCTCTTAGGAATTTCTTCTCTGCCCTACCCCCTTTCAGGGTCAGTCCACTCAGATCAAAATGTCCTCAGGAAATGAGATTTCTCTTCAGTTCTGGGACATGCCTTACCCCCTCTAGGTCAAAGCTAGTGCCATCAGACATCTTTACACCACAGTTCCCACACTAACTACCTTACAGGCATAGTTATTCCCTACCTTCCCCACATTGACAAACATGTAATTAGTAAAATAAAACTTTTTAAGAAGTCATATGGAAGCTACAACCAGAATCTAGCATCCATTCATGACATGCAAGATCAGTAGAACCAATAAGAACTTCACCACATTCATCATTGTCAATAGTATAGTTAGCTCTACCTTGGTTTTTATTCTTATCTGGGCAAAAATGTCTATAATGTCCATTTTGACCGCATTCATAGCCTCTCTTCAGGTTAATACCCTGAAGGGGAAAGGCTGCGTATATCCCCCCCCCCCCCCCCCCCCCCCCCCCCCCCCCCCCCCCCCCCCTCTCTCGAACCCTGCTTTTGCGGGAGCCCTTGAGGCACTAGGATTGTTGTTATTGTTGTATAGCACTTAACATTAGACAAATCTTTTCTACCCCTAGATTGAGATCTTGAGTGAGCCTTTCCTCTCTTTTTATAATAATCTCTCGTTTTAGTTCTTTCTTTAACATTACTATTGCTACCAAAGTATTTTTCTTCTTTCTTTAGTTCTACCACTTTAGATCTTAAGGCATCTTCTACCTTGGCCAATGATATAGTCTTTCTACCATATCTTAAGGTATCTTTTAAAGATTTTGGGTACTTAAAAAAAGATCCTAAAATTATTATTTCCTGAGTCTCATCTTTCAACTTTTAGCATATCTAAGTCACCTAAAATTCTGTAAAAGTCATCTAGATTATCCTCTATAGATTTATTTTTGTCCATTCTAAGGGAGTAGAACCATTCTATGTATAATACTTTATTAGCAAGTGATTAAAAAGCATATGCTTTTTCAAGCTTTTTCCACACACCAAGTGCACTAGTTTCATCAGAAACTTTAGAAAGAACTGCGTTATTAAGAGAAAGTAGGATGTTACCATCCGCTACCTTATCCCTGCTAGCCTTCTCTACTAGTTTGAGTGCCTCTGGTTGATCCCTGTCCTCCATAAGCACGGAACTCACTCCAAGAACCATGAGCAAGGCTTGGTCCTTTATTTTCCACAACTCAAAGTCGTTTCTACCAGTGAAAATTTCAATGTCTTGTTTAGCTGAAGTCATTTCGCAAGAACTATGTTTTAACTGTGGCTCTGATACCACTTGTTGATGCTTTGATACCACTCGTTAATCAGTTTTCGAAATTTATGACTTCAGATAAATGATAACAAAGTGTGCAAAGCAAAATATCAGATATAGACTCAAAGATCACAAATCATAACGTCGAATAACCGTGAAGAACTAATTATTACAAACCACCATTGATTACAACCAACAATAACTCAAATCTAGAACAAATAACTCCTAGACTCAAGATTACATACAGGAACTTTGGATTCAAAGCTAGAAACCAAAGACCTAACCCAAAGATAATGATATACCTCTTGCAGTGGCTGAGTCTTACCACGAATCGCATGCCGTGAGTTCAAACTGAATGCCACGAGCACGAGTCTAACCTTCGATATTTAGGCTCAAAGGTTCAAATTTAGGGTTAGGTTTATGTAGAGAGCCATAGGGAAGGAAAACACCAAAAGAGAGAGGGGAGCACGATGAGATTAAATGAAAATCTGCTTCTCTAAAACCCTAACCTTTGACGTATATACTTCCCTAAGCTTCAATTCGCATGCTTTGCCCAGACCTTACCACAGCCATCGATTATAATCAATTTAATGGACGCTACTTACCCATAAGAAACACAAAGTGAGGCTCTCATTGAGTGACACACATCGGACGAATGAACGGCCCGGATTGAGCCATGGAGAGCTTCTGTTAGAAGCCTCGTGATTTGTAATGGGTAGAAGATGATAAGGATGAAGTATGGACATCTTTACTTTTCGGTCAGGGTAGTACACAAAGCGAGCAGCAATAGTACATGGTACTATTGCAATTAGTGCATTTAATTTGGGGTATTTTGGACAATGTCCCAAAGTACCAAATTCAAACATGGTACTCTTGCAATTAGTACATTTAATTTGGGGTATTTTGTATAATGTCCCAAAGTATCAAATTTAAAATCTGAACAACACTAGAATGCTACATTTCACCTTCCCTCATTACATAAAGCGACGTGTTTTATACCAAGTATTAGTTTAGCTTATTTAAGTTTATTTTAAGTCCAATTTTAATCCTAATTTATACCCTATTAGGCATAGTCGAAGTCATATATTTACCAACTAGAGATACAACACAGAACTTTGAAACTTGTATTGTCTATAGAGTAAAGAAGTATATACAAATTCTACCTATTTACCTTGGACATTCGAGGGCCTAAGAGCGACATAATGTTTTGTTAAGGACACGTATGCTTGTCATGAAAAAATACCATTGGCTTACCTAGTGAACTCAAGGAATGAAAAATTGTGCCATTTGAGTTAATGAGATACGTACTTGCCAAGCGGTAAGAACCAAATTGAAAGAAGTATGGTTTCGAGATAGTTATGGATAGCAATAGGGAACAACGTTTTGAGCTTGAGGTGATTGCCAGGATCGTTGCAATAATGGAAGCCCCCAACTCGAGACTATTACTTGACATGCCAAAAGAAGACTTCGGTCTTCCACATAGAGAATGAACATGGAGGAAGAAGATAGTTGAATGCAACATGTGGTTTTTATGACAAATCTTTGCCCATCAAAACGTGGAAGTTAGAAGTCTAGACGTGGAGAACAACGAGTGTGATTTTAGGGAAACAATTAATTTTCTTAGGTTATTAATAAGAGAAAGATCTTGCAAGCGGTCCCAAACCCAATGCAAAAACTCTTAAAGTTTTAATACATGGCATGCGTTTTTTATTTCTTTTCATTGAAGAATATGGGTGATTGTAGTCCTATTTGCTCTTGGAAATATAATGGTACATCACTAACGATGTTCGATCTAAGACTTTGACAGACAAGTCTTAAGCTTGATAGTGTTGGCTGATCTTAGGTTGGTGAGCTAGATTAATTTAGGTTTGAGTCATTGACTTAGGGCTTTGATTGCGCAGCCATGAGCTTTATAGCATTAGTCCTAAATTGGTGACCTAAAAATGGTTTACTCTATCTAGATATTGTTAAGCTTGATTGGAAGTAGTTAGTTAAGGGTGTCGGGCATAGGCCTAACTGACTTGGTCCCAAGATAGGTTGTCCAGCTCTGAAGCTTATTTCCACCATAGTTTTTAGCTCTTAAGCGTTTGATGAAAGATGCATGTGAGCTTTGATCCGTTATGTACCCCAGCTTCCTCTTAGGTTGTGTCCACATCTTTATTTTTTCTGCAATGCATAAATATAAAAAAAGACCCGAAAAAATATGAAGAGTCTTCTTAATTGGAGCTTTGGCTGAGTCCACCTAAGAGGTTGGAACCGAAGTTACAACAGCCCCACCATCACCCTCCAACACTATTATTGTTTATATTTTCACCTTCTTTGGTCATTCTATAATGATAAAATTCTGCTTTAAATATATTTCAATGTTTTCTATTGTTTAAAAAGGTACCTTCGATATTAGTACATATCATACATTATTGTGTATAAAAAAAGGGTAAATTTCAAAGTATACAGCCACTAAAAAAATAAGATGAAACTTAATAGAGTAACACAGCAAGGCCTTACTTCAGTGGTAGGAGGCAGGTGAGGGGATAGAGTATTACTTTAGGCCAAAAGGTCTAGAGTTCGATGCGTCCCTTTAACCTCTCCCTGAGGAATCCTTGATTTGCAAGAGCTGAGGTTTATTAGGTAACCGGGTTTTTGGTTTGCAAACCAAAAAAAAAAAAAAAAAAAAGATGAATCAAATGCATCCTAAATATGTCCATTTAGAAATGTACTATACTATTCTTTTGATAAAATTGCATCATGTCATTTATATATGGAAAGAACACAAGAAAAGACTTGGTCTTCAGATTCAAAGGCACAATAACAACAGTTGTATGTGTTCAAAAAAAAATAACAACAGTTGTAGAATATTCAGAAAAATTTTGGGTGCCTAGTAGTATAATAAATATTCAAATTTAAATAGTAACACCTTTTCAGAAAAACTAAGGCATAAGTAGTTTGCCGAAAAAAGTCCATTATTTAAAGAATCTTTGAAGTAATGAAAAATTTTGTCTTTACTACACAATGAATGTACCCACAACAAAACAACCAAATGGACATTTTTTTAAATTACCAATAGCTTATGTTAGAATGTTGGAAAAAATTGCAAATGGATAATTAGAAAACAAGTGATACAAAATCAAGAAGAACTCAAGATGATCAAGCGAAAACTTGAACTGACTATAGAGGACCCTTGAATAGAGAGACCTTGTATTGAACACACTAGATCTCAAATTTAAGCTTAACAAGCTTCAACAAAAATGATAAAGAAAAAAATTTGAAAGAGAATTAGAAAAGGAAAGATCAAATCGAGAAAATCGCCCCACCGCAGGGTTCACCACTGCCCCAATTCTTTAATTCCCTCTTACCACTACAAACCCGATGACCATTGAGCACTAACACGGCGCCCACCAATAAAATGTACTTTCGAGTGATATATTAGGCTATGCCCCAATTTGCTTCATAATGGAAGATTGAAAGGATCTTTAGAGAAATGGAAGACAAGAAGAGATGAACAAATTTTGTGCTTCCATGTGTCAATTAGTGCTCCAAGGCACTGAATTTATAAGCAAAACTCTATTTGTGAGAGTAATTGCTAGTCAACAAAAGAGGGCAATGAAATCAACCCTCAACATGGAAGGCAGCGGCGAATCCAGCAGTCCAACAATGTTTGGTCCAAATTTGTAAAAAGATAGAAATATAAAGCAAAAAAATAATAATAATAATAATGATAATTATGTGTATATGTACTATAAAGTCAATTTGAAAATTAAAAAATATAAACATGCCTACCTATCAAAGTAAAATTATATTAAAATCTATATAAAGAGAGAAGTAAAACCAAATTAAAACGAGATACAAACCTAACTTAAGTGGCAGTTATAGTGACGGAGTCAGGCCCATAGACAGCTTTCCTCGTACACTTAAAAGTCAGAAATTGAAGTAGAGACAAACTCAAGAACTCAACAGTGCACTTATAGGCCTGAGTCAATCAGATTTATAGGCCTGGCGCACTTGACTTGTAATAACTCAAATGAGTTAGAGTCTTACAAGATTAAGGTGGAACAAATACATACCATATTTGGGTCATTAGATGATATCCAATGCGACCAAGGTCAAGCGTTGCTCGTCAAAGCTTTTAAAACAATTGCGAAAACCTAAGTTCACTAGACTTATTAAGTAGTGACAGTAGTTTAAGACCAATGCAATCAAGGTCAAGCCTTAGCCATCAAAGCCTTAAACTAAAGCCTCAATTCTTAACTTGTTGATTTTGGGAGCAGATTAAAACAAAGAGTTCATACTTGAAACCCGAAGGGCTGTATTACTGTAATGGAAGCAAGTATAGCAAGATCTGTGCTAAGCTAAGCTAAGTTACGCTTCTCCTAGTTAAAAAAGTGCAAGCATGATGTAAAGAAACTTGAAGAAGTTGGTATGAGTGGTGTTGGACACTTTACAACTACAATAGTATCTCTTATTTATAACAAAAAAGAAATAAATATTGCTCCCTAATTCCGGCATTTTCGTCCCATGTTGGCCTCAAAGCTCTTTTGGCGTGTCAGCGGAAAATTAACGTGCTCTAAATTGGTGTGCCCTGGCATCTTTCTTGAAGCCCACATTCGCTTTTTTGGCTAGAGTTCTTTCTAGATCCCCCATGTTCTATTGGATAGACTTGAGGCTCCCATATCTGAAACTGCACTCAGAGTAATTGCCTCGAGCCAAGAAACCACCTGTCTTGTAGCCTTCTAGGAAGTCCCCTGAGATCAAGCTCCTTTTATCCCCTCAACAATCTCGAACCTCGAGTGGCCGATACCCTTATCAGGGTCTTAAACCCATGAAGCTGCTGGGCCCAATACCCCGTTATCATAGTATTTGAACCCCTTGCCTCTTTTTGGTAGAGCCTCACATGACAAGCACATCGCACTTTGATCAAAACAGCGTCATCCTAACTCCCTCGATTTTGGGGTGTAAACAATTACCAATGCAACCAAGTCTAGAGCCTTGGCTGACAAAGCCCACAATGATGATTGCAAACGAAATTTGCATGATGCACTAATCCATGTCACCAACCTATGACCAATGCCAATCAAGGTCTTGGCTTGGTTGTAAAAGCTTTAGATTAATGATACTAAACATAACTTATAGAAAGGGTTGAGGAAAGAGCATGTGGTCAAAGGGGATACCATCTTGTACATCATAATTGCAAGCTCATTTGCATTGCTGTTGAAGCAGGACAGTAGTTGCAAGTACGCCTAGTCGTAGTAAAAAGGATAATGATAAAGCACAAGGGTGTTCAATAAGACAAAAATGTAGAAGTTTGTGCGTTGGTGCTGGGACACATTGCACAATAACAATAGTCCCTTATTTATAGGCTACATTTTGAACTACTGCGTCCTTGAATGGTGTCACGTTTAACCTCCATGCCTCCACAACCCTAGACTAGCATGTGCTTGAGGCCAAGTAGTCTTTCCCACATTCAGTCATATTCACTTAAATGTTTGACAGATACACAGCTCATATAACAATCTTGAGCTTTAATAGTTGCCTTTTTCTCGAACCTTCGTGTAATCATTTGGTGCTCAAACTTGGATGTCTAGTCAGGCACCTCGAGTGGCTACAATCTTCGAACTTTATTTTATGAGGCAACTATAATGTTGGTGTCTTTTCTAGCTACTTCTCAAAACGTTTGGGGTCTCGAGCATGGTCCCTCTTGCTGAGCACGTGTCCTTTATTCTTTCATGACGTCACTCTAAATCCCTCGTGTTGGCAATGTAAGTAGATACTAATGTTTATTTCATGTTGGAACTTTCAACATGACTCCTTCATCCTTCACTTAAAGGACACCGATGCAGTTTATGTCGCCAAATGTAATATTTGGGAGTTTGCAAACCACATGAGTCTCCCAACTTCATTGTCTTGCATAAGGACGTCAAGTTCGTGAATCCATTTGAGAAGTGCTTGTAGCAACTTGCTAACACTATCCAGAACTTCAATATAGTTCACCACACTTGGACGGAAAGGTAAATGGAAGTCACAAATCATTATCTTAGGCACCTTCAGAGCAGTTTGTTAGAAGAAGACTTAAAGTCACGGGATCAGAAATTGTACTTGGTCGAATTTGCCTTCAATTGTTCAATTGATTGCAGCCCCAGTCGAGTGCAGTTCGTTATTCTATGTGGATCTCTTCGCGATTCCCAATTAGATCTTAGACTAATGCCATACCTTACCCAATACATGAGAATGCCAAGAATATCATCACTAACCTTCACCAATTCTATACGAAAGCCTATGTAAGGCTACAAAAGACACTCGAGCATAATAAATTGAGTACGACAAGGGAGACCAAGTAGGGAAGTGATGCAGCACGAATACGAAAATTATGGAAGTGGAAGGTTCAACAGCCTTCCTTCGTTTTCTTATTGCTAAAAAAATGAAGAAAAACAAGAGAAAATAGCTACTCAAATTCTCACAATCTAGAATAGGGGACAACTTTAAGAAAATAAAATAGAATCTAGAAAATTGAATACTAAAACCCTAGATTTCCTCTTGCTTAAATAGAGGAGCTTATTCAACAAGAATAAAAGACTTAATAATAAAATGAAAACACTAATAATTATCTACTAATCTTATACTAAGCATCCTATTAGACAACAACTTCTCTCGGCCATGCTTCCGTACTCGGCAAGCCTAGCCAACCCGCCATGCTCACCCGCCATCTACGGAGCTGCATCTTCCTCCCCGAGTTAGAGAGAATTCTCTCTCAAATTCGCCATGAGGGCAGCAGGATCATCATCGCCAAAGTATGGAACAAGGTGCTTGACATTGAAGATGTCAAAAGCCCTCATACCACTTGGAAATTGAATGTTGTATGCGTTTTTGTTGATCTTTTTGATAATATTTAAAAGAATAATATTACGTTCTTTCAGATTGTTGTACTGTCACACTGGAAACCTCTCCCTAGTTAAAATCGCCCAAACTTGATCTCTTACCCTAAGTTGAACTACTTGACGCTTTTTGTCACTCGCCAAATTAAACTTGTTGCTTGCCTCAAGAAACCATGCTCGTATTTGAT